>JAHWFO010010123.1:2859738-2906335 GCA_023313115.1 Rhysida immarginata
GGTGTGGCGCAATTGGTTAGCGCGTTGGCGGTCCGAGCCAAAGGTTCCTGGTTCGAATCCAGGCTGCGGAATCTTCTTTCCTATTTTTCATCATTAATTCGAACAGCTGAGGTAGGCGTACCATTAAAACCCTCACTGACCATCTAATGATTTATTCTTATATTTTAGTCCCTTCGATGTCCATGACTGTTTTGACTGAGCTATACCAAAATCTGTTGTCACCAATCAATAAATATGATCAGGGCGATCTCGGACACAAATCTAGGACAATTTCGAAATTTATTGAAATCGGTTCAGTGTGACATGTATAGCGGTTCTCGCTCGTTAATGCGAGTTGCTTACTTACTACACGCTGGGAAATGAATTAGAACATCTGTGAAACATGTAAATTTATTTTAATCGGATGAGTCTAATCATAAAATTTGATGAGATGAGGAAAAAGAAGGAACAAACTGACTTCGAAAAGGGTGCTCGTTTAGCTGGAGCCACTACTGAAACAACAAGCAGCTGACTGGGTTCTCGAAAGATGCGATATCCAGAGTATTCAACTGTTATAAAAATGATCCACAGTACTTTGTCTTAAAGGGGTAACTGTAACTCAAAGACACTCAATCATTAGCGAAACTAACACGACTTGTATTGAGAAGCAGGATACCCACTCTGCAACAATTGACAAAAGATCTTAACCAAGGATGTTCTCGTACATGGAAGAACCATGCGCCATACAAGAACCATGATGACATTCTGTAATCTTCAGTAATGAGTTCTCGTTTCTTTTAGAGCAGCAGAACGAGGCCAACAATTCCGTAGACGAAGTGTGAAAGGGCACATCCATCGCCGATCTTCGAGAAATATACTTCTCCACTCTGGGAGTTAAGGGGTGGGAGCTGTTATATACAAGAATCTGATTTGGTTACTGTACAAGGAACATTGCTGTCCATCAGCATGTGAAAAGTGTTAAACTATATGACTTTTCATAAAAAAGATAAAGACATTTTCCAGCATGACACCGCATTATCAAATGCGGAGTGCACACGAAAGAAGACCTCGCAGCGATGAAGTATGAGAACAAATGGTACATTCGATGAAATAAGAACTTTAACGGATTTTAAACAAAACTTATTGTTCCTCTCATTGCCGAGCGCAACGGTGAATCGACCGCGGAGGTCTGCGAGTCCATCTTCTGCTACTTTGGCCCCGACCTCACCATATGTGATTTCTTCCTTTGGGATTTGTCAATGATCATGTCTGATTTGCGAGAAAAATCTGTTGCAACCGTTCAGTCAATCGAAACAGGCATGCGCACCTGGATGTAAGGGGAAATAGACTGCTGAATGGATTTGTGAATCAATAGGAAATCGCACAAAGAGCATTTCTAATGTAAGTTACATAAACGTCCACAGATTTTATCCATTTGACCTCATACCCCATCGCTATGAGAATTAAAAAAATTTTCAAATTGCGATTTTTTTTTTTTCCTTTTGGGTGAACCAGCTCTCTGTAAACAACATTTGTCTCTCTTTACGAGGGGGGGGGGGGAGGTCATAAAGTCATTACAATGAACTTGAAAGAAAGATCGTTTTGAAAATGTGTGGTGCCACTGGGAAGCGATATTCCTCGAGTGTTGGAGGATACAAAACGACGTTGATGCAATGCCACCAAACGCGCCCCAGCATCGAAAGCAACATGGCGCAGGCCGTCGGAAAATTGGAAGTGCGAGCAATGGTTCCTGCATTTGAACGGGAACAAGCCAAAGAAAGCCATGAAGAGTTAGTATCCCTTTATGGTGACAATGCCCCATCGTACGAGACAGTCGCCATGTGGCGTCGACGTTTCCAGTGGGGCTAGACAAACATGGAAGAAGGCCTTGGAGCGGACGCCCCTCCGTCTGTAACGAGCCACAAATTGCAAGGAAAGGCCAGACAATCACGGGAGCGAACTACCGGCATCTCCTACGGAAGTTACGGGAGGCGATCAAGTCAAAATGAGGTTTCCAAAGGGGTCAGACTTCTGCATGACAACGCGCCAGCACATTCCGCACTTAAGATCATGCGCGTTCCGGGGGAGAGCTGGGGTTCGGAATAATACTCCAGCCGCCGTATTCAACTGACCTGGTTCCAAGTGACTTCTTCTTCCCTCGCCTATAGAACCCGATTCGTGGATGACATTTCCAAGACGAAGACGAGCTCACCTTCGAGGAGGACTTCTATAAAAGGGACGTATAGGAAGTTGTCTATCTTTGGGAAAAGTGCGTAGCCCTGGGAGAAGTATATGTGGAGAAGAAAGACGCTATCACCGTGCACCGTCACCCCATCTCTCAGCCTTCCGGCTGATTGTAATCGCTTTATGAGCGCCCCTCGTATAGCTATTATAACTATACCCTGTCTCAGCTTCAGTTGAGAGTGACTTCACCGATAAACGTCGCTTGTCAGACATAGTACACAACATCGTATCCTTCCGCCCATGTTTTTTTTGTTTTTTTTTTAATTTTGTCAAATGGCTTTTGTATCCGCCGACTTTTGATTATATGGAGGAGAAATATATGAAGTATGATTGCAGACAGAAATTTTGAATTTATATACAGAAATTGTCTTTGGATGAAACTATTTCTTCATGCGGACGAACCGTAACCGCTTCACTCGTGATATCACTCTCAATTAAATTTGAGACAGTGAACAGAGGTTGTAACGAGCCCCTTGATTTGGGTTATTGGCATGAAATTTTTATCATGGGCTCTGAGATATAATTTATTTCGGAAAGCAACACTAAGCCTAAAAATTAAATTTAATCAGGAATCCAAAAATTTAATGTGAATAAAATACGGTAATTGCTTATGAACTTCACTCGTAAATGCCACTCCGTTGGGAATTGTTTCAGATTGCAGAAGTTAATCAGCTTAGCAGGGAAGCTTTAGCGAATAACTCAAATTTTGCTTAAAAGCAACAGATCCAACCTTTTTCTCTTTCATCAATTCCTGTCACGAAACGAGTACTAAACTCCGCACGATCAGTTTAGCAGCTTGGCTCCTTGGTCCTCTTTTGGACAAACGTTCCAATTTTAGATAGCAAGTCCGACATCAACGTTTTTCCCACTAGAAAGCAATCACTAATACACGACTCACTAAAGTTTCGACAATTTTCTAGTTAAACTGTGTAGCTTACATACTATATTCGACACATTATCAGTTTATATCCTTTACCGACTTAAGCATTCTCCCTAATCTTCTATACACAACGGCTAGGATCGTAAATCCCTCTTAACCCAACAATTCCCCAAAAGAATGTCATTATTAAAATAAGAAAGCTGACTACAGTCAGCCTAGAAGTCCAAAGTTAAATAAATGAATAAATAAATATAAATAAAAGGCAGGACACAAAAACTGACATATACATACTTCACAAGGTATAGCTCTCTGAATGTAAGAGAGGAAGGAAAGCGTGGCGAGAACAAATGAAATTGCATAGGATGTACGGAATTGAGAGTTTAAATAAAAAGTTATTCTACATGGAAACAATCGCCTTTGATAAAACAAAATTGTATAGGGATCCCTTAATTTGGCGTTATTTGATTTGGGTGTTTAGGCTCATGTTTCACTTCTTTCATTGTGCAGCCCATCTTTTCAGTACAAAACTTTCTAAAAAAGTATAAATGAACAGCAATATTGTTGCAAGAGAAGTTCTCATTTACCTACTAGAAAAAAATAAATTCGTTACATTCAGTCGCTTTGAATTTATTGAGCATTGTGCCTTAATGACAATATCGATATCAACTCAAATCAATAGTTTACTTCTGTTTGCTTCTTTCCTATATTTCTCTAAGCAGCTAATTTGATATGGATTAACAACCAGATGGGGGTTATAGATAAGTCAGCCATTCGTCCCAGATTTAGCTGTAGTACACTGATTAATCAGCTTGCAAAAAAAGTCTTGCATTTTTTCAGTCTCGCTTGCACCACTTTTTTCAAAAAACAAAAGTCATACTTTTATACTCAAAGAGAATATTACAAGAAATTAATCTTCCTGTGAAGGGTATAGGAAAGTAGCGGAAGCATGAGTTCGTCTATTTCTACCCGTTTTATTCGCACTTTTTAACCCCCATTTTTTTCAAAATAGTGATTTTCTTGAAAGTAGTTTTTAGAAATTGAAAAGGAGCTCTATCTTCTTACTTTAGTCATCATTTCCATCGAATGCCGTACGTTGGCATTTGAAAATAATAATTGTTCTAAAGATCACGTGACTGCTACTCCCACTGGGACAATTAAGCCCAAACTTACAATTGGGTTCAAGCTTCATAGAAATAGATAGAGGAATCTGCATTCCGAATTTCATTGCTTTACATATCTGTAAACCATATAGACCATAAAGTCCCCTCTAACTCTCACCCCCGTAACTCCGACCCCAGTGCACCAATCAAAACCAAACTAAATAGTGAAGTCGGATATGCCTATGGTAAGCTACATTCCGAATTTCAACTACGTCAAAAAAATATGAAGGGGACAGACGGACATTGTGAAACGAATAAGTGCTCCATTCTTCCGCTACTTAATAATCAAACTGAAGAAACACTAATAATTAAACATATTATATTTATATAATGAAAAAAGAGAAGGAAAAATTCCGCGACCTGGACTTCAGCGAAAGGCATGATTCTTGGCTCGAGTCCAGGTCGTGGAATTTTCCTTCCCCTTTTCTACTTTGTAATTATTATACTTTCATAACTTCAATTCATTTTTCAAAATACTTCAGATGTATGAACAATTTCAGAGGAAATATTTAAAACAATGTCAAAATTGGTACTTCGACTCTGTAATAGGGAGAGATATGGATCTCTTCATTGGGAAGTCCAGATGGCGTCTTGGTAGGTGGCAAGCGTTTCCTTTTTCACGCATCCAGCACCCTCAATTTGAAAAAAGATTTTGCAGACAGAAAGATTTATAGCTTACTGCAAGATTATTCATTCTCAAAATTATTCAATCTTACCAGGGACAAAAGACAATGAAAACTGGTGAAGATGTAATTTAAAATGGAATTTAAAGATTTATGCAATTAAAAAGAATTGATATTGATGCTTTTTGTTCTGTTTTCATTGAATAATCTTCTCATTATATCTTTGTAAAATGAATAATTTGTTCTCTAATTTTAGATTATATTAAATTTATAAGGTTATATCTGTAAATGATTTTAATTACTAATAGTATTTATAATATCTGTTTTGAGGGGTTAACAGCATTTATTTAAAGTATCCCCTGTAGTCTCGCATTTCCTTTATTATAGGATACTGTAGTATGAATCGATCTTCATAAACACTTTTGAAGGTGAAACTGTTTAGATTTTACAAAAGTTATTTTATATCGTGATGTTATTGATTTTGCACTAATTTTTTTTAACTCCATGTATTTTTTGGGTAATTGTTTCTTTGTAAGCCATTAATAAAAATAATCGTGCTTCACAGGTTATAATGTTAAAACTTGCTTTTGAAGGCGTCTCTCTCTCTCTCTTTTTTTCTTTTTCCCCTAATAATAAGTAGCGGGTTCTGTTTCTTTATTTAACATCCTGTGGCGGGTCGCCACAGGTGTATGCCCTTCCTTCGTTCACTCGAAATTTCTAAACATTTAAAACCGGTTTGCAAGCTTTGTTTCATTTAATGACTAAAAAAGAATAACAACAAAAAATTATAAAAAAACGTTCTCTCACAGGATGCAAATTCAATCATTGATCATTCTAATGCTCTCCAGATAGAATATCAACGAACCTCTCCCTTTTTTCGCTTGTCTCTCGGTTTAGGTTGCTTCCGGTATCTGTTGGAAGCGCGTCATGATTCCCGGATGCTGCTGGATTACTGTGCAACTTTTATGGCATAGGCATTTAAATTAAGAACTTCAAGGAGGGGAAAATATCCGGTTCATTTGCAATGAAAGCGAGAAAAAACACTGGGGGAGGGAGGAAAAAAAATAAAGACGCTAAAGACATCGACGCTTGGGCGGCATTTCCTGCCGTCAATTGATTTCATTACATTTGCCGAATTCAGTTTTTACATTGGATAATACTGAATATAAAAAAAAAATAATCAGCCTTATGCGTGGATTTATTAATATTTAGTTTCAAATCTAAAATTGTTTAGATTTATTTTTTAAATATGCGTGTTCAATATTTAATTGCGCATCTTACAGTTCTTTTAAATATTGCACAATCTCTTATGAAAAACGCGTACTCCAGTGCAAACAAATGCAAAAGAAATGTCAACAAGTGATAAAAATATACACTTAAAATAATAAAAGAGTTCAAATATTTTATTATCATTTGTTTATTTCAGAATTTAGCAACGCATATATTTCTGTAGATGAATTTTGATACTGTGTCATTTTTTTTTATCCGTATGATTACGAGGCTAACGAAATTTCTGGTAATTAGCGAATTGCCTCTCCTCCCCACAACAAGAATTGTTGATAAACATTGGCGATTAGGCAACCTGCCATGGCATCATGAATAGATAAGATAAAAGATGTTACATAATGATCGATCACATAATTAATTTTACGTTATGTTTAAGTCTATTTTTTGCGGGGGAAGGGGATTTGATGGAGTTGCCTGTGATACATATTTTTGGTAGTTTGCAATATTTTTCGAATTTTAAGCTTTTTAACTGGTTATCTCAAATTGCGTATTAATAATAAATATTTGAAATTTATTTTTAATACTCAAATACTAGCAGAGGCACCCGGCGTTGCCCGGGATAATTACAGCTGTAGGTAAACAGAACGACCTGTAGAAGTTAAATAATAACTCAAAATTAGATTTCAGTAATTCTACAATTTCCTGCAGTAGACTATCCCATTGTTAAGATGTTTCCAACATCCGGATAACTTTTTGTCTCTGACCCATATTTGTTCTTTTCTTCTGTCGCATTTCTTTAAATATGAATTAAAACGCATCTTTTGAACGATTATTAAAACAACAACATACGGTTTGTTTAATGATTTGAAGAGTCGTATTGATATATGCTTTGTTTTCGGTTCTGTCGTAAACTGTCGCCCGAGACCAAAGGGTTATATACCCAACCCACTTGAAGAGGAAGGGGAAGCTGCTGCCATGTCTGGAAGGTTCTCTACTGTTCAAGGGCTCCAAACACACAAATAGTCTGAACATTTGTTAAGGAGCTCTTTGCCTCCTCGAAAGGGACTAACCTATGTACATGTACATCATGCTATTATACTCGTTTCTTGCTCATTGTTAATAATTCGTTTGATCTAGCAGTTCCCAATGTAACAGAACATTCTACCATTTCATGTTCTTGAAAATTCTGTTTCATCACCACCACATCCGTTTTCATGGCAACAATATTTCCCTGACGTTAATGTGGAAATATGTGGCTACAATAACTTCGAAAAAAAAAGAAAATATGTGGCTACAATAACTTTATTTTTAATATTCAAATATTATTCGCTCGCTATTATACACATATTTTTAATAAAAAAAAATATTTACTATTAAAAGAGTCGATTTATAAAAATAAAGAATTATAACGCATAGTATAATATGTTACTGAAATATGGATGAATAGGAAAAAATTATATAATTAATTAACTAAACATATGTAAGTTTTTCCTTAAAAATAATATGAGACATATTCAGAATAAGAAGTTCCGTTCACAAATAATCTCTCTGCAGCTCTGCGATCACGATTGTGTGCATGCATGCTGGAGGGTTCCATTATTTCTTGGGAAGCCACAGATGGCTTTTTTGAGAAAATTAAATCATGTTGAAGCATTATTTTAAGGTGTCCAAGGCAATTGAACGGCCCGACGTCTGTGAAGTGCGGTCTTTCATCAGTTTCTTGAATGCGAAGAATGTGAAATCGACAATTTTCTGAGGCGTATGGAGAGACTGCGAGCCTATGGGTGATTCATGACAATACTGCAAACTGCTGCATACTCAAGAACTTATCAACGCATTTGACTGGGGGGAAAAAGAGCATCCCTCTTACAATTAAACTTAACACCAAGTGATTTTCCACCTGTTCTTACAACTGAAAACGTTCCTTGATGGTTGGCGTTTCCGTGACGATGACATTGTGAGCATGTAGCCTTCATCACAGCGGCATCATTTTACAATGCGGGGATACAAAAACCTTAATGATGATTACTAGTAAAACAACAAAAATAGTTTATGATATATAGAATTCAATAGAACTAGATTTTAAAAATACATTTCGCTTTGTTTTTATTTCTAATAATGGTCAACAGTTTGAATACCTTTTGTAATTTTATTAACATGTGATATTAAAAATATCGTGACCCTCGTATGCAAATGGAACTTATTTTCTGGATATGCCTCATTTGCAAAATCTAGAATTGAGATCTATGAAACAACATTTTTCAAATTAATATAATTTATTTATTAAACAAATTCGAATATTTTTTGTAAGAGGTGTAAACATAAAAACTAAGTTTAAAAATAGTACAGCTAATATTTTATAATCCTATTTGTGCATTATGAATGACCTCGCTTCTGTAAATATCATAAAACTTTGTGACACGTTTTTATCGTTATCGAATTTATTTTTTTCCCCTTCCAAATCACTCTTCAAGGATAATAATGACGAAAAAAATCTGGTGAAAATAATTATTGGTAGGGTATTTTAGAGGGTCACGAAACTACTGATAAGTTTATAAGCATTCCCAATTGATTTTAATTATATAATTAAGGCACTGAAGATTAAATGAAACGAATTTTAATCATGGAAAAATACTGTAAGAGAAAAATCCTCATACTTAGGAATTTGAAATTGAATGAATTATATTTAGCGTGACCTCTATGTTTATTGTTATAATTATTGAATAAAGTTTTTGGTACAAAAAATCCAAGTAAATACTATAAATTCTTAACATATTTTGATAACTCTAATAGTTAAGTTATTTAATAAAAAGAAACTATCACAATTATTTCAATACAAGATAACTTTATGAATCTTATCCTGAAGGTTACTGTTAAACTGATTTTTCTTTGAGGCCCAACAAATCAGAAAATGTAGACGAAATAATGAACAAAATACGAATTATGAAAAAAAAGTAAGAAAGAAAGAAAGATATAGGTGATGATAGTTTGTTCAACGAAAGAAAACACTGTCCATTTTAAATGTTCTTGTTGAACATTGTTTAATTTTTTATTGCAACAGTATCCTTAAATGAAATGGAAAAATTAATTGGGCACGCCCAATTTTGGTTTCGTTGGACACGCGACAACTGGATTTAGATGAAACCTTTTTTCTATTATTTCCTGATTTTATTTAAATTTTTTTATTTTTGAAGAAGGATAAATTTCCTGTATCAAAAAACATATGATGACAAAGCCGGAATTAATAATTATTCTTTTGTTTTCGCATTTTCTATTTGATTTAATAGCAGTTAAATCAATTGATAAGAGCAATGACAGGAAAGGCATGGTCCTTGTTCGAATCCAGGTTGCAGAATTTTCCTTCCTTTTTCTATTTGTGATTATGATATGTTTGAGGAGTTTTTTTCAGTGTAATTATTATTTGCTCTTTGAGCAGTTGAATAGTTTGAACGCTCTAGCAGACCCTGCACTTTAGAACTATGACAGCCTATGTAATTCTTGAACATGCTTTGAACAGTACAGCACAAACAATTGACCTAGCCAGAAGGACTGAATTAAATGAACAATGATTTTGTCCTTTGTATTCGGAGACTCTTAAGTGAATAACACATGCGAGGCAGTATTTTTAATTCCAAATTAGATAGATACTCTACAAGTCAGGATTGCATGTCTTGATGATTTGAATGTCTATTAAATTAGGTAATTTATAGAATGATGGACCTCTCTAATTATTAAACAGAATTGATAAAACTGATGTTCGTAAAATGTCACTTATTTTCCAGCCAAGATTTTATCTACCAGTCTAATCGTAACGGCTATATCCACGGTTCCCTGCTACTAAACATTAAATGCATGTAGCTTTGCAATTGCCTCTGCAACGTATATAAATGTACTATTTATCCACAGTGAATCCAGTCGATGATACATTCTTCTCCAACCAACCAACCAACCAACCAACCAACCAACCAGCCAACCAATCAGGGTTGCCAGATTTGGTAATTTTTTAAAGCGCTTGTACTTGTTTTCATTGTTTTGTGCATTGTTTAATTTTTATTAATAATGTTCAACAAAGGACAAGGGCTTTAAAAAAAATATCAAATCTGGCAACACTGCAACCAAATTCACTGCTAGCTTCCTACTTGAAAATTAACTACTAAAGTTTCCCAAACTTTTGAACATCCTTCGTATAAATTTTTTTACGATCTTGAGGCCTTTCAGTTTTGTGCACCAACACCAGTTTTTGATGCCAGGTTGAAATAAATCACCTGTCCCTGCGCGCGCAAATGTGTAGCGGAGTGTGATGCGCGGGTCGTATTCAGTTTATTCAGTTTATTATGGTGCTTTCTTTACGACCCCCAAACAAAAAGACAATCCGTATGGAAAACAAGTTCGTCACCCCCCCCGACCACAGAAGTTCCGTGCTAACCGCTCCACGGGAAAGGTCATGATTGTGTTTTTTTTTATTGCAAAGCAATAGTCCATTACGAATTCATACCGTAAGGTCGTATAGTCAACAAAAAAGTGTACGTGGACTTTCTGCTCATGAATGATGCCATTCGCCGCAAACGTCCACATCTTTGAATCTGCGAGGGAAGCAAAGATCTACAGCCCGCCTGCGACAAAATGTATGAATATTGGCAAAAATGTATATTGCCAAAGGGCATTATTTCGAAGACCAGAATGCTTTAAATATGGTGTCCCATGCTTCTTTTTTCCGAAGCAAACAAAGTCCGGGAACTTTTTGAATAACCTCCTACCAACATTATTATGACCACCAGCTAATATCCCGAATAACCGCCTTTAGCGGTACGGACAGCAGCTAGATGGCGTGGGAGTGAGTCAATAAGATTCTGGTAACTGTTGTCATGCAGACTGTAAAGCATCAGATAGCTGCTGAAGGGTACACGGTGGTTGTTCCATAGCACGCACATGACGATTGAGGTGATCCCAAAGGTTCTCGATTGGGTTGAGGTTTGGGGAATTAGGGGGGGCAGGGTAGATCTTGGAATTCTTGGTCGTGTTTCTGAGACTACCCCCGAACAATTGCAGCCGTATGACACGTCGCATTGTCTTGCTGGAACGCGCCATCCCCCTCCAGGAAGACAGTCGCCATGTATGGGTGTACTTGATCTGCAATTATGGATAATTAACCGAATCGGTTTAGAGTCCCTTCTACAGGTATCAGTGGGCCCACACAATGCCATGAGAACACTCCCCATACCATGATGCTGCCGCCACCATCCTGGATTCGTGCAATAATGATTGCAGGATGCTTGTTATCGGAGGTTTCTCGCTTCACCCGCCAACGGACATCACTTATGTGGAGCAGAAATCGTGACTCATCGGAGAAGGCAACCTTTTTCCAGCCAGAAGTGGTCCAGTTTCTGTATTGTTGGGCAAATTGAAGCCGTTTTTGGCAATGAACCTTCATCAGCATGGGTGCAGTGACCATCTGTCTGCTGCGGAGGCCCATGGGTCCTCTGTACTGTGGTTTTAGAGACATGTCTGGTAGCACTCTTGTTGGTTTGAGCGGTAAGTTGGTCCACTGTAGCTTTTCGGTTGGCCTTCACACATCTTCTCAGCCGATGTTCACCTTTCTCATCAATGGACGTTGTGCTCCACAGTTCCCATACCGTTTATTCTGAACGGTCCCATTTTCCCAGTCATGGTACACTTTAACTACAGCAGCACGAGAACAGTTCACAAACTACGCGGTTTTGCGAAATACTGCCACCCTTGGGCCGAAAGTCGATTATCATCCCCTTTTCCAGATCTGATAAATCATGTTTCTTACCCATTGCAGTGATATGTTTGTAACATAGTGGAAACCTACCTTATATAGTCATCTAACCAATTCCCAACACGTGACATAGTTCCTCGACTGAGCAACCCCGAAGACAAACGTAGGGTGGGGGGTCATAATAATGTGACTCGACCCTGTATATTCCCATGACTCATTCTAGACTTTGGAATTGGTTCTGCTTTTCAAAAGTTTATCAGAGGTTCTATCTTTGCGAAATCTTCCAGGCGGTTCTGACGTTGGTTTGCATGTGTTATCTTAACTAATAAGTACAACAGATAGGAGTTCGTTTTTTTTTTTTTGTTTTTTTTTGTTTTTTTACATTATCTTCTTACACGTAGATCGAATCTTTCTCTTAATTTCAATTTCTTCATCATTGTTTGCTAAAAGTCACTACAGGTGACTTAAAGATCTCATTTATTTTTTTATTGGAAAACAAATTAGAAATTATATTTATAGACGTGAGCTATGAAACAAAGCCAATCTTTCTGTTTCAATTTTATCTTTATCCCCATTCTGACCTATTATCATGAATCTTGGGTTACGGCCGAAAGAATGGAATCGCGGGTGCAAGCGGCCGAAATGAAATTCCAGAGACGTGTGGCAGGTATTACCTTATTAGATAGAGTATAGCAGTACAATAAGGGAGTCTTCAGTAGTAGGTGTCAAGCCGCTACTTCTCCGCATTGAGAGGTCTCAGTTGCGTTGGTCTTCCTAGGCAGTTGCTATCTTACAAGCCGATGGTTAAGCGACCAAGGGATCGGCCCAGAAGCAGGTGGTTAGATTATGTGGAGAATCTGGGTTCGAGTCGCTTGGGTATTACCATGGACAGGGCCGGATTTAGGCAGCTAGAGGCCCCTAGGCTATTCCCTTATGAGTAATATGAATGTAGGCCCCTCTTGATCTTGAGGCCCTAGGCTGAAGCCTAGTTAGCCTATAGGAAAATCCGGCCCTGACCATGGAGGACATGTGCCTGATGGCGGAAGATTGCGAGCGCTGAAGATCGTCCATAGGGCTGCTGCCCCCGCGACCCTAACGGAAAAGTGAAAAAAATAACAAACATACTTTATCCTTAAGACAGTGTTTGAAAAAACAAACAAACCAGTAGACCCAATATCTATTAGAACTCTTCATATAGAAGGGTGTTGAGTGTCCCTCACGAAGTATTTGATTATGAGATTCATCTAGAATTTAAATAACCATAATTATTCACTTTGTCATTAATGGGAAATCCACAAAAATTCCATTTTGTAGGGATTCTATTATTAAATAATGTTTATTACTTAGGCATTTATTTTACTTTCATTCGAAATATCTTTAAGTAGCATTTGGTCATCTTCAGAAATTAATAGGCAAATGTTTTTGTGCTGGTGAACAGCATAAGGTAAAATATTTCCCTGAATATACGTGCTTCTGTAATCATTTACTTAGTAATTCCTTACGGATAGGCTCTTTCAAAAAGCAAGTTGCAACGTAACTTATCATTAACAATGTTAACTTTTTATGACAATGATCGCACGTTTGGTGAATTCTAATATTAAGCGATTTACCCTTAACTTCCACTACAACTTCGAAGAAGTCCTTCTCATTTCAAAAACAAGTCTTTACTTAATGGCTGTGTACAATTTATGTAGCATTTCAATTTGTTGCAGAGCCAAAGTAACTGGAGAAATGTCCTCCTTCAAAATGAATTACATTTAATTGCTTTGTGGGTTCCAGGTACGAAGGGAGACGCCGAGATAGGGAAAAACAACGTTTGAAAAAGAGCTTCGGAAGGGGAAAACCTATAAGAGCAACCTTTTATTTTAAAAGCTCGTCACGATTAATGAAAAACAGCAACAAATTGGAGGGCTATTTTTTTTTTCATTATGAAATCGTGTTTTCCGTCACGTGACGATATTTACTCCTTGTGCGTGTTCCTATTTCGCTTCATTCACTGCAGCCAAATGATCTCGGGCACAGATACGGTCGTGAAATCGTCCACGCGCATTTCGATGAATCTATGAATTAAGCATAATTTACGACCAAACAGCTGAGGGAGTATCACGTGATCAGCACCCATCGTCAGAGAAGGACGCGTGAGGTGCATGTGAATTAGGCTCAAACGAAAGGCGAGCGGAGCGACGGGGTTCGTCAAGGAGGGGTATTTCTCGTTACGCTCTCCCATTGACTCCCCCAACCTTTTCCCTTCTGTGACAGCATCAAATTTATTGGTGTTCAACCTTTCACTTCTTCTGGGGAACCTTGATTTCGCTCTTTGATTGTCGTGATCGAAATGAATATCACGAGAGGACTTCCACCTCTCGACAATACCATTCTCCTATTTTTACTGCTTTTCTTTTCTGTTTTACATCCGGTACGTGTTTATCTCTCCGTTGTCAAATGTCGCAACGCCACATTTAAGCCGGTGATTTGTTGCAATTAAAAAGTGGCTTATTGCTCCAAATTATAAGAGCAACGATTAATTAGCTTCCATAAAATGCGCCGTTAGCTTTCTCCTCTATTGACACGTGTCAATTAAAACGCGCCAAGTGTGAACATGGTGAATGAAATTCCGTGAGGAACCCGTAAAGGACAAACAATAGGAGCACGTGCATACAGTGGACGCTCTTCTTCAACTCCCTACTACTAGTTCCATCTGACTTCATTTGCTGATGTTATCAGGCACAGTCCCCTTGCATTTGGCAATCCTATAATGTTAAAAACGTTATTTACGACATAGCAACCTGAACGTTTATATCCTTTTCCAATGAACCTGCTTTGCCTTTTGTCCTTCGTTTTGTTCTCTTAATTACACTTTGCTTTCGGCCAATTAAATGTCGTGAGTATACCTGAAGGAGTGATTGAAGGAGAGGATAAAAAAAGATTTAAAAGTGCTTCTCAACCTTCTTCCCTTTGCTAATTACTGCTTAAGCTGCACTGCTCCATATAAATTAAGAAAGAAATTATCAGCTGATCCCTTTAGTTTCCTGTCTAACTTATTAGTTAACCAATTCCTATACAGTTAAAAATCTAAACTGCATGAATAAAAATAACATCAACATATATTAAAGACAGTAAAACATCTATTAAATGCGGTAACTGATAAGCTAACGGATATAAATAAATAGATAATCTCACGAAATTTTCGGGACAAAGGAAGTTGTGCGATATTAAGAATTCAGATATGAAACATGCACTTAAGTTCATATTTCTAAACTGGCTTACTAGCATCGATATGATAACAGAGAGGAGGCAAAAGTTTATGCAATAACTGAATAAATGTATTTGCTGCGGCAGGTATGTCACGTATAATATTCAAAGGAAACACCTATATAATTTCGCCTTTCTGAAAGTAGTTTAAACGCTTAAAAATGAACGAATCAAAGCCGCTTATAAGGGAACTTTTGCTATACGAGTTGAATTTGGTCATATTGCTGCTGAAGCAACACGAAACATTTGTCATGCGAAAAGCGAAGATTCCATAGACCACAACATTAGAAGCAGATGGGTCAAGAAATTTTGTTCAGATAGCAGCAACTTTGACGATCCGCCAGGTCATAGAGGCAAATCTGACAACCAGCACATAAAGATTATCAGCCGACCTCCGCAAATCACAGACCACTCGTTGCTCGTCATTTTCACGACGTTGGCAAGGTCAACAGGAGCTGCCGCATTATCTCTCACCAGTTCAAGCAAATCGCCGAGTGGAAGTGTGCAAGGAATTTAGAAAACCCACGAGATATGTTTTTCTTCTAGAGAATTGCGATGAAAGTGGGTCTGTTTCCATAATCCTAACTCATAAAAGCATGGTTGAGCCCGGCCAGCTTCCTGAACCTGTTGCCAAACGTGACCGCTGCAAATACGAAGTGATGCTCTGCATCTATATGTAGTGGAATTTTGAGAGAATCTGATGAATCTATACTCCACTATGAACTAGTTCCAGATGATCGAACCCATCAACATTAACTTGTACTCTGCGTGAACAGAAGGCGTGCTCTACTACAGTAGGACAACGCGAGGCTTCATACCGTTCGAATAACATGGGAAAAAATCCAGGAACTGATGGCGTACGGAGCAAACAGTCTGGAAACCGTCAGATTATTATTTGTTCCGGTCCATGCTTCACTTGTTTCGTTGGTGGCATTTCAAAACTATATTCCATTTCCTACAAAAGGAGGTGGAAGCAGGGAGCTGAAAGAGTTCTTCGTCTCCAAGAATGGTATTGTCATTAGAGCGAAAAACTGGCAGAAAGATGGTGAAACACAATGGCCTATGCTTTGAATGCTTTGCAGCTTTCTTTGTAATGTTATGAATTAAGAAATAAATTAATGAAAATATTGAAAACTTTTTGATTTACCCTCTGCATTGTCCTAAAGGATATCCGCACTTTGATTGTGTGAAAGGATGATTATCTGTTATTAACGATAGGATAGTTAATGTTAGTGCCCAAACAAATTTATTATATGTTCAATATTCTCAAAAATAGATGAAAGTAATCGTAATTTAACTTCTTCCAGATACGACATCATCTGCTGCATAAAAATAATTTATTTCTCTCTTTTTTTCTAAGATTTCTTTTCCCGAGTGCTCTTTTCCTCATATTTTAGCTTAACGGTTGGGATTTGGTTAATCCATAGTACTTAAATTTCATTGCAGATAAGTTTGACTAAAATCGGTCAGCTGGCTTTCCAGTTCTCAAATCTACCGAATCGCAGGGTCGAATCCCGCTGTTGGCATGGATGTTTGTGTTTGTCCCCAATAACGAGGAATATTCTATTGAGGGACTTTTAATGTAGTAACATTTTTAAAATTTTACTTTACTTATAACTTTGGAAATGATACCTTGAAAATGATGTAACATCAAAACGCGTCGGGAGAAATATATAATAAAATCTGTTAAAATAGTATTAATGAATATAATATTCAACACTAACACTAGCCAATATGGATGAAATAATAAAGAGGAAAGATAATTGTCACGTGAAAGGGCGCAAAATGACCGAGATGTTGACGCGCCAAAATAACCCAGCAAACAAATTAATACAATAATCACTCAAGTGAATTTGGACGAAATTTGAATATTATTACTGTTTAATTAAAAGAGAAACCAAAATCATTCAGATTTTCCTACTTAATATCCATTTAGGTTTCATGAAAACGTCTGTATTATATATTCATATTATTGATCGTTTTAGCTTCATGAAATTTATTCTATTGGACAGCCCCGGCATATTACTTATGTTTTCATTGAATGTGCCAACTGGCCCTGTGATAACCTGTTTAATTTTTATTCTGCAAGGTACAAACTCTTTCAGAATAGCCAGTTTCAAGATCCATATGGCCAATTCTTTTACGAATTTAGCCCAATTTTAATAATATTAAAATATAATAATGTTAGACATTGAATTAACAGTATTTAATATTTAATTCACGTAAGATGTACAGTGAATAAGCGAGATATGGTCCTACCAACGAATTATGTGAACCATCATGGAAAGCAGCTGGAGTAAAATGTAGCCCCAGACCGAAGTTAAATGAATTCCTGTTAAATTGGTGGTATGACCCTGCAACAAGTGCAAGACAAAATTAATCCTAAATTATCAACTTTCTAGAGCAACAGCAAACGAACGCGTGAAGCTTCTTTGTTTATCATTGAAATTGCCTAGGCGATTACTATCAATCCCAAAATGCATCATGCTCGCAAGCATAATTTTGAGTAAGGTCTGTTAAAGCGAAATTAATTTTCCTCAGAAGAATCGTAATAAATGTACTTTTTTGCTTGACATGTTGCTTGAGCACGTGGTGAACAAAGCGCACTTTAAACAGAAAATATGAACGATAAATAAAGGACCTGTGCAATGCGGCTGTGACAGTCCCTGATTGGCTCATGAACTTAGTGGTCCCGTGTAGTCGTTTGCCGGCTGCACGCTAAAGAATCCTTGCGAGGCAAAATTTGCGGCCCCTATAACGCCGTCCTGAAATGACCATAGCAGTTGAAAAGGACGTTAATACCAAACCAACCAACCAACCAATCATGAACTTAGTCAACATCATGACCACGTGTTCTATTGCAGGACGGTCGATTTTATCAGATTATGTTCTTTGGATTCAAGAGATGTGAAATCAAATTAGCGTATTTCTTTAATACACAATTTCTTTGATATAACTTCTTTGCAATAATTTCATTGGAATTTGTTAGATGTAAAAAAAGATTTAATATTATTAAATATTCTTTTTATATATCTCACAGGTTCGAAGTACATGTCGCTAATTCACTTTTACTTACACGAGTGCGAATTAACGATGTCTCAAAAGTTTATACCGTGCAGAAAAAGATGGATAAATGTTAAAACGGATTGTCATATGGCTCTCCATTATGAATCAAGTGCATTATTAACTTCAGTGACCTATCCTTGCATTCTGGGGAATTAGTGTCAATTTTTTCTCTTATGCTTAATCTTTCGCGGATGCATTTTTATTTCTATACTGTCTATAATAAAATGTGAATAAAATTTTATTTGCAAGAGGACGCCATGAAACCTGGTCTTTACTATTGTGTACATGATAAAAAAAATTATTGGAATAGCAAAAATTAGCAACACAAAGGATTTAGCGTCAGTAATAATTCATACGTTTTGAATCTGAACCGTTTTCAAGCCGAATATAGCGTATTTTTACCGACTGTTGTAATTTTTTATTGCGTACGAAAGACTCTATCGTATATCGAGCATTTTGGCGTTGAATTTCACGCCTGTTATTCTTTTGTGCTCGAATCAACGTTGCTTTAAACGCTTCTATTTTTTTTTCATATAGCTGCTGCCTGTAATTCATCCGCTCATTTTTCGCAAGGCTCAACCCAAAATAAACATATAAATGCTTGGCTACGTGACTATCCAATATCTATTACGTGTGAACATAAATAATAAATATTACGCCTGTTTTTTCCCCTCAGAGTAAATTCCCCACCTTCATTAAATTTAACCTGAATCGTGCAGGCAGGATTGTCTTTGCGAATGAATTAACTTATACTTTTTAAATTCAACTTTAAAATTTTTAATGTTGCTTAAAAAATAGCGATCATTTACTTTTAAATAATATACATTAATTATTTTAATGAATCTTCTGTTGTCAGATCATCTGAAGCATAACGTCAGAAGATAAAATCAATTTCTCCTTCTACACTTGAGATTACGTTTTGTAGTAAAAAGCATCTTGGTTATTTAATATTCACGCGATTGCTTTTCAGGGCTCAATTACTTTAATGATACGTTTCCTTATAAATCCCTCCATCCTTGACTCGCTTCTCGAAACAAGGTTTACAAATAACGTCGAGGTTTGCTGTCATTGTATTCTAGGAGATTCATGTCAGCCAGGTGGGCCAAAGGAACCTGATAACATAGGGAATTCGTGATTTTTGTGGCTTTATTTATTTATTTATTTATCTGGATTGTTCTCATTGGCTCTTTTTGATGCTTATCTTCACTCGCTCTTCATCTACTGAAAAATTTAAATTAGTTTAACTTTAATTCATATACATGTATAATTGGAAAAATATTACTTGCGAGGTCAAAATTTCTAAGACAGCACATTCAACAGCGTTTAAAAGTCTATATCAAATGAGGCTCATTGAAAATAGCTTCAATTGTGCATTTTTAGCAAGTTTAACTTACTGTTCACAAAAAATGCACAATAGAACTCATTATGACTGAGGCTAATAAAACAGAACTTTACAAAGCTTCAATGTGACTACAAGGTTAATTACTATTTTGCCGTGCCGATGATAAGGAAGGCGTTGAATTCAGTCGATAATAATTTTCCTGAATCCTCTACGCTTGGGATTACATCGAGCATATTAATTCTCTCAATTTTTTTTTTTGGAGCGATCAAACGTTTTTAATAAGTCTTCTTACTAGACAAAAAGAATTAAGGTAAACGCATACTTGTTGACAGTGCAATAGTAGTTGACATTTTCACACTTTAAACTGCCAAAATACATGTAAGATTTCCATGTCAAAATATTCAAAATTATGTCTATGAGAGAAGTTAACTAGTGCCACTTATGGGTGCAGTAAGAAAGTGTGTCAGTATTGTGGCTAAAATCTCCAGATGACCGATTTTATTCTGCATAGTTCCATTTCGTTTGTTCGGTGTTTTTTTAAAAAGTGTTGAGAAGTTATTAATGGTAAAACTCTGTATGATAATTTTTGCAGTGTCAAGTACTGAAACATCGTAGAGCATTTTTTAAAATTATTTTAAAAATAACTAAAATATGATTTATATTTAAGTGAGTATATTATTGTATTCCTTTAGAAGTGAACTAAAAGACGCATATATATTTAAAAGGGTAACTACAGAGAAAAGTTGCTTTTAGAGCGAAACCCCTGTTTTTATGGCTAAAAGTGTCAATTACTAGTGATCGGCCTCGGTGGCTCAGTGGTTTCGTGATCGCCTCTGATGCCCGAGGACGCGGGTTCAACCCCGGCCGAGGACGAAGAGGATTTTTTCAGGAGGAAAATCCTGAGATCACTCACTTCCTTCGGAAGGGAAGTAAAGCAGTCCCGTGTAGTCGTTTGCCGACTGCATGTTAAAGAACCCTTGCGAGGCAAACTTTGCGGCCCCTATAACGCCGTCCTGAAATGGCAACATAGCAGTTGAAAAGGACGTTAATACCAAACAAACTAAACCAGCCAATCAATTGCTAGTGCGTTTACCTTACTATGGATTTAGTAATTTAGAAATATTGCTCCAAAAACGATTTCCTTGTTGAATGCAGATTAAATTTTGATTTTTCTGGAAAGATCTTTAGATCGGCCAAAGAACGATCGAAGTTGGTGAGGAAGGCTTATTCGTGATGAAGAATTCAAAGAATATTTCATGGAGAAATGATTGTTTCTAATACTTGAAAATCTAATAGGTATCTGTAAGGGAAGATCATTTAATAAAAGAAATTTGTTATATTTATGTGCCCCATTTTGATTACCCGTCGGATCAACTACAAAGTTTAACGGGCTTTAATTCCAAATAAGACAGTATAAAAGCTAACATCCCGCTAAATAGTGCTGTTGGAAAGTAACTCAATCAATATACTTGTTGAACTTGTTTCTCAGTCATGTTACATGTAGTCTTGCGCAACAAACACGAAAAGGAATTTTTAAATTTAATTTTGTTTTTATTTTTTTAATTTTTTAATTTAATTTTATTTTATTATTGTTCAATTGAGGAATTGTCATAATTTATCAATTATTTAGTCATATTTCGCCCCTTCCCCTGGTCATTGTCCAGGCCGTGAATTTTACACATGGCCTTGCAAAATCTCAAAACCCTTGCCATTTAGCAGGACTAATTCAAACATATTGGATCTTAGTTGTACGTTAAACCTTAATAGATGGGTCTTTATAACCAACAAAGAATATAATAAACAATAAAGAAGGGTTGTAAAAATATTTGTTGTTTATACAGATCCATTTATTTAGAGATCTTATTTAATTAAAAATGAGCAGATAAAAGAATGGATTGCGAATGTTGCGAGTGTCCAGTCAGATAGAACACCCGCTGATATCATATCCATTGATTGATATATATAGGGTGATTCTATAGAACCGGCCCGATAGATGAGCTCTAATATTAAAAAAATAACGTATAAGTTGATCTAATGAAATTTGCATCTCCTTAGATTGTCTTGGAATAGAGCAGGTGTTGGTTGGAATCGCAGCAGGTGTTGAAAGAGCGCGCCATTTTTGTCAAGCCTGCCACTATTCACTGTTGCATATTCCCTGTAACTCATTGCAGCGTTTCTCCGGCGATGTTCCTGATTTCAGCCAAAATATTCTCCTTCAACTGTTGTAACGTACTGGCTTAGTTTACGTACAGGGTGTTGCAGATAACTACAGGCAGTGTAACGGGAAGACTACCCGCTCGATTGCAGGGGCAGGCTCGACATCAAATGATAATTGGGTCATTTTATCAAAAGCATGAGAGTTTTGACGTTCACCACCCCCTCCCCGACTGTGGAAACTGCTGGCTTCTGCAGGCCACCTTCATCTCCCTCCATTCTGCCAATCGACCGAGCCGGCCCCTGCAATCGAGCGAGTAGGCTTCCCGTTATATTGCCCTGTAGTTATCTGCAACACCCTGTACACCCTATCCTTCAGCAAATCCCACAGAAAGAAACCCGGACTGCTGGTATTAGCAAATCCGTTGGGTCAGTTCTAAATGAATCACTCTGTATTATAATCGTTATTGTGTCTTTTTCTGCAGTTGCTTTCAATAAATTAAGATGTTTGTATGTATGCACGTATTATATATATTTGTTTATATCTCAAGTTTTATGATGTTTATCGATGTTATACTGCCTACTCTTCGTAATACTTCATAGATAGAATGATTCAGTTATCCATTAAAGATGATAAGGTTATCCAAACATGTATTGAAAATGCATTACCGCGCATATGCATTTTTTTCCTATTTTTTTTAACACTATATAAACAGTTTGATTTTCTATTTTCATCTACTACAAGTGTTTTTCTTTTAATGTTATGCGTTTGTTTTGTTTGTTACTATTTTTTCCTCCCCCGTCCATTCTGTGACTGTTTTTCTTCGGTAGAATTTTCTCTTGTCTCTAGCTCCAAATTAAACTTAAGGAAAGAGAAGAGAGAGGAGTTGGGGAGACGAGAGAGAGAGAGAGAGAGAGAGAGAGACAGAGAGACAGAGACGAGTCATTCGATGATGTGGAATCGATATGGGGTTCGTGAATTAACACTCGGTTGGAGGTTTAAAATAACTCTTGGTACCAACGGTTAACTCGTCGTCAGGTGACCGTTACACTTGTTGGAACAACGACGCTTCACTCGTAATCCAACACGGGACTTGGAATAATCCCCCTCCGACCTCTTGTCAGAGAACAAGGTCGTTTTCAAGGGTGTTTGCAGCTGAGAAGGGAAGGAAAAAGAATCGGGGGAGAGAGAGAGAGAGAGAGAGAGGGATGTTATCAAGAAATACGTGGAAGCAATAAAGTTCGTATTACATATTAATCGTGGTTGCTGGCTTAAATGCAAAGAAAAAGGAAAAATATTTGTATGCTTACGAGTCAGAAGAGAAGAATGCTTTTATTATGGTAAATGGGTATATTTTAAAAAATTCAATAACAATAGGGAAATTTTTCCTTTATTTACTTTTTGTTACGTCTCCTCTTCTGTGATATTTTCAGTGGCGTATTTTTTCCCTCGTTTTTTCCATAACTTCTAAAAAAAATAGTTTCCAATAGGCATCTAGAGCATTATGTTTTTTTAAGTGATTCTCTGAAATAATTCTCAGTTTTGTAGGAAGGCACTTTTTCCTCCATCTTCGTCATCATTGGTGTTAAGTTGCTGCTTTTCGTTCGTAAAGAGTCGTGGTTCTTTAATGTTGGTGGTGGTGGTGGTTTCTTCATATCGTTCGATTATAATGATGGAGGGAGGTGGAACTCGTGGAACCGGTGGCCGTTGGGGGAAGAGAGGACGAGACCGACGCCCACGAATTTGTTCGAAGAGCAAAAAAAAAAAAGAAGCAAGCGGAGGGTGGG
Organism: Rhysida immarginata; assembly: GCA_023313115.1. Lineage (NCBI taxonomy): Eukaryota > Metazoa > Arthropoda > Chilopoda > Scolopendromorpha > Scolopendridae > Rhysida > Rhysida immarginata. The sequence goes on from JAHWFO010010123.1 coordinate 2,883,194, forward strand.
AGTAGTAGGAGTTGGAAAAGTAGCAAGAAGGGAGGGCAATGGTTGCGAGGGTGATGGGACGATGCACGTGAGACGCTCCGTAAGTAGCAATAGTGGGTAACCATACGGTTGTGCTTGGGGTTGGAGGTCAAGGCAAATGAGATCTTTTTTCCCAACAGGTTGCAAGAATCGCCGCTAGGGAACGAGCGAGTCAGTCACGAAATCTGAAACACGAAAAATCCCTTCGCGGAGATTTATTTTCGAAAATTTTAGTTCTCCGCTTTATACAAAACAATTGTCTTATTTAACTATAAGCTAAGAGTTTTGGTTATTAATGAAAAAATCTTTTAAAAAAGCTAATACATATCTTTATTTAGGAAGGTACAAAAATCTAACTTAAAAATTATTTTTTTTCGAAATTTTAAAAATTACGAAATATTAACGACGGGAAGAAAACGTAAAAGGGGAAAAGCCCTGGTTGGCTTTCACGAAATAGAAATTTAAAAAATGAAAAGGAAGGGGAGATTAAAAAAATAAGAAGGAAAAAAAAAGAAAAGGGTCCGGGATGATTACTACTTGCTGACCGACCCTCTAAACAAGAGAGCGAATCAAGTGGGGATGATCATATATACGACGCTACCATTAGTTGGTTGTTCCTCTTTTGCCTTTTCTCCTGTTTAATTCCTACCTACGATTGAAATCGCCTCGAGTCCGGGGAGCTCCCAAAGACGACGGACCCTGCGCTCCCGCAGGTGAATTATGAGGTTCTTCGGAGCTATTAGATGTTAGTCAATCGACTGACTTCCTCCCTCTTTTTAATTTTTTCCCTTGTGAAGAAACCTGGAAATACATTTTAAAAAAGAGGGGTTAAAAAAGTAACATTTCATTTTCTTAGAAGAGTGGCTCTTCACTCTTTATCTTCACTTTACATTCATTATTGCAAAACTTAAGTTTTAATCATTTTATTTGTATTCAAATTAAACAGTCAAGTAGAATTTATATTACAAATTATAACTTTCATGGACTTTCCGATGACGATAGAAGAATTGTGTAATAAAATAGGAGAATATTTCTAAATTAAAACGAGAAATGTGTATATTGACTATATAAACATCCCCCAAATTCTGTGGAGAATCATGTCACACATAAAAGCAAAATGTTTTGATATATTGAATTAATTATACAACTTTCTCCTGATAATGCAGAATAACTAAAAAAAATTTTTTAAGTGATGTAGAGAAAACTAGAATTTTTTGTATGTATCTTGAAGCTAAAGTTCGATGAAATTTTACAGATATAATTTAAAGAACAACGATTTAAGATTTAAATTGGCATTATATTTTAATGTATATTAATTAAAAAATTAGTAAAGCAATAAATTACAAAAAAAAGACTAATAAAAGAAACCATCAACGTTATTTCGAATGAAAAAAATTTAGCCAAACCATCTATAGAAATTAATAATAAATGGAAATTACTACTAAAACTATAATATCCCTTCCGTTGCATTCAACAATCCAATACCATTATCCTGTTCACAACAATCAAACTAATTAACAATATCTCCTCAGTTTTAATATCACACTTTGTATTTGATTTCATTGTTTTGTTTTATTATTATTATATCTTCTATTATAATGTTTTTAACTGAAATTTCATTCAAAAAGTATATAAACTGAAGATGGGATAAAAATCCCGAAAACATTTTTTTTTTAAATACATTTCAATTTTGTCATCTATGGTTTTACGGATCATCGGACTTTCATCATAGATCTTCTTCACCTGTTACTGTGTTCCTTCCTGTGTTCGTGTAACATTTCTCCACAAGACCTTCTTTTCATCTGTTTCGTCTATATACGCTCCACAAGACCTTTGTTTCAATTGTATTTCGTCCACTTCAACCTTTGCATTTCTCCATTGGGTGACTTTTATTCATTATTTTTATTATTTATTATTTATTTTTATTTATATTTCTTTTAATTAAATGGAGTTTTTATTTTTTAATTAATATACTTTATTACAACTCCTACTCTTATATAATTACATTTATAATCACTTTACATAATGTTTAAAATTTTCACATTTATTTCTGGCTTCTTTGCTTACATTAATTCCGGTTTTGGACGATTTCGTCTGTTGGGAGTCAACCATAGTAACTCACCAGGGTATAATTAGAAATGAATGCATTTATTATTACATGTACTATCTTTTAGTCAAATTCGAGGGGGCCTCTTTTTTCCCCCTGCCTTTCTTATACACATCATATCTTTAATCATTCTAATAACATTTCTATACAAAATTTTAATTTTTCATAGTGTTTTGTCACTAATTCAAATCCTCACTTTTACTTCAAACTGATCTCATATTAAAGAATTGCGTTCTTTTATGTTGTTCATTTATGTTTTTAGACTGTCATTAGTTTCTTAAATTATTTCCAAGTACTTTAAATTATATATTCATTTTACTTCTATAAACAAAGTAAAAGGAAACTACCAATCCACATAAAAATATTTTAATGACTCGAATGTACATTTCGGGACTAAGCCTCCTTCATCAGCGAGTGAATTTTTCATTTTCTTTTAATCTATAATTATCAATTTTTTCAGTTTTTAACCTTAAAAGTACCCTTTGCAATCGGTGAAACTAATGAATATTTCAAAAGTCAGAAAAATAGTATTATTCTGTTTGTACATGACTGTTAATTTCGTCAGCGATTTATTTTTCTGATTTTAACTTTTAGAATGAGTGATTTGAGACGAGGACTCTAAAGCAGTGGAATAATTTGACATGGAGTCATCTTTTGTCTTAGATTAAAATTTTCCTGATCATTATAAGTGATTTATTACTGTTGTAGAATTTTAAGCCCAATTATCTTAGTTAGAGCAGTTGGTTTAGATTTTCAATAATACTTCCTACGGGAAAACAAAAAGATCCCGGACACTTTGCCGTTTTTCATTGTGACGAAAAACAATGCGAATGCAGCTCAGATTTAAACGAATGCATTCAGTGTGGCTTATTTGGACAAATTAATAACGAATTATCCGAACATAAATCAAAAGTTCAGCATTGTTTTGATCAGATAATCGTTTTTCTTCCTCGTTATGTATAACGCTCAACAGGGAAAAAATCCGAGTTTTTCCTTTTTCGCCGAGAGAGGATGCAGATCGAATTTAGTGGCGCATGCGCTGAGACGGCGTTCCAGGTGTTCACATTGTTCGGGGCGAGAGCGCCCCATCGCGGGAACAAACAGGCCCCGGGTCCCCGGTTGTCTTCCCACCTCCGCTCTTGCTCGCCCCCATTCGATCGCTAAGCCTGATAACCACGTGAATAATTGCTTTTGTCGAAAGCCTTTTGCCAACATCACGTTCGCCTTTTATTGTTCCTAGGTGGCGTGTGAGCCGGTAGCCAATCACGACTGCACCAGATAATCCCCGTCGTCGTGCTCGCTCTATCCCGCGTAGAAATTACAAACGAGCCTCACGGGGAAAGTGCACTTTTCTTTGAAACCTTTTTCCAAAGAAAATTTGAATCGACTCGATTTATTGCTTGTGATTTTAAACAAAACGAGTAGCAATCATTTCTTTCTTCTTTTTATTAGAAGCTTAATTTAATGAAGAAAAAGTTTGTTGCACTTTATGTGGACATATTGTCTTTAACATCGAACTTCCTATTTTATTCTTAATAAAAACATTAAATATGAATTCTAATAAATATTTAAATTGAAAACATAATCGAAATGGAAAAAAAAAATAGCGATTTGTTATACGTATGCATATCCTTAAATATCCTTTTACAACAACAAATTGAAAGTTGTAATTTACCCAATGATTTTTACAATTCCTTGCAAACCAATTTCCGCATACAAAAAATAGAACTTTTTACCGATTAAGCCTTAAAAATAGTACCCAGTTAATAATACAATCATAATCAATTGCCACTCGTCTTGAAGAGCTCTTGACAGTTCTTGGCGTGTCCTGGGAGGAAGTAGGCGAGCTGCTGCTGCTGCTTTCCCGAGAGCATCCCACAGATGTTCGATGGAATTAAGATCAGCAGAGTATTCAGGCCAGAACATTCGTGGTATATCATACTGTTATAGGTAGGCATCTACCAGTCGTGCTCTGTACAGGGGGGCATTATCATCTAAAGAGTCGAGTCATATTATTATGACAACTCCCTACGTTTGTCATCGAGTTGCCCAGCCGAGGAACTATGTCACGTGTTGAGAATTGGTTAGGTGACTATACAAGGTAGGTTTCCACTATGTTAAAAACATATCATTCATTACTGCAATGGATAAGAAACGTGAGTTATCAGATCTGGAAAAGGGGATGATGATTATAAGGGTGGCAGTATTTCGGAAACCGCGCAGTTTGTGAACTGTTCTCCTGCTGCTGTAGTTAAAGTGTACCATGACTGGGAAAATGGGACCGTTCAGAATAAACGGTATGGGAACTGTGGAGCACCACGTCCATTCATGAGAGAGGTGAACTTCGGCTGAGAAGGTGTGTGAAGGCCAACCGAAAGGCTACAGTGGACCAACTTACCGCTCAAACCAACGAGTGTGCTACCAGACATGTCTCTAAAACCACAGTACAGAGGACACTGCTACGTATGGGCCTCCGCAGCAGACGAATGGTCGCCGCACCTATGCTGACGAAGGTTCATCGCCGAAAACGACTTCAATTTGCCCAACAGTACAGAAACTGGACCACTTCTGACTGGAAAAAGATTTCTTCTCCGATGAGTCACGATTTCTGCTCCACAGAAGTGACGGCCGTTGGCGGGTGAGTCGAGAAACCTTCGAGAACAAGCATCCTGCAACCATTGTTGAACGAATCCATGCTGGTGGCGGCAGCGTCCTGGTGTGGGGAGTGTTCTCATGGCATTGTCTTGGCCCACTGATACCTGTGGAAGGCACTCTAAACCGATTCGGTTATTTATCCATAATTGCAGACCAAGTACATCCATACATGGCGACTGTCTTCCCAGAGGGGGATGGCACGTTCCAGCAAGACAATGCGACGTGTCATACGGCTGCAATTGTTCGGGGGTGGTTTGAGGAACACGACCAATAGCTCCAAATACTACCCTGGCCCCCTAATTCCCCAGACTTCAACCCAATCGAGAACCTTTGGGATCACCTCGATCGTCATGCGAGTGCTATGGAACAACCACCGCGTACCCTTCAGCAGCTATCGGATGCTCTACAGTCTGCATGGCAATAGCTACCAGTAGAAACCTACCAGAATCTTATTGACTCACTCCCACGCAGTCTAGCTGCTGTCCGTGTCGCTAAAGGCGGTTATTCGGGATATTAGCTGGTGGTCATAATGATGTGACTCGACTCTGTATTAGAATGTAGTAGGTGTATTGCAGCGGCATAAGGTCTGAGATAGTGATCAAGAATTTCGTGTATGTAAATACAGGGTGTCCTAAAAAGGACTGATGGTTTTTAAAATGGAATAGCAACCAAATTGTGACAGTTGTTAAAGGAGAATAATGTGTAAGGTCAGGAATTTGTTACACTGGAAGCTGTTTTTGGTACACTGGAAGCTGCTTCTTGTCGCTGTTGAATTTTCACCCAATCGGTGGTGTTCCAATAAAATAGATATTCTTTCCTCCAATGAATACACCATTTCACGCTTTCCTACATGAATACTGGGGTAAAAATGACAAACTTGCCACGGCACTTCCATAAACATAACGGAGACACAATACAGGCTTTTTTTTCAGCATTGAATATTTCAGATATTATGATACATGTTAATCATTTTTTTTAGCGTTTGGACACATCATAGGGCTTGTGATTAATAATTAAAGTTACTTGATAATGAAATAATTGTTAATAATTCAAAAACGATTCCTCTTTTTTATGAATTTATCATCTCTAATTCTTTCAATTACTTCTGTAAGTTGGGGCTCAATCATTTTTGACATTCCGATATAAAATATTTGTGGATGCTTCGTCCATCAAATGAAAAACATCAATTTATGTTTTTGTCCATCGCACGTTCAATTAGCATTTTTATAAACTGCCTGTTATAACTAACATATACAATAATCCGATACGCAAACTTTAGACTTGTTAGTGCAACATGATTATGGAGAATTGTTTTTATGCATTGCGTTATTAAAGCGAAGTGAAAGAACATCAACTACCTTAGTCCTCGTGTTCAACGAATACGAATAAAGAAAAAGAAAAAGAAAAAGAAGAGAGAGGAGGAGAGGAGCGTTCTGTTCGGTCCACTTTCTCCCCTCAACCCTCCACCTATGGTCAGGTGATGTCATCGTTAACCCCCCCTCTCACCCTAACCCTCCTTCTCAGTCTTCACCAACGAGAAGTCGCTGAATTCTCGACCAGTTTTGACTCGAAATGGGTTGGTGGAAATTTAACAGCGTTAGTGATTAATTTCTAAACCAAAGCTTGTTCCAGGGTGAGTGAGGGTGGGATGAGAGGGACGATCATTTTTCAGCTAACATACGAGGGGTGAGCCAAGAGAGCAACTCAAGTATCTCTGTCATTTCCGACCCATATTCTAAGAACAGGTTTATGATTAAAATTATCTGCCCTCTTTGCTCAGGTGTTTATGTCTCTTCATACAACCGGCTCTCCCTCTTTTTGTTGCTCGCAACGAAATTATTGTTCTGCAATTTGTGTTTCGAAATTTTCTTCTTTTTAAATCTAACGGTTTTTCTTTTTTTTTTTTGTCGTTTTTTTCAAACTGCGTATTTTCTTTCTTCTAAAAATTTTTTTTACGTTTATAAACACTTTTCTCCTATCAAGAAATTCGAAATTTTGAAATGACTTCGTTTGATATCCATTATTCCTCGTTATATTAGCTGTCTACTTTTATTTTTTCATGATTCGTCTTTCTTCTTCATTAATCTTCGCTCATCATGTGTATTTTTTTCATTTTTGTATGATATTTAAAAAAATAACACTCTCGTGTTTAAGTTGTAAATCATTTCCGCCGCCTTCCCCCCTTGTTCTTCCTTTGATTGGTAGCCCCGAGTGGAATCGGCCGCCCAAATGATTCTGTGTTACGGCTAAAGTTCTGCCTTTTTCCGAGGCCTAGACGGTTGTAATGACTCCTTCACTATGGCTACCTTTCCCTTCTGCTCTCCAACGGCATCATTTTGGGTCCACGGTGAACTGACCTCGGGGCTTCTAGGCCAGAACACTTGGCAATTTCCCACGTAAACCATTTTTCCTTGTCTCCGCACTCACACTTACACACACAAGCACACACACTCACACATGCATACATACACACGCACAGACTCCCCCTCTCTCTGTGTTTATCTATCCTCCATTCTGTCTATCTTTTCCTGTTACGTCTTCAGAGTTGTGGAAGAAGCCATCTCTCCTGTTGAGGGACCCTCAATCAACCCACTCGGTGCCAACCTCCTGAGGGAATCTGTTGCACGACATTGATGGCAATTAGAGATTTATAAGCCTGCTTCCTATCTTCAGCTTACGCAAAACTTAATAAGGATCCACAATGATTGTGACACGCCACATTAAAGAAAGGGGAGAGGGAAAGAAAAATCGTGAAGGGTGTATGTGAATGTACACTTTAATCGCATAAGAAACGGTTATTTTAAAGACACTTTGTTTTTGTTGTTATTACCATGGACTTTTTAATAGAGGTTAAAGACACCGATTCTATTTTTTTTCTCAAAATATTCTTTGTAAAAGTGACAGTGTATGCGAATTAAAATTTTTCATAATTTCATTATAAAAAATGCCTTTGAATAAGTAAAGAATGCAGTTGTCGATCGGCATTTGAGATCAGTTTGTGATATAGCCAAAAGCACAGTTCCTACAACAAACCAGAAAAAGAAATGATTGCCACAATCACTGGGCATCAATAAAACAATACGACAGGTTGAAATGAAATTTTAAAAATATAAATGAATTATCTAATCTGAATTAAAATTCGTATGTTTTGCAAAATGTTGAACTTTCTGAAATTATTATATTTTCTTATTCTTCGTTTCCGGCATTAATTTATTCATAATAATATTTTTTTTGCTACAATCGCTCTACATAATAATATCTTCAAATTTTCATCCAATGTCCCTTCTAAGCTTCGCTTCCCTCTGTTATCCAGAATTCTCTTTTGTTATGTAGGCTATTAAATACGAGGAGATAAAAGAATGTAACGCCATTTATTATTTTTTTAAAGAAAATTACAAAACCTACAAGTCAACAACTAAGTGCAGCGGAAACTACACATGTTTATCTACCTTTCCACACAAGCACCTTGACGATTTAGGTATTTATCCCAACGCTGCACCAGTTTCAGAATACCCCGCTCATAGAACTCCGTCAGCTGTGAATTCAGCCAATAGCGCACGGAATAATTGATTTCCTCGTCAGTCTCAAACCTCTGACCACCCAGAAATCTCTTCATGGGACTAAAGAGGTGGTAGTCCGAGGGCGCTAAGTCCGGACTATAGGCTGGGTGGTCCAGAATTTCCCAACCGAAACGGACCGAAACGACATTAACCATATGCGGACATGCCTTGTCATGAACAAGCCGAACATGTTTCCTCTTCTGGTCGCTTATCCCGAATAGCACACCGCAGTTTAGTCCAACTCCATCTAAATAGAACTATTTAGGTGCTATTAACGGTTGACCCACGAGGCAAGAACTCTGAGAGTAAGATGCCTTGCATATCCCAAAAAATGTAAGCATAATCTTCCGAGCTGAAGGCGAAACTTTGAATTTTTTGTGAACTGGAAAATGTTTTAGACTCATCTCCTGTGGCAATGCTATTTAGAAACGCATTTTCCTGGTTGTACCGCTGCAGAAGTTACAGACTCCGCGCCATTCTGTTGCCGGTCTGTTCTGGTATCTGACTTTTTGGAATCCAACGTGAACAGAATTTGCGATATTCAAGCTTCTCATGCATCATATCTCATAGGATTTGGGAAACGTTTCACTCATTTCTTTCAAAGAAATGCGACGGTTTTCTCTGATTGTTTTGTTAGTGTCTTCGATAATGGCTGGTGTTTCCGTTGACGCAGGCCGCCCAGAACGCTATTTATCGTCAAGATTAGCTCTTCCCGAAACATTTTACACCATTTTCACGCATTGGTATAGTCCAGAGAGTTGGCACCATAAACTTCTACATTTTCCCATGAATTTCAGTGGGTTTCTTAACTTTTGCGAAAAGAAATCTCATAACCACTCGCTGTTCTTCCACTGTATACGATGTGTTTACGGCGGCCATTTGTAAAACGACTGGTAGCACGTAGTGCGCGTGCGCAGGAACCATTCTTATTGGGTATACTGTATTAACTTTTACACAACGACTTTATTTCTTCCATTAAAAAATAAATTGCGTTACTTTATGATATCCCCTCGTATATGATAATTTCCCTCTCAGTCAGATAAGTAGAAAAAAAAAAAACACCAAAGGATAAAGATAAAAATTTTGGACTCAGTAAGTTGCTCGGCCTCTATTCGTTCATCTAACCGTAAGATAACTCGTTGATAAAGTACGTAAACATTTTTGTGTGAAATGCGAAAGAAATAGACTTTTGGAATATATAAACATAAATGACTGAATCAATTTGTTAATATGTCTGGTCATTTGTCTGTCAGCAAAACAACTTCATTGAAATCTACAAAAAAATTTGCCATGTTAAAAATTATTTATTCTATGTTAAAAATAAAATATTCATATATATTTCGCAGTTAACTAATAATAAAGTTCAGAATTGGGGTTCAAGAATTTGTTGAAAATAAATGAGGGGCTCTGTGGAAAAGGGGCACATGCCACATATAATTGAATATTGAGTTTTTGTTAAAGAAAGACTAGTCCAGCCATGTAGGGTCTCTTTAATGAACTTCTAGCACAGTGTCTATTTCCCAATATAAGCATTCTGAATATCTATCTTATTATATTTCCCAATATAAGTTTTTTGTTAAAAACCGCTTTCCTGTAAAAACATTGCTTTGTGGCATATGCCCCTTTTCCACTGAGCCCCTCAAATGTTAATGGTTCCTTTATATGCTCTTTTGATATTTGCATATCCTTTCTCATAAGTCATTCCCTCCAGCTTTTAATCATCGTGATGGCGTCATCAAAGTTTCTAATAGATTCGCCTTTGTCATTTTCATTTTTGTTCAAAATTTTCAGTTTTTAATTTAAAATTTTAATTGCAATGCAGATGAAATGATATATTTCCGTAATTTTTCATGAGTTACTAGAAATATTATTTATACATTCGTACATTATCTATACAGATGCTTTTCATTGATTAATAATTTCCGTACGAATATTTTGATTAATTTCTAAGCTATTTTATTATTCAAAGGCTGACGTAAAAAAAAACCCACTAAATTGACAACAATGTTTCTAAATCCGATTATTCTAAAAAATGAAAATAGAAAATGTTTTACTTTCACAAAACTTTATGATGTTCGTCAACTAACAAAATCAAGTTATTAAAGTTCCACTTTATTCGGAAACGATGCATACATGAAAGCAAGCATTCGTGGTGACAATCTCGTGTTCAAATCAATGATTAATTAGAATAAGCTAAATTAAAAGGTTTGATATAAATTATATTAATGATATAAAAAATGAAAAAAAAATAAAGTTCCGCATATTTTCTTGGTCCGAATTTTTGTGCACAAATAAACGACGTTTATAGAAATTTATGAATTTGAGAATATAAATGTTCGATATATTGGAATTTCTGGAATCCATACAAAAGACGATAAAAGACAGAAGATTATTGTACTAGCTTTACTGTGAAAATCAATTTATTTATTCTGCTGTTTCATATCTATTCAATCAGTAAAATTATAAATCTGTTCAATTCAATTAAATTTTGTGTTGCGTGTGGTGCTTTATTTTTCTATTGACTAATTATGTTCAATTATGGAAGCTTGAATATTTGGAAGTATAAAAGAAGAAAAATACAGGGTGAATACTAATTTGGGTATGCATTTTGGTGAAATCATTAACGAATTTCATTTATTTGCACACCCAAACACACCCAAAGTGAATGTGTGGATGGGAGTTACACAGTCAAAGGTCTATAAGGCCTTCATGTTTGCCCAGGGGACTATCAATGGTACCGTGTACCTCGACATGTTGGAGCAATTCCTGGAGCTACAGTTGCGAGATGAAGGATTTAGGATACCGTTGTGTTCCAACAGGATGGGGTACTACCCCATTTGGCCAACATCGTTGGGACTCCTGAATCGCGCATTCCCAGGCAGATGGATTGGTCAGGGCTTGCCAAGATTGTGGGCTCACAGTCCCCAGATTTGACCCCCATGGAGTTCTTTGCGTGGGGTTTTATCAAGTCCAAGCTGTACCAGGTCAGGATTACGCACCATTGCACAGCTGAAACAACGGATTACAGCCGCGATGGAGGACATTACACCGCAATGTTGCGCAATGTGTTCCGGGCCACGATGGGACGCTGGGAGCTGTGCCGGGATGTGCAAGAGGGACACATTGAAATTTACCAAATATGTATCCTGGTATGATATCTGGTTGATGCATACTGCAATTGCTGCAATAAAACGGAGTTTTCACCAAAATGTATAGTGATTTTATAATCACCCTGTATATAGTGTTAAATGGATTGATATACAGGGTGTTGCAGATAACTACAGAGCAGTATAACGGGAAGCCTTCCCGCTCGATTGCAGGGGCCGGCTCGACATCGAATGATAATTGGGTAATTTTATCAAAAACATCACAGTTTTGACGTTCACCCCCCCTCCCCTCCCCGCCTGTGGAAACTCCTGGCTGCTTCAGGCCACCTTCATCTCCCTCCATTCTGCGAATCGACCGAGCCGGCCCCTGCAATCAAGCGGGTAGGCTTCCCCTTATACTGCCCTGTAGTTATCTGCAACACCTTGTACACTCACATGCCAAAAGTCATGGGATAGCACCTAATAGCGTGTGGGACCTCTTCTAACCCGGCGAAGTGCCGCAGTGCGACGTGGCATTGATTCCACAAGTCGGTGGAAGACATCTGAAGACATTGCCAACCATTCCGACTGGAGAGCTTCCCACAATTGCCCATTACGGAGCCACCACCGGTTTGCACAGTGCATGCTTGACAACTTGGGTCCATGGCCTTCTACCATTAGCCACACACGAGTTCTACCATTAGCTCGTATCGACTGGAATCGAAACTCATCAGACCAGGTCACACGTTTCCAATTATCAAGTATTTAGTCGATGTGTTCATGGGCCCAGGAGAGACGTTGCCGACGATGTGTTGTTGTTAGCAAGGGCACCCTCGTGGGTTTTCTGCTTCCATATCCCATGGACACTAGATTTCGTTGCAAAGTTCGCATCGATATAGCTCTAGTATTACCCTGGTTAAAATTTAATGTCATCTGGCTTAGTGTCAGTTGCCTGTTAGCGGTGACCATTCTACTCAGACGCCGTTAGTCCCGTTCAATGAGAAGGTATGGTCGACCACTGCGTTGTTCATGGTGGGAGGTAATGCCGTCAAGTTGGTACTCTCGGTAGGCTCTTGAAACTGTGGACCGTGGGATGTTGAATTCTTGAGCCACCTCTGATATTGTGCTCCACATATCAGGCCACGTTCGAACTTGGATAGCTCTCGTCGTGTAGCCATTGTCACACTGAACTCCTCAACCCTTACTCATGACAGTGTAATTAAACCTACTGGCACTGATTTGCATATTTATACTGTTTGCACATGATGCTACTGCCACTTGAAAAATAGTCCACAGCTTTCCATGCATATTTTCGTTTCATTTGACCTCCAGAGACCTGATCGATTAAGCTCTGACGATTTTATTAAACGCTAATCATTAATTTTTTTATCATAACCGATATTTTTCATTATGTTTAAAATATTATAATATAAAGAATATAGAGAAAATGGGTTTGTTAGATTCTGGTATGCTGGAGGAAAAAGTCATTCCTGTTTAGGGAAGAAGAACGTCCTTCCTTCGTAGACAAGTAAAGCATTTTGTTTGCTATCATCTCTATGTCGTTTCATATCTGTCGACTGATGATTTTGACCGAGATTTATCTCTCTCCTTATCGAATACTTTAACAGATTTGAATCTACACAACAACATACCGCTATCAGTGTTTGAACTATGCTGCTTGTGTTTGTGTTTCTTTGATTTACGCAGTGTCACTAAACTTATACATTTTATTATAAAAAGGAAGCAACAACAAATAACAAAAAAATAAGAACCGTGCTCTAGGTGTCGTAAATAGTTTTGACAGTGAGGAAAATTTAAGCGAGATTATTCACAAAAATTTTCCCTTAGCATTAAAATTTCCATTCTACACATGGACATGATACAGTTTATAGAGGTATAATCAAATATCTTCTATCTTATTTTGTCGTCTTTTAATGTGTTTTTAAGAAGTCGTTCTAAAAATCTATACACACTTCAACTATAGAAAAACTTTCATAAAAGTTGTAATACTAAATTAATACATACGTATATTTATTTGTTTATTTGTTTATTTGGTTAAAAACTATTCCATAAAAACATTACAATCGTCCATCCAGGGCCAGTATGGCCGTAGGCCGACGGGGTAGGTCCCTGGATGGGGAACAAGAGACAGTGTATAACAGTGGTGTAATAAATTATAATGTAATATAAATTATGTTGAGGGGGTGAGGCGGGAAGGGGAAAGGGAAAGGGAAAGTTATATAGGCGTGTATGTTAAGAAATAATTCTTAATACGATTTTTAAAGGTTACAATATCAATGGATAAATAAGCTTCTAAGTTAACTTTGACTTCCACAGTTACAACAGGTACTCAAAGTGATTACCATATGCCTCAAGAACAACTTACTCCATCCTTTCTCCTGGCAAACTGTCATCGAAGTAATTTCTCACCTGTCTTCTTCGATCGGGGTCGTCTTTATTCCATTTTGCTGTTATGGAAAAAGTCATAGATAATATCCATATAAGTGTATATGCATTTTCATTAATCACGAAAAATAGCACCGAGCAAATACTAGTAATATCGAGAAGAAGTAGATGTTTCAAAGCTTACAGCATGCTTATGTAAAATTATTTTCAACGTTGTTCTAGGATACAATTTTATAATATCTTATACGTACTTTTAATAGAATACTTAGTTTACTTCCAATTGCTCTTTCAGACAATTTCGAAAATATCTTATTAAAGGAAATTAAGATTAACCAAAAAATCTAATTAATTAGAAAAAAATGAAACTATTATCTTCGCAAAATACATGTACAAGGATGAGAAAAATATGAAATACTCTTAACCATATTTAAAACCGAAAAGCTTTTGACTTAGCTTAGTTCAAGTATTAATGTTTAAATTTCATGGAATCCGTGGTCTGCCATAATATTAACCACAGTCAAGGGAAGGGAAAATTATTTTCCCTTCCCTTGACTGTGAATTAATTTATTTGTAACAGAGCATCTTTCTTTTATCTGTAAAATTTATTTGTGGTTTATTGATCGCGATTTTAACGATTTTTTTTGACCGCGGCTTTTCTACATTTCTGTGGGTGCATGTAAGAATCTTATATGTGACAAAATTGACTCTTACAGTGATAATTAGCTTCAAAAATTTTTAGTGAACCAAACCTACATTCTGAAACACGTTTTCAATAAGTCATCTGTAATTAAACACATTTCCTGACTACTTATGCATTTCAAATTTTTATACACAAAAAAAGTACGAACATACAAGATTCTTACATGCTGTAAACCGTCATTCCACCAAAATGTTTTATACTAGATTATTGCATGCACCCACAGAATTAAATAATTTAAATAAAATATTTCAAGAATTTTGAATTTGTTTGTTTAGGCTGCAGTCAGTAAGAATTTTTCATACAAAATTCTGAGATTCTTTACTTTTCATTTTCCTTTCTTCGTTTTTCAAGTTAATGTCATTGAAATAAAACCATATTATCATTGCAGTCTATATTGACTCCAACAGAATTTATTTACACTAGAACAGAAAATATCCGTTTCCTTTAAAATACAGAGCTATTTTGATTTTCATGTTTACTTATGAAATATTTTTTTTCAAAATTCACTCATTACTTTCTGCTATTTTATAAATCTCTAATTATAAATTTGGATTTTAAAGAATGATAAATAAGGAATTTCATTTTTTGAACAAATTACCTTTTTTATAGGCAGATGAATAATAAAATATTTTTAAAGCAAATAATTTAAGTTTTTTGTTTTTAAACTTTCAATTTTTATACAAAATTTTGGAGTGTTATTTAATTCCTTCCTATTAAATGAAATAACAAGTGTTCTTGTCAGCATGTAATAATATAGCATTCCTGTCAGTATTCAAGCTCTATATTTTGTGAACATCGTAAGTGAGTAAGCTTGCAGCCCATTTGCCCATTTCAAAAGCGCGTAGAGACTTCGGCTTTAGGCTGGAAGCTGTTTGTGTAAGGCAAAAATTGCAGACTCTTTTGAATTTCTTATGTAACGAGGAGCAAAAAAGAAAAAAAAAATTGAGCGAGAAAGAGAGCGAGGGCAGAATTTCAGTCTGGTTGCATTGTATCTAAGGTATTCGAATAATTCCCGCTGAAGTAATCGCGTTCTGGCCCCCTTGACCTCGTGGCAGAAAAATGTGGATCCTCACGTGGTCTGAATTGTACGACGGATATCATTTCGTCACTAAACGACAATGGCGGCTGCGCGCTGGGGGGAAAGTGAGACAACGCACCTCCAGTCGCGACACCTACTGGCACCGTTGACAACTGCGGCTGGCTGACGACGACGATGACGTACCCCCCCCCCCCTCAACCACCCTCCTCCTTGCTGCTTCAATCACAAGGAATGGCGGGAAAATTTGAACAACAAGTACACACCCCCTCCTTGTCATCCAATTCCCCCTACTCGACTCAACACTTGTTTGTCATCCATCGCGTTTGCTCGCCTTTAGTTCCTTGAAAAGAAACTACGCCTTAAAGTAATTAGAAATGAAGACATTGTTTGGGGTCTGGTGAGTTGAATATTACTTAATTAAACATACGTTGTGCATTTATAGAAGCTTTGATTATACAACTTCCAAATTTATTTGAATTTCTTTAAATTTATTTTGTGAATAGCTTTTAATTTAGTATTTTACTTCAGGATAATATCATCTCTTATATTTTCTTTCCTGCTTTAATTTTGTTAGAGAACAGGTCGTTCAAATTTTTCATTGTAACACGACCAATTTTTATGTAATTTTTTAACACTCTAGAATGATAAAATTGTTAGAAATACGTTCATGTATTTTATTTACCAACAATTTAAATAATTTTTTTCTGGACTTAAAAAGTAGTTAGGCCGTGGATTTTAATGTAACGTTTCTATAAAAATAATCTTACATTATTAATATATTAGGAAGATAAGAGTTTTTAACTCAAGATCGTATAAAATATTTTGTATGTTGAACTTTTTTCAAATTTACTAAATTTTAATATTAGGATTTCGAAAGCCTTCAAAAGGGTTTTCAGTTCAAACTACTAGATAACAGCGACTACAAAATATTATTTCAACAAAATTTCCTAATCACTTCTTTTCAAGATTTCGAGATAGTCTGTCAGTTCACGAATTAATGAATTTACATTAAGATTTTACGTTACAGAACTTTTAGATTCAAAGTTTGCCTCTTCTCTTCTGACACTTGAAATTCATTTCATCAGCCTATCTCATAATTAACATTTTTAGAGGACTTAAAAAGAATTAAAATGCGAACTCGAGAATGAGCTCTCAAGAGAAACATGAAGCCATGAAGTTATTATCTTGCATCCCTTAAAATGTTTTGTTTGTTCTAATGGAGATTTTTTTTTTTTTTTTTTTTTTTTTTTTTGCTGAGGAATAAATTCTTATTTGTTTCGATGCGTCGAGAGCCATAAAACGAGATCCACGTTACTCTCGAAAAAATAATAGTCACGCATAAAAATATTCTCTTGTTGACAAACACTTTATCTGACGGGGGCTTTTATTTATCCTTTTTTTATGCTTTCTTTTCTCCCTCTTTTACTTTTATCTCCTTTTTTTCCCCTTTTATCTCTTTCCCCCGTTATACCGTCTCCTTTTTCTTGTTCTTCCATTCCAGCGTTCCTCGTTGTCATGCTTGAAATGCCGAACCAAGGGGGCAGATTAACCCCCGGCCTTTGACCCGACGACCCCGAAGGCAGGGACGAGGAACATCGTGCCAATGGGACTCACAATGCGGCATCGGGGGGTGAACCCCGAAATCATTCCGTGCACGTGCGTCTCGCTCGTCCAATGCCCTCGTCATCATCGTCGGAAAAGTGCGCTCTCCTCACGACCCTATGACAAAGCGGAAACGAAAACACGAAAGACAATTCAGACCCGGCGTTTGCGGCAGAAACATAAACAATGGCATTGGGTTATTTGTCGTATTAAATAAGAAGTAAGGAGACGATTTTTTAGACGTTTGGTTTTGAATCTTTCGAAGGTCGGATGATGCAACTGGCGGCAGCGTTCTTCACCGGTTGACACGTTACGTCAAGGAGGATACTTGCCTAAGATGACTCATACCTGTTCAATGCGTTCCCTCTCCTTCCCCTCCTCTTTTAACTCTCCCCTACTCATTTCCCCCTCTTCAGGAATAAAAAAAGAACCTTCACTTTTCCCGCCAAAAAAGAGAGCCTTTGAACAACGACAATGCGGAAATTCCCCGCGATTGCAAAATGAAATCGCCCACTCATGTGCGCGTATTGAAGTTTAAGTATGTAGATTTTATGTAAAAGTAATGTAATAAATAGTAGTCATAGGAAAAAATGATTTGATACAGGAAATCGTAAGGCAAATTATGCGCTCTAAATGAATTCACGAAACAGGAAATCAACCTCGTAAATTTAAAATAAAACGTAACGTAAATTATTAATACTCGAATTAAATTAATATCGTCAGTGGCAATATAAAATTTTTAATAATAAAAAGATATATTTGATTAATATATATGCTTTGTTGAACAAGAGTGCATTTTATTTAGTGGGAACCGAGCATTATGTTATCATTCTAATTAATTAGATGAAATCCCTTGAAATCTTTCAATAAAATCGTTAATCTAGATAGCCTGACATTAACTTAGATATCGCTTTAGCTAAATCATAATAATTGGCAGAAATTGTAACTCGCATCATACCATTTTATGCATGTTTTAAGTTAAATTTTCTCTTTGGTTCATGGATTTCAAGTAATTCCTAAGCAAGCTTTATTAGAAAGGCTTATCTTCTTCTATATAGTTGAATGTGCTTAATATTATTAATGCAGCTGCATTATTATTATTATTATTATTATTAGTTTTGGAAAAGCCAAACTCGAACTAAGTCCAGATGCAGGTCCTAGAGGCGGACCCAAGAAAAGGCGCAATGCAAGGAAAGGAAAATTACCTGTTCGTCGGAGTATTAATGTCTGGGTGTAAGAATTTCCTTACCAAGTGACAAGTGTTTAGGATTATAGCTTCCTGTTTTGTGTAAGTGTGAATTTAAATTCAGTGTTGACAGGTTACTGTATTTTGTTATGAATGTGGAATAACTTCAGCGGAAGAAAGAAAAATAAGAACAATGTGTACTCTGGTATCTCCACAGAAGTATTTTATGTCATGTGCAAAATCTGCATATTCAGTGAATTTGTCGGTATGCGTCTTTTGTAAATTATGAGTATCGGGGATGGAAATATCAATTATGTAGGTCACTTGTTATGCTTATCTGCCAGCGTAATATCTAGTTTGTTATGGGAGATAGTTTTGTCAGTGATTATAGCTCTGACAATTCCAAGACTCTTATCAGTTAAGCGAAAAGCTTTGTGGGGTCTTGATTCCATTTTACTTAAATAGTTACGGATACAGTAAGGGTACCACATTTATACATAGTAAGACATAAGTGCTGTACTTGTTTTATATCTTTACATATGTACGGTTCAGTCATCTGGAATGTCATCACTAACGATCAAGCTGATGAACTGGATTATGTTCAGAAGATGCTCCAGCGATTATCTTATCTCTCACATTCCTCGGTGAGTTACGGCACAATCGTGACATAATGTTTTTAATAAAATTATTAAAGGTAATATTGATGTGATGCATTTCATATCACAGATTTATTCACATGTGCCAGTCGGCCTCGGTGGCTCAGTGGTTGCGTGATCGCCTCTGATGCCCGAGTACGCGGGTTCGATCCAGGCCGAGGACGACGAGGATTTTCAGGGGGAAATCCTGAGATCACGCACTTCCTTCGGAAGGGAAGTTAAGCCGTTGGTCCCGTGTAGTCGTTTGCCGGCTGCACGTTAAAGAACCCTTGCGAGGCAAAATTTGCGGCCCCTATAACGCCGTCTTGAAATGACCATAGCAGTTGAAAAGGACGTTAATACCAAACAAACCAACAACAAACCTTACATGTGCCAAACCATCGACTACAACAATACATCTTTGAGTTTCGCCCAAAACTTACTACTGGCCTCCATCCTCAAAGGTTTCCTGTAAAGGAAACTTCGTATGCAAATCACATACAATAGATCTTAGAGCATTGACATTTTTTCAATGATTTTATCTTTTTAATTTTCCTGTATATTTATCTTTGATTCTATTCATTGCACACTTGTTATTTTTCACTTCTTTCTCTTTCTATCCTTGTTGGCATTTTATTGTTGATGTGGGCCATATAAATTGAAATTGATATTATTATTATATACGACTGAACGAAGGCATAAGCATTTATTTTGTCAAAGAATTTAATCGGAATTTTCAAACTTGTAATTTAATGCCACTTTCCAACTCTACGCTATTGAAAGCCTGTAATAAAAAAAAACAAGCGATGACTAAATTGTCATAATTCTCTGATTTGAACTATGATCTACTCATTTGTAATTTTGAAGGAGAGAAAAAAATGCTCCATAAATGATAGACGTTGGATGAACTTACTGAACATGACGTTTCCTAGAATCTGAATCCGGGAAAGAATTAAGGGAGGAGGGAGAAAACGAGGATAAGGGTAATAGGAGAGAGAGAGGGAGGAGGGAAATGAGATTCCGATGAGAGGGGTAGAGGGGGTGGCCGAGGGGGCTTCTTACGAAAAGGTATCTTGCATCCTTTTCTTCATCGGTCGTGACATAAGCCCTGTCCAACGCCGTGGTCCCTTGCAATCAGTGGATTACTTGGGGCCTCGCGCCGCTCAACTCTTGTCAACTGGAACCACCGAACCCGCCTCCCTTCTTCTGCCTTCCAATTTCTGAGCCTTCTCTCCAATGGCGCGAAGACGTTGATTTACTAGGAACCAACAGTTTCTCCTAGAACGCTATGTGACAATGAAAGCATGGCCCAAAGAACGCCAGGTATGTCCTCTTTACCATCTCCTCCTGGACCCCGTTTTTCCTGACCTTTGTTCCTTGTTAACATTGAAAAGGGAGCAGGAGGGAAAAGAATGGAGCTCGGGCCTTAAAAAAAATGAGAGAGAAAGAGAAGGAAAGCCTAACACGATCCATCTTCTTTAGAAGAATTCGTTTTTCCCCTCCTTTTGATCTGTCGTGTAATCAATATTAATAATGGTGAAAAGAATTAAATTACACGTATTATTATTTAAAACTGGAAGCCAAAAAAAGTAAAATATTTTAAAGAGGGAACTCAAAATGGAATGTATATTCAGTGGGGATTTTTTTTGTTTAAATATCTGTATTATAATTCGTTATTTCTGTTTGTTATTACGTTTTATCTTTTTTTTTCAATTTTATCAGGTTCTTTAATGAGTTTATTTATTTGTGCAACGTGCAAGGAGGTGTCTTCTATTCATAGATTGTGCATATAAGGGTTTTCTAAATTACAAATTAAAAGCCTTCTACATAGGAGTTATTTGCAATTCTTGAGAAAAGAAGCTGAATAATAGTAAAAAAGAGATAAGCTGAGCTAGCGGTTTTGATGAGGACAATTGGTTTAATTAGGCACCACTGAAAGGAAAATTGATAGTCATTGTCAACCAATAGCTAAGTTTCAGGCGACTGAATAACTGATAAATACTGCTTATATACACAATATTTAATCCTGACGTACGTATGCGTATTTAGTATTTTGTTAAGTGAAGAAATCTTCATGCTATATCAAAATGGTGAAAATTATACGAGGGGCGTACTATATTGATTTACACTTTATTATTTTTCTGACATATACAGAGAGGTGACACATTAGCTGATAGGTCCACCTTTTTATTATAATCTCCCTTTAAATGAATACATTTTTTCCAGCAGTGTGATAGTTCTCTAAGCCCTCTGGATTCATTCTCTTGGAATACTTCTTATCAGTTGCTTTCAAATCATCAACGTTTGCAAAATGGCGACCACGCAGAGGTTTCGGCAGAGGATTGCACTTTTGCTTCCATTGCATTGATTGCTGTTTGGTCTCTGGCTCACGGCATTGAAGCCATATCTCGTCACCAGTCATTAGCCTGGACATGAAATCTGCTCGATCTTGGTGGTGGCGTTTCAGGAGGTCTCTGCTCACGTCCTCACGCATTTACTTTTGGTTTGCCGTCAAAACTTTTGGCACCCGTCTGGCAAACACCTTCCCCGTCTGACACTGTCACTTTCTATCCGGGACTGGTCCCCTTTTCCATTGATGTGTGCCGACTCTTCCAGCCTTCAACTCAGTTGTAAGCGGCTTTCTGTGAAAGTGCACGTTCACCACACACACTATCATCAATCGCCTATGAATTTTACAGTGGTCACACCCTCTTTCCATAAAAACCAACGCTGCTTTTTAAGATCGCTATCCATATTGTCCGCTCATACTCCGACAGCAGTGAGAGAAGATGGCTGTTGTGTGGACTGCTGGACATCCTCTTAGCTTTTGCTGTTTTCTGGTGGTTGAAAGATATACTAACTATGCGTGAATTTCGTCACAAGTAAAATTGTTAATTATGAGTGGAAGAGGAAAAAAATAAAGTGTAAATCAATATAGTACGCCCCTCGTATATTCTTTAAAGCTTTACGAACTCTTTTAACCTCCACCAAATCTGAAAATTTTCAACATTTGCTCTTAGTGACTAAGCTGCTTAACAGTGATAATTCTATGAGCAATAATGAAGATATGCATTTTAAATATTTACTCTGATGAAGGAAAATATTATGATTACTTTATCTGCTGGCCTTAGAATTTGCGAGATTCAGTTGGAGGCATTTATTTTATAGGCTCCCAGGTTCACAGCAAGTCTGTAGAATCGTAGAGTTATACATAAATGTTGTTATCTTTTACAGTAAACGAAAGTTTGACTGGACATATACGAAGTTAATTGGACAGCCAGCCTTCAATGTAAACTTGCCAATGATTTCAGCCGAAATCCATGGACTTCAAGTGGTCCGAGGGCATTCCAGTTACTGACGTTGTTCCATGATTTTGCACCTTACTTTCGTTATTTGGATGTCTTCCCTGCAGAATGCATCTGCGGGATATTAGAATTTTGTCATACTGTATAATAAGTTTCTTTCAAGTTCACGAAAGTCTGAAATTCAGCTTTACAATTTTCACTTTCCTCACAGCCTCTTCATAGAATTTTCTTACATTCTACAAGATAACAATTATTGAGCTATAAGAAAAAAAAACTTGATAACGTTTGAACAATTGGCGAGATTCAGTTAAAATTTGGCGGTTGAATGCAGAGCATGTTGGGATTTTTTGAGCATTCGCACTCGTATTGTTGTCGTTGTTCATTTTTCGTTGAAAATTTTAGAAAATGATCTCATCCCTATTATCCAAAGTGACCCAGATTTCGAAAAGATATGGTTCATGCAGGACGGAGCACGACCCCATTGGATCAATAGAGTGTTTGAAGTCCTGGAAGAGCGCTTTGGAGAGCGTATTCTGGCTTTGGTATGCCCAGAGGCCACTGGAATGGGAATCACACAATGCAGACAGCAACTTCGCTGCATCATTATCATTAATTTCCCAGGACAAATTGGTTACCAAAATCTTGAGATATACAAGGTGTAAATGGACGACGTTTCACAATAGAGAGAATTGGAGCCAGAAACTGTGGACAAAGACTAACAAGGACTCAAGGAAACTACTAATCCACAACAAAAGTTTATTCATACGAATGCGCATTTCGGCAGCCAAGCTGCCTTCGTCAGCGTATCTAAGACTTGATCAGGACAGAGAGTTCTGTTCAGAT
>JAHWFO010010123.1:2906735-2995695 GCA_023313115.1 Rhysida immarginata
ATTCTCTTACTTCATCTGAACAGAACTCTCTGTCCTGATCAAGTCTTAGATACGCTGACGAAGGCAGCTTGGCTGCCGAAATGCGCATTCGTATGAATAAACTTTTGTTGTGGATTAGTAGTTTCCTTGAGTCCTTGTTTGACGTTTCACAAATTTAAGGATATGTAGAGGATGATGTGGTGAACATTTTTTATGAATAAACCCCTAGTCCCAAACGAAAACCGACGGAGCCACAGCTTGTTTGCTGTCCTGGTTTGTCAAGCATTGAACTAGGCACGTTTACTACGATGTCCCCTGTCATTGCATCCTTTTAGGCCTTATGCAGACTGTCAGCTCGCAGGCCATTTTCAAATGGTACCGTCCGGATGCACAGCACATTCTCCAATCACATAATCTTGCATATCAGGTTGGTACGAAATTCCCGTTGTTAGTTTGGAACATTCCGTAAGGGTGAAGGTTATTTTGCGCTCTACGTTTTGTGCTGTATGAGTTCAGGAATGGACTTTACTGTGAGGCAGGAAACAGCGAGAACTTTCGTACCCAATTACGTACAGAACTGTTACTGGACTGTCCCATTTCAGATCGCCACAAATTATCTCAGTGTACACTGTGATCTGCTGTGTCTCCGTTGCTTTTCGTTTGGGACTATGGGTTTATTAATAAAAAATGTTCACCATATCATCCTCTACATATCCTTAAATTTGTGAAAGGTCATCCATTTACACCCTGTATACACGTCGTAGTGAACGTAACATTCGTGGCGTAACCTCATTTGTTAACTCAACAATATGTGAGATTGTGTCGTGGATCGAACCTGTCTCCCTAACATAACTCAAAATGTTTGATTGGATTGACATCATCTGTATACCATAACATATTCTTATTAGCCTTGTGACTTTCTTTTTTTTCAATCAAAGTAAAAAGATCCAAATTCCTTATACTATATACAGTGGTCATTCGAAAATTAATAAGACAGATGTCAGGGCGACAAAACAAATTAATTTGGAAAAATGCAACCGACAGTTTCGGAAAGCATCTACTGAGCACGCCTTTTGGTAAAAGGGCGCCGTCTCGCATACTTCAATTTTGTTTCAGATGGCGTTAAATGAAGACGTGCTTTCAGTTATTTGATGTGGAACAAATATCAAAATTTCTCTTCCTTGAAGAAAACCGCTACAGGAACGTCCGAAGTGATTCAAACAGCTTACAAATGCACCAATGAAGATTCGTTATTCCGTCCAGGAGTGTTAGAATGACACAACATCGTAGACACAAAATAGAGTAGGCACAAATCCATCGACGAATGGAAAGCAATCAAATCGAAACATCCTGGTAAACTTTTTCGTGGTATCATACTGTGCACGACCAGAGTATGCCTGAGCCAACGCAAAAAAAAGAACATTTACAGAAGTTCAAATGGGAAGTCCTGACTTCCACATCTTCGGTAAGCTCAAAAAAGCACTGCGGATACAACGGCTACAAACAGTCGATGAAGTCAAGAAGTGCGTGCGCAGTTGGTTCAAGCAGCACCCAAAGGATTTCTACGAGTTTGGCATTCTGCGACTAGTGTCACAATGGGCATTCTGCGACTACTGTCACTAAAAAAAATTAGTTACAAACTTCGCCACCAGAGGCGTTTTACGTTGAATACCTGTAGTTGACGTAAATTTATGTGCCATCACGCAGCAGCTGTTACCTACTGTATAAAACCGAAGAACATTCGCGGAGATCCTGTGTTCAAAGTGTATGCCGCTCACAGTGATGTTAAGTTTACGAGATCGCGCGTTGTTGAGTTAAATTTTTTTACCAAAACAGTAATTCCGCAGTAGCTGCTCTACAAAAATTTCAGACTTTGAAGAGAATGCGAAATGGTTCGTTCCATAAATGTGAAAAACCTTCGGAAAATGATAACGAAATTTGAAGAAACAGGATCATTGTCAGTTCGTGCTGGCAGAGGAAGAAAACCGTGTTTGCAGACGCATTAGAGGAGGTGTAGTTTCAGATAGAAGAAGACAGAACTGCAAATTCCCATGGTAGCACCTGTGTCCGGCACAGGTGTTGGATAGGCCACGTTCAACTGTCCATAAGATCATGCGGAATATCCTCCGATATTATCCGTACAAACTTTCACATGTACAGCAGATGCTTCCACATGATTGTGACGATTGACTCCAGTTCTCACTTCAGTTTCTTGCTCGAATTGAAGTCGATTCAGAATGGCCGTGGATTATCCTCTGGACAGACGAAGCACATTTTCACTTGGACGGCGCAGTGAATATACACAACTGCCGCATTTGGGAACTAGAAAATCGACACTATTATACAAGCTCAGGGTCCCGAACTGAATGAAAGAAAACAATTTTTTTGGTAAATAGATAACACAAATTTATTGTGTGATAGTACAGAACCCTCGGTGCGCGAGTCTGACTCGCACTTCTCGTTTTTTTTTTAAATTTTAATAAAAACTTAAATATTATGTAACGCGTTGCTTGACCCCCCCCCGGTGGCGGAGGGGGGGGGGGTGGGAGGCCCCCCCCCCCCAACTGCGTTATGTAATACTTGAACGGCCCCAAAGGTTCCTGGAATTTTTTCCCTATTTTTCATCAATAATTTGAACAGCTGAGGTATGGCGTAGGATAAAACCCTCATAGAACATTCATGAGTTAACGATCAAGAATGCCAGTAAATGGCAGCCCTATATCCTAGGTGGAGGATTAACTTGCAAAAGTCGGCATATTTGTGTAATTTGCGATTTTAAGACGACTCCCCTTTTATTGATCCGTTAATTTAAAAAAAAACTCGTTTTATAGTCAAGTAAATATGGTAAATCGCTTTCTTCCATTTATAGAAAAAGAGAAAGAATCATTAAAAAGAAGACCTATAATCGTGCGATTAGATTATTTTTTATATGATCTGGGCCTAGAGATCTTCGTCATGAAGTATAACGTGGACTGGGAGGGAATTTCGGGATTTACTTCAAATTTTATGAGTGTTCGTATAATGTCAAGTGTTTCGCTTCATGATAAACAATGTCAAGGGCAAGAAAAACAATGGAGGGACGACTCTGGCAAGAGAGAGAGAGAGAGAGAGGAAAAAAAGGGAAAAGTTATCAGATGAAGGAACGTAATAGGAGCGCAAAGAGGGACGGAGGAGGGTGGTGTGGTTCGAAGCCACCCTGTTACCATGGAAACGAATGGTTTTTGCTTATTTTTTCCAAATGAGGCACTGGCAAATAGAGCTGTCTGACCTCGTATTCGTATAGTAAACAAGGGCACAATATGGCCGACCATGTTTCTCTCCTCCCCCGCCGCCGCGGCGCCTCCAGTGGCGTCTCCACCGTTTGCTGCTTTTTTTCCTTATCTTTTTTCTCCCCAAACGAGATGTAATGGAGGTCGCCATTGTTTATGGCCGACGGACGCCAATGCTAATGGCTGACAGCCCGTCCATTGCCACCCCATCCTCACCCTTGTCTCCTATTCATAATATTAGTCTTTTTCGTGCCTCTTCTCTCGCTTTTATCAGGTTTCCCACCGATTGTCCCTTTTCCTCCTGTCTATCAGATCGACGGAAGAATCTTTTTTTAGACCGTTCGAACACGCTGTTTTCCTTCGGAATCCCCCTTTCTTGACAAGTTCACGCTTTTCGTTTATGATTCACGCACTTCTTTGTTCGTCTCCTCCCTATCTCATTCAGTCTTTCTTTCTTTTTTTTTTAATTTTTTTAATATAACCTGAAAAATTATCATACTTTTAATATTTTCAAGATAAAGAGCTAATTAATCTTTTTTAAAAGCACACTCAAACCAAAATTCCTTTTCTTCGGAGATAATCATTTTTACGTATTTATTTTTTTTTTAAATTTTGACCATCCCGTACCCATCCACCCTTGTTTTCAAGTCATTTCGGCTGGCTCTGTGTTTTTCACTAAAATGTTAAGGCAGTTGCTTTTAAGTGAATTAGTGTGTATTGATAAGCGTAAATTAACGAGATAACCATTGGACTTTGTAAAAATCTTCTTTGTTTTAATCCTATTCCAATAACATAACAAGGCAAGTGCTCGTTAAAATATATTGAGGAAAAAATTTTGATACATACCATTAGAGATAGCGAAGATTTCGAGTGAATTTGAGAGTTTTTGTGTTAATTACTATAGAAACGCTAATTAAAAGAGAGGGCGAAAGAACTTTCTGCATTACTATCAGGTACATACATTCAATGACTGTATATCAAGTTATTGGATTTTAAATTTTTATAAAAATATGCCGCTTTTCATATGAACGTGGCAATTGTGTAAAGCTGATTCCTAAAATGTAATTGGTTGCCAAATCGTATCCTAAATATCAGGAAAAATACCATTTCATAATTCGTATCACGTGTAAATTATTTTTCGTTGTTAAAAAATTCCTTTTAATATTCGCTAAAAAGAAAATCGGGTTATTTAAAAGCGTTAATTACGGATCATACAGTAAAGGAGAAATTGTATGTTGCAGAAGAGGATATGATAAACCAAAATCCCTTGCACAAATAAACCCCAAATACAAAACATCTCACAGAAAAAGTACAAATGAGGACATGGCCCCCAAATGAAGCCTCAATTTTTATATCGCTTTTTTAATAATTTTTAGATTAGAGGTTTAAGGTTTGTCGAGTTATCCGGAAATTTACTGAATTTTTTTTCTTCTTATAATTTTTTTCTAAGATCAATTTACCGAATTAATTAATCGGTATTCGCATTGATGAGATAAATTGAATTTCGTTATGATATAAACGATAAATTATACAATAGCTTACGATATTTCTAATTTAGTTTGGTGTTTTAATTTCAGTTGCTCGTTCTTATTAGAGAAAATTGGTGCCATCACCATTCCCCCCCCCTCAAAATGTTGGGCACATAAACAGATAATTACTCTATAATTTCGTATTTTGAATGTAAACATTTACAAACGCTATTGTTGCTTAGCAATTATTGTAATCGTCATCATAATCATATAAAAGCAAATTTAAGAATTTTTTTTGAAATCTGAAAACTCAAAATTAACAACAGAGTTAAAATACAAAATAATTAGAAATATTTTTAACTACAGTGTTTTAATTTGTCGTTAATTCAGTAAAATTATAATTAATTATAAAAATAACCCAAAAATAATTCTTATCTAAAAAGTCTAATAGCTCTGATCTAAAAACTATTAAAAAATGATATAAAAATTGAGGCGTCATTTGGGGGTCTCAGGGTTCTGTGGAACTTAGATGGCGGTCGTTATAATTTATTTATCAGCGCATTCATATTATTACTTCCAAGCATTTTAAAAGTGCATTTAAACTTCTTAGTCTTAAGTTGATAACGAATTCTAGAATTTTTTTATGTGAGATTTATTTAAAACTGATCGCTTGCATAAATCCTTAAAATGTTTTATTCAAAACTTTCATTCTAAGCTTATATGAATTGCACGTGCTAGAGGGGATCTTCAAGTTGCCCTTCCTTGACGCCTCTGATTCTAGGGAGGCACTACCCTTGGCTAATGATCTCCATAAAACATTCAAATTTATGGTGCATTATAACGTAATTCTCGATTCTTCTTAAATTTTATTCCCTGCCCTTCGCTGTCGAGACTTTCGGAATTTGCACAACGACTAAAAAGCCAGGAACGCAAATTTGATCAAATTAGGAATCTTATAGACACGCGAAGATCCATGTTATTTATGTATCCGTTTCCATGCAAATATAAATTTATAATGAGCATAATGTATTAAAAATTCTACTTAGGCATTCGCAAGGAAAATGGAAATCATGGACTGGGGAAATTCTGAAATGTTCTTAAAACATTTTTTATTTGTTCAGCTGATTTATATAGTTTATTTAGTAGCAAAAGTCCAGAATTAAATTTAACAAAGTAAAAGGAGGGGGAGGGAATTAA
The DNA here is from genome assembly GCA_023313115.1 of Rhysida immarginata. Lineage (NCBI taxonomy): Eukaryota > Metazoa > Arthropoda > Chilopoda > Scolopendromorpha > Scolopendridae > Rhysida > Rhysida immarginata. The sequence continues at coordinate 2,912,650 of JAHWFO010010123.1, forward strand.
AGACTGACCCCTCTGACTAATGAAATAAGAATGACCTTAAAAATAAAAAAAAACAAAAACAACGCGTGCTTTAGCATTATTCGCTTGGCTCACCATTTTTACTCGTCGATTTGAAAGGAGGTACGTCAGCTATTTTCGCTGTAATTTCTAAGTTTCATGTACTATGTAATATTCAATTTGTAATTCTAAACCTGTTCGTTTAAAATTAGAGTATTAGTGTTAATAATGTTCGTTATAATTGACGTTTTTTTTAAGAGAAAAAAATTAGTAACGAATTGCATTGGATAATTGGAAACGAGTATATTGCTATTTGAATTATTTTGAAAGCGTCAAAAATAAAAATAATTTATCATAAAGACTTCAATTAATGTTTTCGTTAATAGTTGGCAATTTTGCACTTTTGTTCGATTAATTATTATTATTTTTTCTAATTAAGAATTCGCGAAGGAAATTTTGACACAGCATAATGGAGCTTGACTGACCTCTGCCTGCTCGAAATTTTTTTCTGGTGAAAATATGTGCATACTAAATTTGAAAATTTTTTGCGATCCCCAAATTATTCAATGCCTAATGTAAAATAACGTGCTAACTTCATTAAAGAGATTTTTCCATTATTAAGCCATATTGATGGAGAAACCCGATAGTAAAATCTTTAATTAAAAGTTTAATTAAAAATATTTTAATGGCTTATTCGTTAATTAATTTTCAGATGACTATTCTGCTCTTGGAGAGAAATTAGAACCGAGAAATCGCACTCGTGTGGAGAACATTTTCAATTTTCTATATGTAAATTGTTAAAAATTCGGACAGAATATTGTATTTGTCGTTGTTCGTATTCATGAAGTTGGAATGTCGATCTGCTGTCTGCGATTGAAAAAGGAAGACTTCATGAGATGAAGAAACGACGCCAAGAAGATCTGAAAAGTCTGTTGAGTCAAGGTTTTACTGATGGGATCATTTGGTTTTGAATGAGTGAAGAGAGTGCTGTGAATAAAGGTACGATTTTGATTAAGTTAATAGTAATTTGTAAAAGTACTATTTTGCTCGCTTTCCATACTTCTCTCTTAATAGTTTCAGTATTATATTCAACTATTAAGAGTTTGACCCGTTTGACGAAATGCTTGAACTTCGCCCCAAAGAGAGAAACTCTTAAAATTAACATTAAATAAGTATCAAATGTCTAATATATGGGCATACAAATTCTATTTATTTATTTATCCCTGCAACAACACGAGGCCATTTATAAAAATTATAATGCCAAGGGGTTGAGGTGATTAGACTTGTGATTAGGGGAAGGGGTGAACTCAGTAGTGTCTTTCCCTGATTACACGTTTTGGGTTATGTATATTACAGTTGCTATTTTCATAATATCTATAATTATCTCTATACACGTTAGTGATCTTTGCATAAAGATCATTAACAAATGTTTTTGAAAACTACGTTCATTATCTAATAATTATCTTTTCAAGCTTTTCCCTCATAAATTCTTAAGACCAAATGCTACAAAGCGTGCAGAAAATAATCTCCCGGGTTTTAAAGTTTAACAAAAAAAAGGTAAATGATATTCAAATTTTGTTATATAATTTACATGTGCATGGATTACAATTTTGATTTGTAAATCTAGTGATTAATAAATGTTGCTGGATGGCCCGTGTTCTTATAATAATCCTTTTTTTATAAATTTTTATAGATCTTTAAAAGTTTATATCTTATGTTGATTACAATAGCCTGTAATTGGTTCAAACTTACGGATTTTAAAGGCCGTAGCATTTTATAGTTTAAAACTTAAGTTTACACTAATCGTATAATACTTGAGAAATAATGGTAGTTGTTACATACATAAAATTCTTAATTCACTTTTTTGAGACAAAAGGACAAATTATTTTAATTAAATAAATGATATCGATTAATTGATATTACAATAGAATCTCGCTATATGAGTGCACCATTGTACGAGTAACTTTCTGTACGAGCCGAAGCCCGTGCGAATTTTTTGTCTTGCAGTACGAGCAAGTTTCATACAAGCGACCACTAGTCGACAGTGAGCTGGCACCAATGATATCAATACAACTCCTGGACCGCTCACCCAAGGGCAGAAAACAGCTCCTTCGCGTTCCCGAAATTACAGCCTCAAATACAACTGACAGTGGTAAAAAGAAATCTACTAGCCGTTCCTGGTTACTTGAATTTCTGGAACGCTTTTTGCTCATTAGGTAAGCGATCCAGAAGTTGTATTGATATCATTGGCTGGCACTCGCTCTCTCTTGTATTGATATCATTCTCGCAGCTTCAGCTCGTTCATATCACGTTCTTCCTAAAGTTAATGGAAGGAGATTTTTCTTTCAACAATAACCTTCCTCATCCATGCTCCATCGTCTTCCTCGCGCACAAATTGTCCCATCTTTGATACATGTATATTAAATTAATAAAAACAGTTACATATTTCTTGCATTCTCTTTTATTATGTTTTTATAATTGTCATTTTTCTTGTTAACTGCACCCTTTCTTTGTTGGGTGTTTTTTTGGGGAATAGAACAGATTAATTGTATTTTGATTAATTTCAAAGCGGAAAATGATTTATAAGACGAGCAAATTGTAAAAAAGAGCTCTGTCATGGAACGAATTAAACTCATAATTATTGTATTTTACTTGCCTCAGGAAAATGTAGGTGGTTTCTTGAGCAACTTTACTACTTAAAGAACTTTGGTTTATCTTATTTAGGCTTGTGCCGTTTATTGTACAATACTTACGATAAACCATTGTGGATCTAGTGTCGCCAAGAGAAATTAGAGAGAGCACTGAATTAAATAATGCGGTATGTTTTATTTTAACATATTTAAAATTATCAATACAATATAAGAACAAAGAAAAACAAAAAATATTATGATTGTGCTAGAATGTCAAATATAGGATTACTGTCAAAATTTAGTTGAATGTTAAGCAACCGTTGTGGAGAAGGAGTTCGGTTTTTATAAATTTCAGTGGCGACAATAAAATATAGGCTTACCGTCTTGCTTAATCCAGTTCTTTTTTTCTGTAACGTTTCGTTTGTATGATTCTCTAGGTCTGTGCATCATCTTGTTCCATCATTTGCTGAATTTAATGTTGGCTTGATCGATCAGAATTGTAATCGACATAGTTTTTCATATTTAGATGAAAACTGGTAGTACAGAAAAGCCATAGCAACTGCAAATAACGAGAGTTTAACTCTGGAACGTTGTTTAACTCCTCTCGAGTAGTTATCAGATGATCACCAGGAACATCCAGGAATGGCATAGCTATCCGACTGATCTTAAATAATTACAATGAAATAATCGAGTAATATGGTTTAGTCCCTCTTAAAAAAGAAAAATTCTCAAGTGGTTTGAAAAGTTGTAAACGTAACAATTTAATAAGAATCAAAAAATGTTAAATGCAAATTGTCGGATTATAGCGCCAAAACCTTCGGTATGCGACCTTAAATGAAAGATTCCCTCTTTTTAGGGAGGGAAAGGGTAAAATTTTGCTATCTTGCCGAACACTTTTATTTTGTGAATCCACACTTTGTTAATGACCTCTAATTAATTAGCGACGACATATCTTTTGAGATGGTTCATAAATAGCTGAAATGGAGTCCAATGGGCCTTTAAGCCTGGACGGTTACCAAGGAATTCTTAGCCATTAGGTCATGTTTATCTTAGTTACCGATATTAAAATAGTCATTGGTCTATAATTATGCAAGTGATTTAGGTTGCTGGTTTTATAAACGGGAACTATTTGATATATTTTTAAGGAGACGGAAATTTTCTACTCTTTAATATAATAAGACCGAGATAGCGAATCATTAGAAGACAGTCAGATTTTCATCGATGTTAAAACATAGTTACTGAATTGTCCTTCGAGCTGGACCAAAATGATAACTTTAAATTACTTTTAGAAACTCTATCCGAATCTGAAGTCAAAATCAAACCTTAAAAAAAAAAAAAAATTAGTGATGGAACGACCGACTTGTCGAATTCAGTTACGAGGCTTTTAATTAATATCGTTCTGGCAATGCAGTACTACGCATTCTCAACTGCTTGTTATTATAATTGAAAAGATACTATCTGGAACACTACAGTTTTTGAGTTTTACAGTTTAAGTTCATGAAACTCTACTCGTCGGGGATCTTTAATTCCGGCAATAATCTACACTAATTTTTTCAGTTGGAATAGGTTCATCGATTGATTTTGGTTTTATAGATCAAGAAAGACACTTTTCAAACTCCGGTTTTTTAAGGTTCTGGATCAATGTTTTGTAAATCTCAAATCTCATATAGCCCCTGAGAAGAAAAAAATCGCAAGAAGCATGTCCTCACATCTCTTACGCTTTTAACAGCCAGGTCATTCTCTTGGATCATGTTTACGGACTAAGCGTTTGGGAGATTGCAAAACGGACTGTCCGAATGCTCCGGAATCATCCAGCTGATTTTCTTTATTGAAATTAACAACATATTCTGAACAGCATTTCGACCAAGCGAAGGAAAAGCTGTCAACATCGCGATCACAGAATACAGTTTTTATAAAAGCTTCATTAACGAACTTAACGGCACCCATTCAGTATCTGAAGACCTCTCTCACTTCATTACTCCCGGAGCAATAGCCCCGTGAATGCTGGGATGTTTCATCGCCGCATCCTGTACAAAGCGAAATTTGATGCGAAAAGAAAATTGATATAGTAATTAATTTTCGATATAGAACGTTATTAAGAAATTTATATTCAGCTTTATAGTAAATTTTAAACATTTTGCGATTTTTTTTAATAAGACTAAGTTGTGGTTCAGGAAAAATTTCTTTTGAAATTCTTTTGAAAAAATTAAAGGCAATGAAAATTACATTAAAATTACTGCGTCAAGAAATGCTTTTGAAATCTTAGAATCATTACAAAAATCGAGTTCGATGTTGTAAACGTTTTTCAGAGACTGGAGTTATATCGTTGTTCGAAGATAAGGGAGGGAATGGTTTTTCGGGAGGAGGGAAGAAATTTGTTAAGTTAGACAAGGCAAGTGGAAACTTTGAGCTCGGTGTACAGACCACCCATGGTCATGTGACAACGGTGTCTCACTCGTTTCAACCCCTCCCACGCAATCATCTCTTCCCTTCTGTAAGATGAGGAGAGGTCAGTAAGTCTGAACCAGCAAAGAACGCTATCCATCCCTCGGCGTCGAAAGCGATCTTCGCTAGAAGTCTAATCCTTCGGAGAATGCGGCTTCAGTCTCGTTATTGCGAGAAGGGATTTTCAATATGAAGTCCATGATGAATCACCGAGGATTAAATGGTTTTGTAAAGGAGAAACTGAAAACGGATATAAAAACACGGAGGAGGGTGGAGAGCGTGAAATTTGCCTTTTCTTTACGAGAAGGCTTTCCACAATAAAAAGAAAAAATGTAAACGTTCTAATCTGACCATGCTCCATTTACAAGACGACTAATATTTCAAAAGTGTTATAAAATGTCCGCTTCATAAGAGGAAAAACATCGCCAACAAGATTTCCGTGACACTTTTTAAGACCGTAAATGCCTCCTTGATGAATAGGGGTGTTAAGAGCCTCGTTGAAATACACTGCAAAGGATTTTGACCATTGTTGTCTTGAAAGTTAAATGATTATGATGGTCTAAATAAGTGTTTAAATAGAAGCCCTTTAACTGATTAAAAGCTCTGCCCATTCAAAGATTGAAAGTTAGCATTAGCTTTTTGAGTTTATATTATTTAGGTCTCTCTGAATTTACAGACACAAGTTCATTTAACACACAGGTATACTAATTAAACGATCAGAAAATTAATTATAAATATGATAAATAAATATGAAAACTATTTTCTTAATTTATTTTTCAATGATAGATTGAAATTCTCAAAATGAACTTATTTAATTTTGATAAAGACATTTTATGGATTAGTATGGAGGATTACACATAAAGTAAGTTTTTAACCTTATATTATACATTTTTCAGGAAAACCCCCACAATACTTCTCTCTAAATTTTAATGTTTAAAAAATCGGCCAGTTGTTTATATTATCTTAAAGTTGAGAGAATAACTATTTATTAAAATAAGTTTTCAGAAAGCCTTGTACTTCGGAGAAATGGAAAAATAACTCTCCTTCCTCCCTAAATTCCCCTTGACATGCAGTGCCAGTAACTAATTTATGCCTCCTTTTTTAATTTCCCCCTATGCATTTAAAAATGTATTCTTACCCTAAGCAAGCTTGAGTTTCTTAGAAATTGCTTTAAGTTAATTTGGATTGAACGTTCTGGAAAAAGCTCATTGGAACAGATTAATATTAATATTGCTTTTTACTTGTATTTTTACTAGAATGATAAATTTTTACACAGTTTTCAAATTTAAAATATTGAAGATTTAACAGCTTTTCGAATCAGTGGCCATAACCATGTTTGTTTTGAAGGCTAAGTTCTTTAGTGTAACTTGAATTGTTAACGAAAACGAAAGGGCATTGAATGGCCTGTCGCAGATTTTCAAATCTCAGATTTAATTTTCTGATGGTTTCAGCTCCAATCTGGCTCCAACACCCAGTAATGTCTTTTCTCCGAAAACGCAGCTCTTGTCTCTCGTGATATTTCGTCTTCCGGCCGGACGACACTTCTGCCGCCCTTGTCAAAGTTTTTTGGCCTTCCATCTGCATGGCCATCGCAGAAAGCCTTCTTTTTGCGAAGGAGAAGCTTAGTTTCGGAAGTGTCCGCAGCAGTAATGTATTGCGTCTACAAACTGATACATGGCGAGAAATATTGAAATTTTTGTGAAATAATCGCTGAATAACAAAATAGGCCAGAACTGTGGACAATAGGTATTATGGCAGAAGATAACATTGACAGCATTATTTTCTGCCTTAATAATCGCTGAAGTTTTACAATAGCGTCACTGCTTTCGCAATGTTTCTACAGTGAAGCCTTTGATATTTGCGCGGCCGCCATGGTTAAGGAAACGAGGGATACCGACCATTCTCTCACTAATAACATGGATGAAGAATAAGCAGCTTCACTGATTTTACAAAACGTCAGATTTTACTGCTACAGTTATAAAATTAATTTATTATATTTTTCGCTTTATCCTTTTGAGATGCTGATTCCTATTTAAATGGATGTTGGATTTTAATTCGTAAAAAAAAATTAAATTTTGGTTAAATTGCGTAAAATTAATTGGTGAATTAAAAGAATTGGTTTAATTTTTGGTTTTTATCCTGAACATCTACGAGGATTGGGGCATAAGTAATGGCTTTTTTTTCTCAGAGAGAAGGTATGGTATCACAAAATGTCATATGCCTCAAGGAAGCCGTGCATTCGTAGTACGTTTCCACAACACCAGATGACTGTGATTTTCTGTTGTAGCACAGAGAGCAATGTTAAATCAGTTCTTAGTCAACCGCCGTGCAAGACCACATAAAGCAGTGTGTGCAAATGCGACGCTGGGGATGGGAAGAATTGGAACACCCACCATACTCTCCGGACCTCTCTCCATGTGATTTTGACCTCACGGAAGGTAAAGGAACCATTACAAGGTAGACGGTTTGTATCACGAATGGACATTGCAAACACTGTGCAACAGGAGATGACCAGATTCACACATGAGGGAAATGGTAAAGCAGATGATATTCGGCGCCTCCCACATCTTTAGCAGGGTGTTGTGAATGTTGCAAGGGACTACTTTGAAGCCCTTTAGAAAGTGTATGTGTGCTGTAATGTGTGAAACGTGTAATGTTATGCTAATTACATTAATAAACACGAGAATCAAAATGTTGGCGTGTTGTTAAATGTCCGTTCATTTTGGCCATTCCTTATCCTTTCGTCTGTATATTTCACCTTTTCCATCCACGTTCGAATTCTCACAAAAACAAAAAGAAAAAAATAGTTGGCACGACTTATGCCCCAACCCTCGTAATAAAATGGATACCCGAAATTTTTGGTACATTAAAGCAAACTTTTTATTAAATTCATTTAAATTGATGAAATAAAAACATGATATAAAAATTATTCAAAATAAATATTATATATGCTCAGGTTTTAGGAGATTTAAAAGTTTTCATTTCAGTCTGCTCTTTTATCTTAGTAAAATTATTTTTAAAATATTAAATTTTAATGCTTTATCTTACCCATATCCTGATTTGGGCAGATGACTCTTCATATTAATTCTTATTAGAGACATGTCCCTTTAATGGCCGTTTCTTGTTGAGAGAGTGGACCACTGGTTGTTTGGCTATAACGAGTCTTTATTAATTTCTTATATTCAAATAGTTGTAGGGCAGTAAATACATCCATGATAAACTATACCCAGGCAAAAAATAATTTCATAAACGCATTTTAACTATATCTGCTTATGTACATGTTTTCTATGTTAAAGTACGTTTCGGATAGACAGCACTGAGTCTTTATAACCGATACTGCTATGTCGATTTATTTAGGAAGTGTGGTTTAAGAAATTATTTTTTTTATCGTAATAATTTGTCAATCGGTATTGACGTTATTGTATACAAAATTTTTTTTTTATCTAGGATTGTATACAAAAAAAATTAGATTAGACTGTGTCTGTTCTATATCCTGGAAATATCAGATGATCCAAAAGTAACAAAACCTAAAAATGCAGTAAATGCTAAGTAAGTAGAATAATCTGATACTGCTTGCTCAGAACTGCACAGGGAAAAAAGTGGGTTTTTGATTCATAATGAAGACATTTAATACGAAAATTGTTACGTCTCTGATCACAGATGGTGCCATTTAAATAAGACAGCTTTATCACGTGAAGAAATAGATAGGAATGTCGTTTATTATGCTGCTTATGGTATGCGTAGCTGTAGCACACTCATCAGTGTTAACAGCCATCAACAGTATGACAGGTAGGGCTGGGACAACACCACTTAGAGAGAGAAGGCCTCAGCACAGTATCTTGATGTCATCAGTACTGGTCATCTCTCTAGATGGTTGCTATGTCTGGTTATCTCTCTAGATGGTATTGGCTGGGACGATATCTATATTTCGTCATGGGTATTTCGATCTTCAGATTACGATAGTCTATACGAGTAAAATGACTTTTTTAATTATATTGTATTTAATCGGATTATTGAAATACAGATAATCGAAACTGATTATTGAAACCAAGAACAACTGAAAGGCGATATTACGGTTACTAAATAGAATAAACGTGGTGATATTTACACGGAACCACGGACTCTGGACATTAGTAGAGTTCCTATATTAAGATAGGAACTCTAATAATTAGGAACATACGGCGCCATCTGATGTTCAAAATGAACCATCCTGGTAATAAATTTCTTCATTATGAACCAATAATTACACCGCTTTCTATACATGTCAGATTACTGTATATACTTTGCGATTTATTGCATTTTCAAATTTTCAGTTACTAGTGGGAATTCGCATTTACAGTATAGCTTCTGAAAGACTAAATTTGTCCTATACATATAAATTGAAGGAGGAAAGAAGCTTTGTGAAACAACGTTGAAGATAAAGCAAACTCGAGTTCAGTATTTCAGAAGAGAAGTTAGCTTCCTGATTATGAGGATAAGAATTTATGTGACTATGCCAATAGAGACAAGCCTGGAGGGGAAAATCTTATTTTGAAATCTATATATATAAAGAAGGATGTTTGTGGGTCTGTGCGTCTGTGGGTCTGTGGGTCTGTTTTTTATACAAATCTACAGTTTTATTCCGATCTTGATAAAATTTCGCATACATGACCTTCAAAGCATAAGGAAGGTCACTGTCTACCTCAGATTTCGGAAAAATAATAAATATCGATAAAAAATCGATATTCATGGTTATGGCAAGGCATATTAATGAGAAATATCTCATGACCAACAATGCAAGGCAAAGTTTGTACAACAATAGGTATCAACAATGGTATCAACACGCAATTCAAAAACGCTCTGCATGGACCAACAATCAATATCTCATGACTAACAATGAAAGGAAAAGTTTGTGCAAGTGTAATTATCCTGGGCAACGCCGGGTACCTCTTCTAGTCTATCTATATATATAAAGAAGGATGTTTGTGGGTGGGTGGGTCTGTCTGTACGTTTTTTATACAAATCTACAGTTTTATTCCGATCTTGATAAAATTTCGCATACATGACCTTCAAAGCATGAGGAAGGTCACTGTCTACCTCAGATTTCGAAAAAATAATAATTATTGATAAAAAAAAAATCGATATTCATGGTTATGGCAGGGCATATTAATGAGAAATATCTCATGACCAACAATGCAAATAAAAGTTTGTGCAACAATAGGTATCAACAATGGTGTCAACACGCAATGCACCAACAATATGCAAGGATCAACAATATGTCTCATGACCAACAATGCAAGGCAAAGTTTGTGCAATATAAAATTCAATGCATAGAATTCCTGTTATTCAGGCTTTTCTTACATTGGAACCACGCAATATACGTACTAGTAACGTTGAAACGGGCGGCCAGTAAAAATGACATCTCTTAAATTAATATGTTAATTTGTGTAATTGATACTATTATTAAGACATTTAATCCCATTATATAATTTATACATTAATATTAAAACGCTTTTTAATCACTTTTAATCACTTAGCAAAAGAATGCCATCGTTCGCGGATCTTTCTTTCTTTGGGAAAACGATAGATGTCTAAATCGCTGTTTTGGCTCCTTCTTGAGCAGTGAAGAACTAAACAATTTCACATCTTAAATGTGTTATAAACACTGGGCTTATACAAAACGAATTTATTCCATCCCTACGTTGGAACCATGTTAAATCCCGAAGCGAGAAGACTTGTTTGGAACCAAATCGAGTCACGTGACTGAAGAATTCCAAGGACTGACGTCACACTTTCACTCCCTATTGAGAAAGAGTGAAAGACGATAGAGGAAGCACTCCTTAAGCACCATGCTGTATTGAGCAAATGGTAAGCAAGTAAATAGAAGAATCGGCGACCGCTAGAATACACAAAGTGATGAATGGCCAATTTTTGCTTCAAAACATCGAAAGAAGAAAGGAAATTGCAGCAACATCAAGTGTACATCTAAAGTAAGATTACGTGAGTAAAAAATTATTTAGACTAGAAGGTATCCTTGGAGAGGTCCATCCATTGTGAGCCTTTAAAAAAATTTTTTTCGGTAAATCAAGTCCCGGTATATCATCTAGAATGGATTTTTTCAGTGAAGAGGTAAATTTCCTGTCTTTCGGATTTTTCTTAGAATGGATAGTCACTTCACTCTATATTGTAGTGATTGAGTTATTATTTAACAAATTTGGAGGTTTAATTTAGCTTTTTGAGGTTGTTCTGTTTACCTACAAGCATAATAAACAGAAGGCAACGCCGGGTCCTCTGCTAGTAATAATATAAACATTGTTATAAACATTGTTTACATTATTATTATTATCTTAAAAGAAGAATTCCCCCTCCAGGCTATGTTTCTATTTGCATCGTCACTTATAATTAAGTTCATTATGTATTTTTCTATAAAATTGTAAATTTTGTTTGTATAAATCACGAAAACATTTATATGAATGACATTTCATTGAATAAAAAATTGAATTAGCCATTTAAAAAAAATCATGATTTAAAGCTTTGATTAAGAGTAAGATTAACCTTTTTTTTCTTCTTAATAATTAATGGACTTAAACCTATTTGAAATAGATCCCTGTAAGTAAGCCGTAAGTATTTGAAAAGGGGTCTCTAGATGGTTTCTTTACAATATTTTATTGATCTCAACAATTATTGATAATTTTATTTAAAATGTTTAAAAATCTGATCTGAATTGTTTCTTCATATATGATCGTTTAATAAGACGAATCATCTTCATGAAGTTAAAATCCAAACACATTTCGACATTATTCAAAAATGATTATATGATAACATGAATTAGGTCTTCGTGGTTGAACAATGAAAACATGGAAAGGCCATACAGGGAATCGATGTACGCTATAACCCGAAGCCACTTCCGAATGGGTGTAGTGAGGCGATGAGATTTGTCTTGAGGCTGTCACTTTTCTTGCCAACCGCTTGCTACTGTGACGAACAGCCGACCATTATAGGGCTGTCACGCTCAATAGTGGGCTTTTCTTCTAAATAGAGAGATTAGAAAAGCGTGTTTACATGGCCTCTAATCCTCGGAACCGACTTGAAGCATGACCTTATAAAAGGTACCCACAACCTTCCAAAGCACAGGTGGACGAAAACAGAAAAAGAATCTCCATAAGAATACACCAAACGGACACGTCTTCCAATGGAATTCCTAAACCATGATTTATTTCTCCTCATGTGGATCTTAAAATTTATTTTGGAAAGTTGCGGACCTATTTTTATCCCGACATTAAATTTTAGGCAGTCGTTTGAGACTGTCAGTGACATCTGATGGGAAAATGAGGAAGATCAGGAAGAAAAAGGGGGCAGGATTGCGAAAGCAGTTAAAGCTGAAGTTTCATTAAACTATCGTCTGATATATTTTATTAAATTTTAATTTTATTAAATTCACATGACTCAATTACAGTTTATTATTTGTGTAATTGTCATTGCGTTTCAGCTGAAGTTTTTCTTGAAATTTTCAGTTTTCATACAAGAGTAAAAATTTATAGCTTTTCATCGGTCAAGACTTCAATTTCATTTTTTATGGATGGACTTAATGCTAGTTCATACTTTCGTTGTATGATAAATAATTAAGACCCCCTCCCCTTCCCATCTTAATTAAAAACAAATGTATTTTCTGTTAAACGAGTATATTCACGTTCTTTCCTGCCCCATCGGAGAACTTTTAATAAAGTTCGTAAGGATAAGTATTCTGAACGAACTCTGCCTCGTTTAGTGCTTGAAAATTAATTTGAAGACCATTAACCATTTCCTTAATGTTTTATTATTCCCTGCAAGAGCTCTTTCGCGCATGTTTAAGTAAGCGCTCTTCCCAGCCTAGCTTCTTTATAAAACTGCTAGCTTCCCATTTCCTTTCAATTACTTAATATTGTTAAGTAAGAAATTATATATGTACTTATGCCGCATTATTCAGCTTTTATTACATTCTAATACAGTATTTCGTATTTAAGAAAATGGAGCTACGATGGAAGAACAAAAAATATTTCAAACATGGGAAGGTAGCAGAGAATGGGAGAACAAAGTGTATGATTAGATGATGTGTTTTAGCTTTTTATTCGGTTTTAATTTACTTTTCTTGTTTACAGAGTTAAGGTGACCTAGTTAGCTACATAGTTTTGATTACATCTGTAGTTCAGAAAAATCAATTTAACAGATACCATGGCCCTTATTTGGACTTAATAACAGGTAAAAGAATATTTTTATCTGAATATGATAAAAGGAAAATTTCTGCTTAATGTAATTTGATTTCATGTTATTAATAGTAAGTTCTTTAATTGTTTTTGTATATTCTAGTTTAGCAGAAACAGAGAAATAATTATTAAGGACTCCGAGTAATAATACGTAAATCGAAAACTAGTCGCTGGAATTCAATCAAATTTTAACGGTACACATAGTTTTATGTACCCTATTATTCCGCCAAATTCCATTTTCCTAGGTGTTATAAAACCTGAGTTATTAACTTGTTGATTTTGGTAGCGGCATTTTTATTTCTGTTCATATCTCAGTTTATTTTTCAAATTCGGACCCATGTTCATATAAACTTTTTTTGCTTAGAATAACCCATATTACCTCCCCTAAAAGTTTATACATTGAATTTTGAATCACCCTGTATAGAGTAATGATAATTTTTAGTTTAATGAAAAAACTTGTTTAGGCAAACGCAACTAAGATAATATTGAATGAAAATGTTTTTAATGTTTATTCTAGCAAACTTCAAAATATTTGCATTTCATAACAATGAATAACTTCGGGTCAGTAGTTGTCGGCATCATAATTTGAAAAATAATTAAAAAAAAATTATTTTACATTTGTAAGTCCGTACAGTCAACTGGAACTTTTTAGAGTTTAAGTCAGGGCAGTTTATTCAAGAAATAGGGATGATTAGCTTTTCTTGGTAAAACCATCGAGCTCAATAAGCAACTTGATAGAAGTAATTTTGGTGATATTATCTCCAACACGTAACGATATGGCGATTAGGAGGTTAGGAAACTGCGCCCGAAAGCATGTTACCTAAACGTAAGTAGTTCGCTATGTCAGCCAGTGGGAGGTGCTGCCTGTCTACTGCTATCATGTGCTAAAAGCTACATTTGAACTAAGCGTTTCTTGGTTTATTAATATTTAATAAAAGCAGAGGACCCGGCGTTGCCCGGGATAATTACGCTTGTAGATAAACAGAACAACCCTCAATACAGCACGGAGCTAAAGGAGCTTCCTCTATCGTCTTTCACTCTTTCTTAATAGTCTGCTAACTCATTATCTCCCGTTACTGATCATTTTTAAAGATTTTCAAGAAATTGTTAAGTCCTAAGAATTCTCTTTTCTAAGAAAAGCCTGAATAACAGGAATTCTCTGCATTGAATTCTATATTGCACAAACTTTGCCTTGCATTGTTGGTCATGAGACATATATTGTTGATCCTTGCATAGTGTTGGTGCATTGCGTGTTGACACCATTGTTGACACCTATTGTTGCAAAAACTTTGTCTTGCATTGTTGGTCATGAGATATTTCTCATTAATATGCCCTGCCATAACCATGAATATCGATTTTTTTTTATCAATAATTATTATTTTTTCGAAATCTGAGGTAGACAGTGACCTTCATGTTTTGAAGGTCATGTATGCGAAATTTTATCAAGATCGGAATAAAATTGTAGACTTGTATAAAAAACAAACAAACAAACCCACAAACAAACATCCTTCTTTTTATATATATATATATAGATAAATAGATAGATGGATCGTAAAATGTAGGAGAAAAATTGGTATGATACAATCTAACATCCTTTTAGAAGATCACAAATTTTTATGCGACTGACAGTTATTTTGAAAATAATTTTTCATATATTTTCGAAGCCCTGTTTACCAAATGATTATGTGGTTAAAGATGAATGGCTTGAGGATGCAAATGTGAATTGAAATTTCTTGTACGTAACTAAAAGTACATGTATCGTTATCAAAATTGAAGTAATTTTCGAATTTTCACTTATGTTTAACTTTCAAAATGTTTGATTGGCCTGTTCTTCCAGGAATGCAAAAGCAGTAGGAAAGTGGACATTTATGATGGATACCTGTAGCCCAAAATCAACGAAAACGAAGTTTCTAACTTTTTCAGAGAAAGTTGATTTAATGAAACTGGCTGAAAAATAATTTTTAAGTGCCAGAAAGCCGCACCTCCGATAATGGACATTTCCCAATAATGGACACAAAAAATTTTCCCTGGGTGTCCATTTAACTGTAATAGGATAGGGTGTAACACGCGGGTTATGAGATTGGCCATGAAAACAGACCAAAAAAACAGGTAAAATATTATTGAACATGGAAAAATGGTAAAAATAGGACCAACACCTTTTAAAATCAACGAAAAGTATAAAAAAACTGAAGTTAAATTTGAATATACAGGGTATCCGAAAAGGCCGCATCATAGACGAAATTCTAGTAATTTCTGTTTGAATGTTAAGACTATTTGTTGGTGGACCAGCAGGCAGTATTGAGAAAATTTTGCACGACTATCTTCATCTGAAAAAAAATTGTGCGAAATAGGTACCACACAAACTGACCAAAGATCAGAAAAAGTTGCGTGTTGAAAAAACGAGAGAGTTGCTCCATTTTTTCACTTCAAATGGTTCCAAAAGGCTTACAGACATTGTCGCAGGGGGTAAGAGCTGGTTTTACTACTACACAATCCCTAGTAAAACAGCAAATTGTGTTGGGTACGTGAAGACTATCCTCAATCAGGCCAGATTTTCGATCTCGTAAGCGTTTGTTCAGTGCTTTCTTTAATTTTTCTGGGACACTCCATGTGAATTGTATGCCAGAGGGTCTTACAATTACAAGACAGTACTACAAAAATATTGTGTTGTCTCAGTTAATTAACAAAATCAAACAGCAGCGCCCAACAATTCAAACCGGCGAAACCTTGCTTTTGCATGACACCGCGAATGCCCAAAAGACGAAGGCTGTTGCTGTCTATCTTCAACAAGAAAAAAATTACATATTCTTTCACATCCTGGCTACTCTCCCGACCTACGGTTAAAAGAAAATTTGCTGGAAAGCCATTTCGTCGGGACCAAGATATCGCAGAAGCAGTAAATTCAGCTCTGCGGACTATACCAGAAGAAGACTACCATCTGGCTTTTAACAAGTGGCTTGAAAGGCTACAACTTTGCATAGATTAAAAAAACTTGGATTATAGAAAAAGAAAAAAAGGATTGTTGTTGTGTGGTTCAGTAATTGTCAAATGTTAAAAGTTGATATCTTCCTTAAATACTGAGAATATACGTATTTGCTCATCCAGAACAATTGCTTTGAGAGGCAGAGTTAGACGTCGGGAAGGGGGGGGGGATACTTTGCTTCAAAGGATTTTGATCATTGTTACGATTTTTGTATAATTTTTTGTATAATTATAAGCCTCACTTGCATAAATTTTTTGAACTCCCTTCGTACTTATCTCACAATTTCTGTCGGATTGTTTCGTTCAAAACTTGCAATCAAATTTTAACCCATTTCCCTTTGGTCAAATGACTCCAAATTTGGCATACTGATTTATTTCCGGTGACAATATAAACAAAGAAAAAAATTTTCAAAATTCGAATTCTTAAAAAGGGTTAAAAACGGACTTTCGTTTAATTTACCTCTAAATAGGGATTTAGGTTTTCTTCATTTTTCACATATTTGTAGCAAAAGCATTGGTTGAAATTGATTACAAATTCAAGACTAAAAAGAAAATACAAAAAATAAATAAATAAATAAATAAATAAATAAATAAAGCCTTTTAAAACCAAACTTTTACTTTAAAAACTGAACTAAAAAAGTAACTGATGCCTTGCACTTAAAAAATCATTTAAATTAAATTTAAAATTTTTAAAATGAAAATACTGCATGAAGTGTTTATAAGTGTTTATTAAAATACGAAAAGAAAGAAAAACATAAAGAAAGAATATAAAATCATATTTATCAAATAGTATTTAATTTTTATTAAACAAACCACCACACTTTTATCTTCTTTAATTTTATGATTTCCTATTGTTATCTTATTTATTTGATTATTGTAGGATTTTTTAACGTAAAAGTATGTGCTTAAAAAGTGTTCTTTCGTTTATTTTTTTATGCATAATAAATCGAGTTGCTTGTATTTGGAAGATACCAAAATGCTGTTACCAAGTATGGATATAGGGAGGGGCAACAACAATGAAATATTAAAAGACTTCTCCCCCCCTCCCCTTATAAAGGGCTTCTCCTACGTTCTGCGTATGCTCAGTGATCCAGTTCCATCTTAGCGGTTAATTTTAAGCTCAGTTTGAGTCGTAGTGTTGGAAGGTAACAGACCTGTTTTTGGCATTTCCAGGATAATTTTCTTAGTGAGTTTGGCTCCTTTTGTCCTTTATGTGAATATTAAAATAATTCTTTTTAATTCAAATTAATTTAGAGATGTACATATTTTTATATATTTATATTTTAACTTTCATTTCTTTTTAAATTAAATCTTATAAACAATTTCCTCGTCGCGTTCGTGGTAATGACCGTTATTTTTGCGTATAGACCTAATATTTCAAATTTTAATATTTATTAGGGGCTCGAACTAAAATTAAAACACTTAAAGATTTAAGATCTTAATGCAGTTTAATTATAATTTAGACTAGCTTTTTTTCTTTCTCGAAAGTTATTGGTCCTCAGTAAGTTCTTATTAAAGTAATAATTTCCCTTTAGTTTATAAATTTGGATATAATTTTGCTTACGGAAAGTTCCGTACTGAATAGCTTTCTAGATTCCACGGAGATGCTTTTCATTATATTTTTCATCATACGTTTAAAAAAAACGTTAAAAACCGTTAAATGTGTTCAGCCATTAAATAGATCTACGAGTTGTAAAGTGCGGTCACTTCGGCACCAAAGTTGTACAATAAGAACAGATATTTAAGAGCAATTTCTTAATTTACGTGACTCGACTAATATTCATAATTTATTTTAAAGAACGACCAAGCTGGCTGAACCATTTGTACCGACTTCTGCGAGGCATATTAAGATGGCTGATGGCGGAAGAACTTGTAGAATGTGAATTAGACTACATCTAAACGTGCATTTTCATTGTTATTTACCTGTTTCCTACAGGCGATAAAAAAATGGTTAAATGTTAAATAGACTTAATGTTAAATGCGGTTTGAAATGAAATCATGCTGACGCATTTACAAACTTATTTTCTCGAGTAGCTAATTATAGGTGCTCTTTCACGGAGCTTGTATTTAAATTTATTCATTTTTGGATTTCAGTTTATTTCTTACATATAGAAATCCTGCTGCAAGCTTTTTCGGAGTGTTTTAATGGAATGTTAAGAACTGTTAAATATATTCAGCCATGATTTTTAAACGCAGCATGACTCACCAGTTTTAAACTCTCATTAACGCTATTAATAATTAATATTACGTTATAATTGTCGGATTATTAGTGACATTACTCGACATCTTAATTCCCAAGTTAATTTGGGAGACTTAGTGGTGTTTAAAATTTTATTTTCTAGTGGTGCTGGCTTCTATGTATCGAGAACTGGTGGAATCTGGTCACAAGAACTGGTGAATCTGATGTTCTTTTTCCCGTTCGACCTATGAATTCGTCGGATGATGGAATGCGCAATCTTTTACAAAAGACGAGTATAGATTATCCTTTCTTCTTTATCCTTTCGTGTGAGAGCCATATTTTCCACTTAGGACAACAAAATTACGGTTGATACTCAAATAATTAGCGATAGGAAAACCGTAATTCCCCCGTCCTAACTCCTCTCAAACACAAGAGACAATTCAACACATTCGTGGAAATATGGCTCTACATCTTGATTTTGTTGTATCGTTAGCGTACTTTGGGATGCTTTATCTTTAATCTTTAAGCACAGACAATCACAAAATAATTTGCGTTAAATTTTAGTTTTTGTATTTGGGAGTTTGAAAATTTTAGCTTTAAGATTTTTTTTCTTCAGATGACTGTGGTTTTAACTACCAATTAAAAATCCAATTGAGGAAACTGCTGAGTTATTTAAAATTAAAATTCTATTTCTTCAATATAGAAAAAAAATTAACTTTTTGGAGAGCTTTCTTTAACATTTACCTTGGTTTCCAATTAACTGTAAACATTATTGAAAATGCCTTTCTTTGGTGCATAAAAGTTAAATTAGCACAAATTCAACTTAGACTGCTGAAAATTTTTATGATAAGTTAGCAAAATTACTTAAATGCATTTCGTGGGCGAGGATTTACAAATTTGGAATGGCGAGACGATTGTGACGAGTGAGATTGAGCTGTGATGACAACTTAGCGGAAGAGGAACTACGATGGAATGGGTATCTGGTTGTTTTTAGGGAAATGGTAATGCTTTAGCTGTAGGAAAATCATCCAGGCAGATATTCGGACGAGGGACTCTAAAGGTGTAATAGTTAAGTTTGGGACGTATTCGTGGTTGTCTGTGCTGTGATTACCAAATATTAATCTGCACATAAATTTTAAGCTAAATTAGATTGTAGATTAATCATAAAAAAAATTTAAATTTTGGGATAATTCTCGTGCAGCTTCCCCTATTCATGAAAATTCAGATTTTTTTTACCCATGTCAATTTTTAAATTTATTGCAACTGATTTAATTTTATAAAAGTGAAGATACGGGTATGTAACGTTTTCTTAACGTTAAAGGGAAATGTTTGGTAATCGCAAAATTTTGAACGTAGTAGCTGGTTTAGGTAGGGAAAGGCAGACCACTTTCCCTCCACGTAGTCCGAAGAGGACAGCAGCGCACGAAGATAGGTCTTACTACTAATTAAAGGATGGGGAAAGACTTCGCTATCCCTTTTTATTGAAAATGGGTGTCGAAGGCCTTTCAGGGTAGCTTAGTGTGCTAACTTTTCAGGTGCAGAAGACAACTTTTTGGCGGCTGAAGACGACATTACACAAATACACATACTCAATAACATGCATTTTATTATAAGTTAGTTTTAAGTAGTTCTAGATATAGGTAACACTTAAAAGTCAAATTCAAACACTTATATTTCTTCCCTGTCCCCATAGGTTTTAAAATATTTTTTCACATTCTAAAAATACTCCCTTAATTTTTAAACTTTAGCGGTTGTTATCTCTCTCGGTTAATGAGGAACCGGGGAGGACAGCAAACACAGGATAACACTTAGCTATTACTGCCTAGAAAGTATGGCTCGGTGATGAGTGAACCGTGTCAAGGCAGTAAACACAGGACCATAGCATTCTGTAGACACGTCAATTAGCGTGTTCTACTGCACACTCCCTTGATGTTGGTGTGAATCCATAAGGCTAGTTTGGTTTCATTCCAATAGCCCTTGTACCATGCCTTCTCGGGCGGTATGCATTCTGCTGCATACTGGTGCTGACCCGTTTGTCTGTCTGTCTGTCTGTCTATCTCGATTGCCCATTACTAACCATGGTTGGTCTACCACACAAAATCTGACCTCGGATTTCTACGTAGGATCTCATCCGATTGTCCCTGAACGGTGACTAACCAATAATAACATTGTTATGGTTGTTAGGTAAAAGCGTTATAAATGTAAATTACTAACTTCGTGTTTTTTTCCTCATGGTACAAGGCAAGGGTTACACACTGTTTTTAGGTAACTATTTACCAATTCTTAAGTATTGGTAAAAGCGATCTTAGTTTGTAAACATTGTTCGTACGGTTTGGTTCCTGCGTGTAAAAGGGAGGCTTACTGTCCGGCAGCCTGTGTTTTAAGTTTAAGATCTGTGTCTAGTTTTTAAGGTTCGTAATGGTGAGTAATAGAACATTTAATCTAGATAATTTTATATTTATGCATTTTAGGACTAAGTTAATGTTTAAGTATTTTTAAGACTATTCTAAATTTTTTTTTATAAACAAATTCTAATACTTTTTTCAAAATTTTACAGGTTAAAAAATTGACTTTGGACGAGTACGAGGTTCCAATCTGTTCCTGCGGGGGCATTTATCCTAATTGCCCAGATTCTTTCCTTAAACACAGAAAGTGTGATTTAACGTATTGTACATGCATAAAGAAAACATGAATTTTCCCTAAGGAAAAATTTATAAATGAAGCTAAAGAGATTTTTTTTTATTTTAACTTGACATGGAGCCATTAGACACTTTTTGTTTAATATATTTAATGAACTTTATTAATAATTGGATCACGTTTTCTTCATGCAGCAACTTTGACATAAACTAATACTTGCATTTTTTTTTTTGTTTAATCTTAGAGGAAGCCACCCAACTTTCGTTCCAAAATCAAAGATAAAAGTCGCAATCTCAAGATTGTAAATATTAGTTATTTTTTAAGAAAAACTATCTTGATTTCATTACGCTTATTTATTTGATTTCATTTTACTTGCTTTATTTCAGAGGTCGTAATAGAGATGAGGGCGTATGAAGTTAATTTATGTAGTATCGAATAAATCTCCTGCTTCGAAAATTTAAGAAGTCTGATTTGCAGTCAGTGTTTTTCTGCAGTTTGTGATTGTGACTTAGCTGAATGTGAAAGAGTTACGGAGAGCTGGATAAAAATCATCTGAAGAAAAATCTGTAGTGTGTGAGTGCTAGTGTGATCAACTTGCCGTCGTGACTGAGCTTTGTGCGTCAGAATTTGCTCATATTGATCTGGCTTCGAATCCATCGTGATATTTCCTCTAACTTTGTATCTTCAGCTTCCAGCTTCGATATCATGACTGAGGACTTCAGAACAGTGACTTTTTGAACTGTGAATGTGTGAGATAGGGAACGGGGTTCTTGTAACTGTGTGCGGGGAAAGGGGTATATAGCGTGTTTTCTTTTTCGAAGTCGTTTCAAGACTGCTCATGAAATTAATTTGTGGCGTTGAATAAACTGCAGTTTCCTACGTCGAAAATTCAAAGGATATAAGAGAACAGAGTGAGCACGATTTTTTTTTGAGCCGTCGAGAGTTAGCATAATATTATTGTGCGTCTTTGATCTGGCTTCGAATTCATGCTACGTCCGCTAAATTCGTTTCTCCATTTTCTATATCATGAGTGATGACTGAGGACGTTGTCAAGCAGAACTTTACTAATTTTTTGAACTGTTAATTGTCTATATGAAATCCTTGTAAGTTAGTTTTGAAAATTGTGATCCGACTTAAGGAAAGAGGTTTGTAGTATTCTTTTGTATGGGGAAAGGGCTATAGCTGTCAAATTTAATGTTACGGTTTTTGCTTTGCTATTGTTAAATTTATTTGTAGGTTGGAATGAAGCCTTACTTGGATCGTGCCTCATGATGTTGAACAAATTCAACTTGAAAGTTGATGAATCTGGTTCCCGCCAAGTGAAGAAGTTGGTTTAAATTTCATGTATTTTTCGACAACAGAATGTGACAGAACGTTTTCGATTCAACAAGTTTTCTGATCTCCAGAAATTATCGAGCTAGGAGAATCTGAACACAGTGCAATCTTAACTGATGAAATATTAGCTTATACGTGGATAAAATTCGTTGAACTTGTTCGAGTGCAGTTTCCTCCGTGAACAGACACTGGACAATGAATATTTTGTAAATATTTGGCGCCATTTATGTCAGTCTCTCTCTCTCTCTCTCTCTCTCTCTCTCTCTGTTTGTCTGTGTTATTCCGGAAACTTCGAAGAGTTGGCTCATGGGATTATATCTTTGGATATTACCAATAAATATTATTTCTAAGAGGACAGATAAATTTTTATTCATTTCAAGGAAAAGGGAATCTGCAAAAAGAAGCAAATTTACTTAACTTCCCTATTTAACACCCCCCCTCCCTTTTAACATAACACTTTTAATATTAATAATAGATTTGCTTCATTATGTTCTAAGTTTTATGGTGTTAAGATTTACATATAAATATGGCGTATCTTATTTTGGTGGTATGATCAATTGGTAAATAAATGTTACTTAAATCTTCTGCCACTACTTTCTACAAGTTATTCTAGATAAACAGTTTGCTGCAAGTGCGGAAAATAATTTTACAAGCCCACTACTGCTATCAAGGATAGTGAGTATCCGTTTAAAAAGATCTAATTTTTAATTTTAATCTATCAGATTACAAGAATCGGGATTCTCGTAAAAAGCTAAAATATTGTTTAGTAATTATAATCGTATGAATAAGTTAATTTGCTGGTTTTAGACTTTTTTTTTCAGATGAGGATCAAACAATTAGGTGATGCTATTGAAAGTGAATTGATTTCGATGGAATTTCTCTTTCAGGTAACGAAGTTATTTTTTCCTCAGTGCTACACTCAAGATTAGCTTAAAAGGTCATCTCACCATTTCATAGCAATTAGAATTTTTTAAAATGTTTTTAATCACAGAATTTTTTTATCATTAAACAGTGGAACATAGAAAGCTTGAATTTTTCTCAAATCCTCCCAACGAGATAGTTCTGTGGAAATATTTTGGGAATTTAATCCAAAAATTTGAATTACTGATTTTAGCGCTGCAATGTGAAACTGTCGAAGAATCAAAACTTAAAATTTTTTTAATTGTTTGTAATTTTATTCTGGTACTTTATTGGGTTTCATTTTATTTTATAATAGTAGACATTTATATATACAGGGTGTTTCATAATTGGTGTCCCGTCTTTAGGTCCAAATAACGACTCAAGGGGAACAGATTGGGGGAAAATGAATACTGATTATTTGGTTTTTAATGTCCCCTAATTCAGAATAAAAACATTTCGCGTCCCTGGGGGTGAAGGGGTAAATTTTGAAAATTTTAATTTTGTAGGGGTAGGGGTTAGACCCCATGTGTTATTTAGAAAGTTGTAGAACATCATGTAAAATGTGGGTTTAGCAAAAAACCAGGTGAAAAAATCTCATCCCCTGCTCTTCATCGAGTGGATAAAGTGAAAGGTATGGCTAGCTAATGTAGACAAAAACAGAAAAACTCATTAGAAAACTTATTATAACTTTATTACTTATTAGAAAACAGTACATTTGAAAATGAATGAGAATGAATGAGTCGTTACCCTGAAAAGCTAATAAACTCGACCGGGCTTTTCCCCCCAGGAAAAACATTATGAAATTTGAAAACTGTACATGGGAAATGGGAAATGAGTTTTTCTGTTTTTATCTACCATACCTTTCACTTTACCCACTCGATAAAGGGCAGGGGATGAGATTTTTTCACCGGGTTTTTTGCTAAACCCACATTTTACATGATGCTCTACAACTTTCTAAATAACACATGGGGTCTAACCCCTACCCCTACAAAATAAAAAATTTCAAAATTTACCCCTTCACCCCCCCAGGGACGCGAAATGTTTTTATTCTGAATTAGGGGACATTAAAACCAAATAATCAATATTCATTTTCCCCCAATCTGTTCCCCTTGAGTCGTTATTTGGACCTAAAGACGGGACACCAATTATGAAACGCCCTGTATTTACTTCGCCCAGTATATTCTTAGATGCTTTAATTGCTGGTTTTTTAAAACCTGTTGGCGTTTTTAGCTTTAGAAAAATTCAATATTGTAATAGGCCTAATACGTAATAAAAATAACTTTGACCTGTTTAAAATTTTGTATTCGTTAATCCATTTCTTCAGGAAATCATTGGCACTGAGGTGGCTTATGTAAAACTTGATTGCCATTCATTTCAGATTAATATTGGATTAATTAAGAAAAAGTCATGAAATTGCTAAAAATTCTAATTAAAGCATTAGACTACTTGAAGTAAATTACATTTGTTGAGTTCAAAAACGTATTCACGAAAGTAATTCTGCCGTATGTTACAGGAATTGAATTATTTTAAGAGGTATGTTTGGAAATTAGGCCCATTAGGCTATTTAAAACGAGAAAGCTCATTCTAATTTAATAAAAGAATTTTAAAAACGCACTTTTAAAGTAAATATATAGCAAAAAGTAAAAGTAATTTTTGTGCCTCTTACTTAAATAGAAATGCAAACATTTTTTGAAATGTATAAGCGTGGCGACGTCACAAATAAAGCACTATTATATTAAGTATTATCATTTTCCCTAAATTTAAAATTTTCCATCTATTTTTTCATTGACCCTCGTTTTATGGCGTTGGCAAAGCGTCATGCTTTCATCGTCAGCAGAGTCTTTTAACGATTGGGGCATTTTATTTTTTGCTTGCTCACGATCATGTACAATTAGGCTGACATTCCTTTATTATAAATTACAAATTCTGATTATTTATGATCCGCATTACCATTACTCAGAATAATATTTTGCAAAATCATGTAACAAAGACTTTCGATCGAAAAATTGCTTCCATCTAATAAGAATTGCCTTACAGAAACGCATGATACTTTTCTGTTTCTTTTATTGATATTTACCTTTAATATAAAATTTTCCTTTTTTTCCCCCTGTTAAAGCAATTTTTGATTTTGAGGTAAAGAATAATTTATACAAATGACCCATTCTCCTCCATTTGTTTATTGATTTAATGATTGTTTCTTTGCTACCATTCAAAAGCATACGAAATTTTCCAATCTGAATCGCCGGAAGAAAATACGGTCCTTTGTTAGAAAAGCAAACGGTGCTGGGAGCCCAGTCAGAGCAAAGCCTCATCTCGGATGAATAAAGTTTATCTTGACGTGAAGAATTCTAAGAAGTTCTTACAATCGTGGAAAACAACTGTAATAATAAATAGTAAAAGTCTATGAAGATAGTCTTGACTTTGCTTCTTGGAACTTTGTACAACTTGGAAAATTTTAAATTGAAAAATTAAATAACTATAGAAATACATTTTTCAAACAAATCGTGGATATTTAGTAGGCCTATTAGAAATTATAATCTAAAACGTTTTTAAAATTTCGGGAATTTTTTTTAAGATTAGAAATTGTTTTAATTTATGAGACCGTAAAATTCATGGATTATTGGTTTTTGGCAAACGAAAACTACACTCACTTCCAAAAGTTAAGCACGGAGAGGTAAAATGCCAAAAAATGGACAAGCACTGCTTTGATTGACATGAAATGGTGAAAGTAAGTATCTCTGTCTATTCATGAAACAAAACAAAGAATTACATACAGAGATTAAAAAAAATATTGAATTTACATAAATTATAAGATGATGACATATTTGCGTCATTAACGAAATGATGTTTAAATGCAAAACAAACAACAAAAAAGACATTAATAGGGTATGTGAGCACCCCTCAAAGTCATACAAAGTGTACAGCGTGTGATCATGCTTGTTACGAGGTGATCAACCACTGCAGAGTCCAGTAATAGCCATTCCTCCTGTAGGGCAGTTTCCAAATCGTTAAGAGTGGCTGGAGGTGGGAAACGTCTACATACAGCACGGCCGAGGGCATCCCAAAGATTTTCAATGGGATTAAGGTCCGGCGAGTAAGCCGGTCACTCCATACGCGCAATCCCCTCACTCTCCAATAAGTCGTCAACGATGGCAGCTCTATGGGGACGGGCATTATCGTCCATTAAAACGCTACGAAGGACCAACTGCTCCAGCGTACAGTTTCACAATGGGGTCTAGGACTTCATCTCGATACCGTACAGCCGTCACAGAACCTCGCCTGTAGATGTGCAGGTCGGTGCGATATCCCAATGCAATCCCTGCCCAGACCATGATGCTTCCACCGCGGAATGCGTGATGTTCGATGATGTTCTCGGGCTGATTGCGTGTGCCTTGTTCCCTCCAGACCCTTACACGCTTATCATCGGGTTGTAGGGCAAATCTGGACTCATCTGTGAACATAACGTTGCCCCAATCCGACACAGTCCAATTCACATGCTGGCGGCACCACTGTAACCGTGCCTGTCTGGATTGGACGGATAAAGGAACACAAACTCGTGGTACCTGGGCGTACAGACCATTCATGTGTAACCTTCGACGAACAGTAGTGGCAGATATCGTCTTACCAATGGCCGCTGCAACCACAGATGTCACCTGTGTGGAGGTCGATCTTCGATTCCGCTTGGCTACAACAGCAATATAACGATCTTCCGAGAGGGTCGTAACCCTTGGACGACCGGCTACAGGTCTTCGGACAACTGTTTGGCTGGTTTGGAATTGTTTCAATAATCGTGAAATGACGGAATGATGAACGCCGAAGAAACGAGCAACATCTGTGATAGACTGTCCTGCTTCAATGCGTCCAACAGCCCGCCAGCGTTCAGAATCTTCCATTCGTCTTCTGGAAGCCATAGAAACACGTCTAGCTTGAAAACAAATCTTACGAATGTTCTAAACACCTTTTACCAGCACATATATGCAACTCCTATAACCCTTCACAATGTCGGTTTCTTATACGACTGCCTGTTTTGCATATTTCTCGACGCGAAATTGTGATTGGCTGTCACCTAACATATTTGCATACTTCCTTCTACATTTGGAGCAAATTTTAGCATCTTTAATTCAGATTGGCTTACGGAAGTTAACATTTTTTCCCCGTGCTTAACTTTTGGAAGTGAGTGTATATTACACCTCGGTCGTTCCTCATTTTAATATATTTATGCGCATATGGTAATTTTTTAAGCTTTGGTTTGCTCAATAAACTTTTAGTTGGTCTTGATATATTTTTAATATCGTACTGTTGTCCATATGGGGTTAGATTAGGTTCTGTTGTTCTCAATCCAAGCCAAACGCTAATTACTTATATTCATATTTCATGCAGGGCGTTTCAAAAGTCTACTAGTAAATTTTAGATTGTATTTTCTAAGTTAAAGTGTAAGCTTTTTACTATGGTAAATGTTAATTAATGGATATTGTATTTTACAAACGATTGGAGCACGTTTCTTGATTTACTGTGAGATAGATGCAGACAGAACTTCAAGTTGAAGTCGAAGTAGCTTTAGAGTTACTGAATCTGACTAAACATCCTAATTAATTTATAAAATTTATTTAATATGCTGTTTATAACCAAACAATTTTTATAAACATACGGTCGAAGATATCTTTTGATTTTTCAAATCTGTCAAACGAAGAGTCTGACCGTACCCTGTTGCTTTACTGTGTCGTTATGTCTTAGCTCGTCGATATATTATTTCTATTAAGTTGTAAGCAGGTGTGTTTTATGTGGATTTGTATATGATCCATTTGTATAGTAATGTTAAGGGATTCAAATAGAACTAGCATTGCTAAGTAATGCTGTACAAAATTCTTCTTGAAAAAGCAGCCGGAGATATTTAAACGATTTTAATGAATTTTAAGGTATCATCCTAAATAGTCAAACATCTAGTAAGCTTATTCTATGTGGTCTGTATTAACCTGGTAAGAGTACAGTAGTTAGATGTCATAGACTCCTTCCAAGATAGACAGAATTCAGCCAATTCAGAGTTAATGATTTCATATTTGTTCCGTTTATTGGATTTATTTTCTATCATCAGGAGTTTTCGAAATTTAATAATGAAAATTTTAATCTCTATCTGGCGAAATTGATTTACAGGGAATATTGTAATCAGTGTCAGCATTTTTAACCAGTTTCGAACAGTTTGTTTAGATATCTGACAATTAAAATGTCATTAAGTTTCATTTTCAATTAAATTAGAATTAGTTAGGATGTTAAGAAGTTTTTTTTAAGGATTTTAATTCTGCATCCTTATAATAATCTACTTCTCTATTCCCGATACCGATAATGGGGGTTGTCCAATCCTCCAAACATCTGAAATACTAACGCCATCTGCAATCGAGAAAAACTAGTTTCGCAACGTGCTCGTGGCTTACCAATATGTGAAGAGATTATTTAAAATAACTAAATGGATATTCAATTATTTTAAAATTTTAAAAGAATATTTTATTTACCAAACACATGTCTTTCCGATATAGGTTATTCTTAGAATTCTTTTAATGGATTACGCTTCATAGAAAGCATTTTTATTAATAATCGCAGCATTTAACAATTTTACCAACTTTTTCATTGGACTTTCCGAAGCAATTCGTTAGATAAAACATATCCTGTATGTTAAAATTTTATATTCATTATACAGCTGTAATAATTTTTCATTTAATTTCACATTTTATATGTTCATTTCATCCGTTTAAGAGATGAAAAAAGACAACCCATTTAATGATTAAACTAACCAAATGGCTTTTAAATTAATTTATTAAAAAATAACGATTAAAACTACTTTAAAATATTACAATTAAAAATGTCTAAACAAGTGTATCATACTTGCTTTATGCGATTCAGTTGGAAATCAAATTCGTTTAACAATGTAAAAACAAATTCTAAAAACTTTCTTCTTTTATCCAAGAACTAAATAAAAACAAAAAAAAAAAAAAAACAATTAAAAAAAACACTTGAATACGTTAATATGATAATAGAAGCGTATAATAACGATGTTCCTTTTGGAAATAAATTTGGCGATCCTTCTATATTTCGGAGTCATCGAGATAAAAATCCTTCACAGCATCAGAGATCAAAGTTCGCTGCAGAAAGTAAAGATTAAGATAAAATTAAAGTCACCTTAAAGGAAATTAAAATAATCATTCTAAAAGGCAAAACTGGATATGGTCCCGTTATCCTTCTCGCAATGCCGAACATAAGTATTAGCGAGTGATGAACATCCATTCCTCAACCAAAGACTTGCAGATTGTGAGAGCTATTCGCCACGAGGACATAACGCCCTCTATTGGATGAAACATTTACTAAAAATACAAAGCCACCCAAATTTGAGTCAACGGTATGATGAAACATTCGCATGTCATATCTTGTAACCCTTCAGCTTCTTTTATATTATTATTGCTATCTTATTTCCACATTTATAATTTCATCGTTTCCCTCATGGTAGTGCACTAAACAACTTCAATAGGATGGTGTCCGTGATTAAATTCGGATCGGAGATGCTGCAGTGGATTAACGAGGACTGGTTGGGGTCCGGCGGATCGTTGCAGTTGTTGGTTGACGTCGTCGGGCTCGGCTGGCTGGAAGCAACACTTGGGGCTACAGTAGAGGGCGTCGACGGCACAACGACACTCGAGGCACGGGTCCGTCGCCACTCCCACCAATTCTCCAACTCTGTAGGTGACGCCTAGTATGTCACAACCCACTGCAAAGTAATTACATAGAAAAAAAAAAAGTGTGGTAACAACCAACAGTTAATTGCATGGAAAAGAAATTGGGTTAAAGAAACAAATTAAGAATTTATTGCTACAACGTTATTTCTGGCTTAATATAATTTATGTGGGCTACTATAATTTGAAATAAATACTTTTGAATTTAGAGGGCATATTTAGTAATGAACATAGTCTAAAATTATAAAAAAAAACCCATAAAACTAACATTTTCATGAATCTTTATTTCAATCATTTTCATTATATGTTAAAACACATTAACCACTTTTTATGTGCTCTGATACGGTTTAGTCCAGAGGTACAGAGTTTAAAAAAAAATATCATAAACTAGAGATATACCAAATGTCTTATCTAAAAAGAGGAGGGGATTTTCTATTGTGTGATTATAGAATGTTCCTGTTTAGCAGTTTTCGTTTTAACTTGAACGCTTGACATGCCCATTTGAAAATATTTCATAAATAAAGAAAAAAAAAACTTACAGGGAGAGGAAAAAAACGCACACATTAAAAATCTTATCAAAACAAAACAAGGAAGGTGACGTCTACCAAATTATATGCTATGAATTAGGTAATGACTTGTACTCCATTTTCTTTTCCATGATACAGCTGTAGAGCATCCACTCAAAACTGTGGTCACGAAGTTAAACTCAATTGAAAATGTGCTGTGACAGAATGATGTAAGAAACTGTACAAGCATTTTAAGATAAATAAGGAAAAATTCTGCGACCTGAATTCGAACCAGGGACCACGAATATCTAGCTCCGTACCGTCTGGGTCACCTGTATAATTTCCATTAAAGAGAATAACTCAAGATGGGTCCATGAGGGTTTTATCATACACCGTACCTTAGTAAAAGAATGGGTCCATGTTAAATTATTTTTCTTTCCTATTTTTCATCAGTAATTTAAAAAGAATGTTTGCACATTTTAAAAACTAATTTAAAACCTCAATTTATTATATTTTTTGAAAAGATTCCAAAAAAATTATGCTCTAGAGAATGCATTATGGATATTAATATCCAACTTTTTGCCCTACGGCATTTCAGTTCTCTACATATAAGAATGACAAAATGATTATAATCAAAGAAATATAGAAAACACCAAGATAAAAAGAATTAAAGTCATCAAATACTATAAAAATTATATTATCGGCAAGGCCCCCCCCCCCAATAAGTAGAATAAAAAAAAGCGCTCAAAAGATTAAATACTGGTATTTAAAAAAAATAGGACTGGGGGATGTCACACGTTCATTGTTTGTAAATGAGTTTATTGCTGGGAAATGGAAACCTTCTTGGAAAGTGAGAAGAAAAAGGACCCATCTGCAACCGAACTTCCAAGAAACGACACAAGATGATTACAAGTCTTTCAAAAGCGAATGAGGAGAACCGGTCATAAATTATTATTGCCGTTTTTCTTCCTCCTGGGAATCGATTGCGTAACAGAGCGAAGCAATTTAAAAATAAATTTTCTTCCGACGTACATTTTCGCTTTCAACTGACTTAAATAATAAATGTCAAGGCACTTCATTGCTATTCGTCTCTCTGCGATAATTCCACTTTGACTCGCGACGTCAGAAAATAAACGATACCAAAGGAAACCAATTTTAAAAGCACACCAGTTATGTAGCTAATTGCATTAATAGTGGAAACCAAATTATCCGCGCTGAAATTAATAGAAACTTAAATACGTAAAATAATTAAATCGGCAATCATGTAATTTATTATTAAATGTAACAAGACGCTGTAATTGCATGACATCCTTCAGCAAAAAGCGAAAATTCCGCAGCAGAAAGAAACATTAAATACCGTTGAAAAAGAATTTTATTTATCCGTGCATCTCTTTTATACTATGATATTTTGAATGGTATTTCTGGTCATGTTAAATAACTTTTCTAATAACGCCGGAATAATTTTTGAAAAATTTCCGTTTTTGTCTGGCCGCGAAGATTTCGAAGAGAAAGCTTAATGATTGAAAACCTTAAAATTAAAAGGATATCATGCATTCCCTTTCCTCAAATAAATAAATAAATAAATAAATAATAAAAAAAACTGATAATTTTTTAGAATGGGTCATTGAATTAAGTTTTTATTTATTTTTTTTTATTAAGCTTTGCTAAATCTAGCAAGGGAAAAGAAAGAAAAGTACAGGCATAATATTAGAGTATGGTCATGGTTATTAGATGAAAGTAGAGGATATTGGACCTTGCATAAGAACGACGCTGCCATCTGTCGCTAAGAACTAATATGAAGAGAAGACAATTTTAGCTTAAAAAATAAAATGGAGAGAAATACTTAACGTTTGAAAGTTAATTACGAAAAGAAATAATTTAAGAGTATTTTTTTTTATTTTAACAGCGAATTGCATTCATAATTTTATTTCCAATAATTTTATTTCCAAGATAATACGACATTACATTCATTATGACCGTATAAAATCGACATAAAAGATTCTGTTAGCAAGAAGCTACCATTAAAATAATAAAAATAAAAATGCCATTAGATATAAAAGCATTCTTATTTTGAATATAGTATTCTTAGAATCTAACCTGTTATTAAAATTAGCTCCATGTCCTCAAATATCTCATTATTAAATATGTGGCTTTTAAAAATAGAAATTATTTTTGTTTATTTTAATCAGAATGTGTCAAAATTAAGTATCCTTCCGTTCACAAAATTTTCCCGATTTCTTCAAGATTATCCTCCTAGTCATTATGATTAACGTAATTAAAAACAATACATACTTAAATTCAAATTTATTCAAACGATCAATTTTCTACGCTAAAAATTTTTCATACGTTTCAGATTGGAGGTCCTTCAATTTTTTCTTTCAATGCAAATTGCAGCCAAAGCGGTAAGAAAAGTGTTCACCTGAAAGTTGAAAGGCATTTCGGTCATTGTTCTTTTATTTATATATTTTTTGCCTTATTTTCTTGCGAGTCCATTTATATTTCAGCAATTGCCGTGCTTTCATTTCAATAACTGTTTTGGCCGAAATACATTCACCATAACATATCGTTGTAAAAAGAAGTTTTCTATTTGATCGAAAATGATGCGATATAAATAGTATAATTAAAAATTTGATCTCATTTCTATCCGAGACAAATTGGAATTGGATGGATTCACAATGAATTATCTAGTTTTAGAAAACTGACAGTTACATTAAAGGAGGACTCGATAGTTGTTCTCCTGTTTTTCAGAAATTGGTGGAGAATCTTTATCAGTTTTTCAGGCCAAAGCAGATCTAGTTTTAAACTGTGAGCACGTTTTGAACTGATTTGTGGCGGACCAAATTTTTTTTTTTTTTGATAGAATGAAGTCTCGTATAATCAGCGGGGGAACAGATGTAAACCCAATTTCTTTATCAAATTAACCTTGTAAAAACGTTTCCACAAGACATGGTTTTTTGACAGATTTTTTGTGTGTTCGATTTTAAATTCTGTTACAAGCGAGATTTTAAGCGCCCTACGTGTGCCATATATTCAGCATTTTGTTCAGCTTGTTCAGTTTACCATATTCGTCTTAGGATCTAATCTGTTTCTTCTTATTAAAAGTTCGATTTTTTTTTTTATAAAATGTGAATACGAAATTTGCCGAGGATTTACAAAGCCAAATTTTGTTAGCGAATTATATGAAATACATTTTATTTGGATTTGGATTGTGCCTTTTTATTATAAAGATAATTACTTTTCTTTAAAAACCAACTTTCCACGATATGCGAAGCGAATCAACTTTCAAAAGCTCGCGAATTCCGATATATTTAAGTGCATTATCTGGAATACTAAACACTGATTAAAAATATTTATCATTTTGTTGGAGATATATTCATCCAACATACTGCTGGGCGCTCTTTCCGATACGGTGGATCCACGTGCAAATGTTGCACAATTTTAAACTATTGTTTCTCTGGAATAGAAATACCAGGAAATTTCTACTAAGATAATGTGAAGATAATATTGGAAGAAACGTTGATAAGATTCTTCCACAAAATAAGGTTCGAACAACCCGGTTTTCTGATCGTGAGAATAATTGCGGACTAATCAGCATATCGGGCAAACTCCCAAGAGATGTCGCCAATAGAGTCCATACATATAACTCAACGATCCTATATTGTTTTAAAGACA
Source organism: Rhysida immarginata (assembly GCA_023313115.1). Lineage (NCBI taxonomy): Eukaryota > Metazoa > Arthropoda > Chilopoda > Scolopendromorpha > Scolopendridae > Rhysida > Rhysida immarginata. Next base: position 2,946,874 of record JAHWFO010010123.1, read on the forward strand.
AACGATTAAAAAAGAAAAAAGAAACTAAAGTTCGGGGACTTCTTATAACGCAGAACAAATCGTTACAAGACGTTAAATCGTAATTTATCTTGCTCTTCGGTTCCAATGACATCGTCCTCATTCCTTTCTGCTTCGTTTTTATTGCTGTCCTTTTTTCCTGTTCTATTCATATTGTCAATCTTCCTCATTGTAACAGTCTCGATTGCTTAAGACTGCCCTTTTTAGTTAATGCTTCTCCTATTAACTTTACACAATTTTTTTTTAAAATTTAAAACCATTTTAAAACCTGTCATTTACTTCATGAACACAAATAGAATAATTCTCACTCTAAAATTTTTTCCTCTGATGAGATAAAAGTTTCAAATGTACTTTTTAATTAGCATTCATTTCATATTATCAATTTTTTCTTGACGTTTAGGCTATAGAAAATACTTCATAATAATGATCTGCTTTTATAGATACTGCCATTTCAGTTGGCATACAAAGAAACGAAGGATGGTATCATGGATTACGACTCGAAATTTTCCAGTACGTATAAGAACCATATACGATGACTTACTGTAATATCAATAGCCTCAGAAAATCATTAAAAAACCTGCACCAACATACAAAAAAACACACAAAAAAACAACAACATGAAATTTAGCTAGTGAACAGCTGCGCTAACCCATGCCAAGGAATATCCTTCGCATTGCATAAGTGCTGGCATGAGTCCCATTATCCTCAAAGAAGTTACTGTGACTTGAGACAATGATACGTGAGATTTGCAAGCTTAGTTCTTCACAGAATCCTTTGTCCCGTTCTGTCAATATTTTTTTTTCGCTGATTGAGTCGCTGCCTCCTTCCAATATGGCGTCACTAATAATAATTAGGTTAGAAATCCAAGAGTGACTGCAATGTTTCTTAGAAATGGCATCCTATTATTCATTTACGTTTTGCAATTGTTTATTTTAAGCCCAGTACATATCTTGCTCTTAGATATTGAGACACATGAATTATTTAAAGCGATGAATAGGAGCAATGTTTTGCATACTTACATATTGTTGTTGAATTTCTTTTCCTTGCAATTTCCCTTCTTCGACGAGAAGGGGACCTGATCAACCTCGTGATGGGAAGCTTGTCTCGATTAGGAATGGCTAAAAGAGAAAAGAGATATATTCATCGCATTGTAATGATAAAAAGATCTTCAGTATTAATTGTTAGAATGGTTGGGTAAGACATACGGCAGAGGTAAAGCGACCTCTCGCAGACCCCTTCATAGTTGAGTTCGATGCAACCTTCGGGTGCCGGCGGGCAATTCTTCCAGTAGCAATCGATGTAGCCATTACGACAGAAACAAAAGTGACACAAATGGTTCCTCTGGATATTTTCTCCAGATTGGTAGACCCTGCCTTCGAAAGCACAAGCTCCTTCACTCTTATTCACTGAAATTAAAAAAAAAATCTATTTAAAAATAAATGTCAGTAGAAAAAAAATTCGCACGATTTTAAAGTTTCCAACGAATTTTCCAAGATCAACTTTATTGTTTGCTTAAATATTATTTGCTTAAATTTACTATTTCAAAAAATTCATTTATGGTCTAATAATTTAAATTCTAGTAAAATCTTTAATAAGGAGAATGGGTTAGGCAATGGAATTGACTATATTAGGAAGGTTGACTAAACAGATTTATCAATTTCATAGAAACAGCCTATTAGCGTATTTCTTAGCGTATTCCATTACAGTTTAAATGAATCGTAACATTGTCTCTACATGTGTCGGAAACATTCTGGTAGTCGATTTAGCACAGAAAAGTACATTACATAACTCCTGGTGATTCGACGATCGACCATTGTAGACCTCTAAAATAATTATCATATGTTCTATAAGTGTGAAATGCAGTTCTTGTTTAAGGCACTAAAGCAATGGCAACTCACTGTCATGTTCCATGAACTAACTCATCGCGTACTTTATGGCATTATTGCAGGATCCTAGTAATAGATGAGGGAAGGAACTAACTAACCCATGGCGCTTGTCCACAATGAATTTAATGATCATGAATGTGTATTGACAAGTTCAACAAGTAATTCCTGTAAAATTTCACGTGGTGGCGTACCGATCGCACTGCCATTGAAGTATTGCAATCTGAAGGGCTGCGAGTTTGGAAGATGGGAATAAGGGCAAGTAGTTTGAATTTTTTTTTGAATTAGTAACCTGAATACTCTGATATTGTGTATATGAATGATCTAAATTGTCAAATCTTCCTAATGCACAGTTTTGCCTAGCATTTGTTTGGTTTCCTGGCATGATTACAATTTGCAATTATAAATTTTCGTTTTCTTTTTCTTATGTATTTGCTTCATCATCAATGATATGAAATCTTCATCACCAAGAATCAGCTGATTGCTCCGATTCATCTACTTTATTTTTAGCCACACACTCGTTTAATTGTCTCCGACCTGCTGACTTTAATTAAAGTCTAATCCTCAATTAAATTATTCTTTACATTCCAGCTTTTCTATTACTCTTTTACCTTTTCGGTGTCGGGATGTTAAATAACCAGTGGATCTCTTTGAAATTTAAGTTAGCACGGAATCGGCCTACTGAGGCTTTGCTTGGTCTTCCAAGCTTGGTAGTAAAGGGACAAACACAAAACCGATGCCCTCAGCGGGTGTTGCTGATCTCTAGAGCCACAAGAACTATGCCTTAGCGCTCTCGGCTATTGTTTACATTAAACTTCAAAGTAAACAAAAGTATAATTTATAAAAGTTAAATAATTCAATATATATACAAAAACTTTTGCTTAATTTTACAAATAAATCAAGAGTTTACCAAAAAAGTAGCTGATTTGAATGTTATGTTTAATTATTCATTACACGTTCTCTTATTTATTCTAAAATGAAATGTTCAGTTTATTTAAATTTAATAATGAAATACTGAAAATATTGAAACTTTTTCTTATTTACATCAATTGCATTAAGGTTTAATTCAATAAACTTCTAAAATCATTACTAAATTTTCTCAATTCAACAAATGTTTAATGAAGCCACGGATTTGTAGCAGCACTGTAATGGCAATCGCCATGTGCGCCATCTCTTAATCGCCCAACAAAACTCATTACTTTGAACTTGCCACTATCTCAGCTGCTAAGCAGCCTTCGTTCAGCATGAATCCACAAATGAGGACAAGTGGAAAAGTGGACAGCTGTTTTTTTTGGTTTCTTCATTCATGCCTGATCCAGTTTCCCGCAGATTAATTAGGTTTTTCGTAGTCCAGTCGATAAGAGCAGAGGAGACAATTTGATCAAACAGAGCTTCAGCTTTTGCTACCAATTAAATAAAAAAACCCAAAAAAATGCGTATTCTTAATTTGCCATTTCTTGAAACTCCTGGAGATAAGAATCGGACAATCGCAAGAAAATGGATAGTGCAGTGTAAAGGCTTTTGGTTCTAAACGTTTGCTTCACGGTTACAACAGCCTAATGAAACATCGCCATGCTATTTGTTTCGACATATTTCTCACTACACTATCATTGAAAGCTGCTATTATTTACTTACTGTGATCATTCAATTGGCCGTTATGATTCTGGAAAAACTTCTAGAACTCCTTTCACCAACCTACTTTTTTTTTGGCCAATGTATAGTTTTAATCTACACCATTCGTAGAATACGTGTATAGAAGGCCAAGCGTTTAGGAAATGCTTAATGCAACCCTTCAAGCATTCACAATCATTCATCGTTCGAAGTCAACCCAAATAGCCATGATCGAACATTCTATTGTGCAAACTGAAGCTTAAGACGTACATTCCACTACTATTCATGTTTATTGTGTATAGTTTTATTTATTGCGTATGGTACTATTTATATGATCCTTGAAGTTACGAGGAACAAACCACAGTTTTGAGGGTTGGACATTACATTATTTCTCTACTAAAATTTAGCTAAATCCAACGTAAGTGTTTATTTTTTCCCCTTTAAATCCAATGTGCATTAAATTTGATTTTTAATGAAAATGAAATTACTAAGATACATCGATCATTCCTGTCTTTTGAATAGCTGATAGTAAAATAGACAACTTTATTTCGAACAGTATAATGAAAAAGTGTCATAGCTAGGCATATAATTTATCAGTACAGTACGACCGTTTCTTCTAAGATTAATTAGAAACTGGATGACGGCTGTAGAGAAAAGGACGAGATACAAGAACCTTGGAATAAAACAAAAATTGAAATAAAAATTAATTGAAAAAAGCTGACGTTTCGGAAAGAATCCTTTCACTCTTTGCTTTGACTCTATCCGAAACGTCCACTTTTTTAATTAATTTTTAGAAACTGGATAGAATGTAACAACCGTTAGTCGAATTTGGAGACTGATCTGAAGAACAAAATACGAATTATCGTAAGTAAATTGGAGCTCGCAGACAAACATCACAATGCAGAAATTGATACAAGCGAAGTCAAGACATAACGGTCATATGCACTATATGATCAAAAATATCCGGACACCTCTCACAGATCATCGATTGGCCCAATGTCACATGATAATGACTTGCACATCATTTAAATAGCTCCCCACACCTTCAGACACAAGTCTGCTTGGACATTGGCAAGAATGGGTCGTTCGGCAGAGCTCAGTGAGTTCCAACGTGGAACCATCGTTGGATGTCACCTATGCGGCAAGTCCGTGCGTGACATTTCCAGCCTTCTTCAGATACCCAAGTCAACAGTAGGCGATGTCATTATGAAATGGAAGACCCGGGGATCAACAACAGTTCAACAACGAACCGGTAGACCCAAGAAACTAACGGACAGAGACCGTCGAGTGCTTCGTCGTGTCACCCGCAGCAACCGGAAGTCCTCGGCGGAAAAAATTGCCACAGAGTTTCGAAACGCCTCTGCAAATGATGCCTGTACCATGACAATTCGTCGGGAACTGCACACGATGGGATTCCATGGCCGTGCTGCTGCCCACAAGCCCCACATCAGCAGGGTCAACGCCAAGCGACGTCTGGAGTGGCGCAAAGCCCACAGAAACTGGACAATGGACCAATGGAAACGTGTAATGTGGACAGACGAATCTCGCTACACACTCTGGCAATCCGATGGACGAGTTTGGGTTTGGCGCATACCTGGAGAACGCTTCTTACCTGAGTGCACAGAGCCCACAGTCAAGTTCGGAGGAGGAGGATTTATGGCGTGGGGCTCATTTTCATGGTACGGACTGGGCCAGCTCGTTCCTGTGCAAGGAATCATGAACTCCGACCGTTATCTGAATGTTTTGGACAACTGTGCACTTCCAACGTTGTGGCAATTTTTCGGAAACGGGCCATTTCTCTACCAACACGACAATGCTCCGTGCCACAAAGCGAGGCGTGTACAGCAGTGGTTTGCGGACTCAGGGGTCGAAGAAATGGGTTGGCCGGCACAAAGTCCCGACCTCAATCCTATAGAGAGTCTGTGGGATGAATTGGAAAGACGCTTGCGGGCCAGATCACATCGGCCAACTTCTGTACCTGAACTGATTCTCGCTCTTCGGGAGGAATGGAGGTACATTCCGGAAAGTACCTACCAACATTTGGTGGAAAGTCTTCCCCGAAGGGTGGAAGCTGTGATTCGGGCAAAGGGATGTGCAACGCCCTATTGATTTCCATGAAATCGTGGCTAGAGCACAAACGTGCATGTGTCCGGATATTTGTGATCATATAGTGTATACAGCTCAATATCAACAGATTTGCTTTGCAAGGTGTTCCAGTGACACGTTGGCCAGCACAATCTCCAGACTAGAGAATCTTTGGGACACGACTGGGCATCGATTTTATGCTCTTCAACGATCTCGAATTAAGATGGACTTGGGTTTTGGTAAATACCATTTGGACCACAATCTCTCAGGACAGTATTTCATCTCACTGGTTCAGTGCCACGCCGCGTTAACGAATATATCGCTCAGCATGGTGAGTCTACTTACTAAATTCTTCGGATTTTCAGCCAATGGGCATGTTTAATTGTTGGAATTAAATAATTTTTCAGAACTTACTTAGTATGTAGTATGCCAAATTTTCTCATTTGAATTGTTCATATTACGTTTTCTCTGTGACTGGATTAACTCTCCATGTTTGCCAATATGATTCCATGGAAACTTAAAGATAAGTCTTTTTCTAAATTTTTTTTATTTTGTGTGCTGATGTTCATATAAATTTAATTTTTTGGAAATGTATCAATATACTTAAACATAATCATAGATTCTTTTTATTTTGCTATTCGCTTTGTATCGCTGTGTTTTGTATCCAGAAATTCTTAATGTAGTTGTGAAAACATGATCGGAAATTTAATTTAAAATTTTGTTTACGCTTTCTTTCTTTCAGTTTCTTTTTTAAATTCATTTTCTATGTCAAATGTTGCAATCTGGAAAATTTTCCGTCAGAAAATCCTCTAGGCTCCTTAGAAACGCATTAGCATTTAAAAACATCAAAGAGGGCGAGGCAAATTAAGTTGACGAGAATGAAAAGTTGTAAGAGTGGCGGATAAATGTTTCCTTAATGATTTTACCATTTAGTGAACTTTAACTTTATCCCAGAAACATGAGAAAAAAATTTTTTAAAAAGTTTCTTTGAACAAGTTGCAAATTTTTACGTTAACTCTGTTGGCCAACGTTCTTATGATAATCTTTCATTGGCAATTTCCTTTTATGTAAAATAAAGCACAACAAGGCTAAAGAACAAATGAGGAAAACAAAATCAATAAAGAAAAAAATTCAAAGAACGGTGATTCGTGCTTGGACTGTGTTTAATCTCGCGGAGAAATCTTAATGAACGTGTATTTAAAATTAAGATCGTCTCTAAAGTATTGAGTTGTCCTTAGGTGCATAATATGAATAGAATTGCCTTAATCTTTGAAATACATTAAAGGGTGAAAGTTTGGCCCGGTAAAGCGTTGCAGATTCGGTTTGAAGTACCGTTGGCCTCAAGTCATTAATATACAAATTGATACAGGAAGTTGTACGTGCCGAGATTTGAAAATGACGAATGATACCGTGAAGAAGAAAAAGATTAACATCAACCGCCGAACTTTCCGTTTCCTTTTGTCTCGTAGGAAGTTGCAACCATCATCACTAGGAAGGTAAAGGGAGAGGTTCACCTGCCTTACCTACAATAGGATCACCGGTGAGGAGGCTTCTCTGTTGCAGAGGTTCATTGTCTTCTAGTTCTTCTTCGTTCTCGGGTCGTGACAGTGGAGTTGACAAAAACATTGACGAAACCGACGACGGGGGAAGCGGAGAACTCTGTCGCAAGGGATGGAGACGTTGTCCGAACGGAGGTTCATTGGGGACATAAGGGAACGACTGATCTAGGGACTGATCTTCGGAGCCTAGCTGGGTAGACCCTGCAATTAAAATAAAATTACCATTTTAAAATAAGCTCTAATTACATCATACAAAATATAATTTGCAAAGACGACTTAATTTGCCAGATCGTTCAATTTTCAATATAACTGATACTTAGGTCAGAAATTACAAATATTTTTGGCACTTTAATTAAGGAGCTCCACTTTAAAATGTAATTTATTAAAAATAATAACAAAAAACCTGTTAGCCGGTACAAGGAGATAAAGAAAAAATGAACCACGTGCTTTCTTTACAAGTTATGAATTAGGAATGCGTTACATTAACCTCTTATCGAATATCTCAATCAAGTTCCGGTTATTTTTAATTTGTTGAAAATTTTTTCTATGAGATTGTAGATGAATCCGAATGAGAATCAATTCGTGCATTTTTAAATCCACTTGGAACATCTATTCGATGTAACTTCTGATTGTATTTCTAGTGCGTCTTGGAGAGACAGACAAACATTTAAAATAACATTTTCTCTTGGTTTAAAAATAAAATTATAAAAGTCTTATGTAAAGAGGATCTCTTCTGGAATTCCAACACAAAGATCACGCCCCAATGGCCTTATGAACTCTTATGCAATTCAAATGGTGAAAGTTGTGCATTTGCATCGCAACAGTGTCATCTTCTCGCATTGAAGGTCTCGTTTTCTCGTATAGCCTCAGGTATTTGGCAACGTTTCCCGAGAATAAATTTTTATATTCTTCTAAAACTTTCATTTTTCATCTCGTTCTTTTACGAGAGCAACACTTATTACATAATTGAATAATAATGGTATGAAATAATGCCTTATATGGGAGTTCGTATAAGAGAAACACTTTCACTCTGGATAAAATTTTGCTTTCACTGTCCCTCGAAGTCTAATAACCCAAACAGGAGAAAAACAGGATCATTTTGGATAGCTGTAAGGAATATTACTGCTTGTACAGGATATGAAAAGATAAATGAATGAGCTGTATTACCTTCATCCATAAAACAGTTTCATTCCCGAACCAAACAGGCTATGAAGCCATTAGCAAGAGAGAAATGTGGAAGGCACTCACCTTGATGAGACGGTTGAAGGATTACGGTCAGCGCCAATGCACTCGCCAAGTAACTCAACATCTTCCTCGACCTGCAAGTAGAGTGACCAACAAGACTCAATCAAAATCGGGCTTTGAAGGGAAATTAAAGGATTTGTCGCCGCCGCAGCTACTGCTAATTTTTGCCGGTGCTTTCTTTTTCTCCCAGAATTAATTCTTTCAAACGGTGAATCTTCTCCGATACTATATAAATGTCGCCGGAGCCGGACAAGTGACGCAAGTTGTTTTTCGCTTTCAACTGATTTCTGTGGAAGTGTACGTCACGGCGAATGTTGGAAAGGGATCGGGGCTCACCTGGCCTTGGCAAACGTCGCGCTCTTTTGATTCTCTTCCGCGTGATCGGAATGGGGCGTTAAAGGGAAGGAGAGATAGAAAGAAAGAAAGAAAAAAAAAAGGAAAAAGTCGCTCTCAGCACCACCTCGTGACCACTACTGGAACATTACATCACTTGGTTGCTTGCTACCTATAGCAAGCAACCTATACATAGGTAGAAAGGTAAACAAAGCAAAGAAAAAAAATTCCTTCATAAACTCGATGCATAAACTTTGCGTAGGAGGAATTTTTTGTAGGAAATAATTTTTCTTTGGAAAAAAACTAAATTCATTAGGGTTCGATGCACTTTTACCCTATTGGAAAAATTAAACAGTGAAAGCTTTGGTCGAGCTTCTACATTTTAAAGTTTCAAAGTAGATTTATGTAACAATTCTGTACTTAATTTCTAAACATTAAATACAGGCAAAGTACTTTGTTTTTAATAACTTCGATTAAATAATTTCATTTGTAAAATTCATTATCTCTCTAATTTTTTTAAATTAAAAGGATCAGAAAATATCTTGGAGATTTTATTGATTGCTTATAATTTAATATCCAGGACATTAACCGTGTTTCCTAAATAAGTATAATAAAAAACCGCATTAAAATATACGCTAATATTTAAGAGAAATTTTTTTATGCTTTAAAGGAATAGTGAACAAAACCAAACATTAATGTACTAACCAATAAATTGTTTAAAAAAACCCATAAAAAGTAAAACTTAATAAAAGATCAATATTAATATGGTACTAGAGAATTTTTTAATGCAAATAGTTATCTAAACTTTTTAACTTTTCACTTGTATATTTTAGTCGGTTCTATTCGTCTGTTAGTTTTTTAGCATCTATTAGGACATTTTTCCAATTTTACTAAAAATTTTCATAATAATATAAATAAACTCCGATTTATCCAGTTTCTTCTCCACGTATACCATAAAGATGCGTTTTTTAATTTGGTACATTTTTTTATTGTTGCTCCGCGACACTCTGTCTAACCTAAAGACAATTTTAACCTTTTGGACAATTACCCGCGAAGCTTTCTGCATGCTTGTATTCACGTTATCATGTTAAAATAATGTAACAAAACAAACATTTTGGATTTATTAAGCTTTCATAAATTGCACCTACTTAAATTGTTTAATGATTGTGAAGCTATTCAGTCCGTGTGAATCGAGCCTTGGAAAAAGCGATTACAGGCCTCATTGACCCTCATTTTGACGTCGACAGTGGAAGACAAGAGGGAATTACGTAAGTAAACTCAGTCAAATTGGTCATGTCGGAAGGTCAACAAACAGCCACTCCTTCACCTTCGACGCCTCTCCAAGTCAGAGCAGATGATAATCGGTAATGTAGAAATTATACTAATTTTATTTTACAATTTTTTTTTCCCCAGCCTCTTGTGTCCTTTTCTAACCTGCTGATCAACTTCACCGAACTCGACCCGGGCAACTCCGATGAATTTTTTTCCCCTCCCACCATTAACCGATGCAACAAGTCTCGATCCCCAGAAGCCGATGCCTACCAACTTTTCTCCAAAAACTGTTAACGATTTAAGAATTAAAGTGACAACAAGCAACGGTTCGCTTCTTCAGCGCGTCATGGCTCGACAACGTCAGCTGAAAGCCAATTTCCTTACAAGGGAAAAAAATTAGGTTGATGTTGTCACGTCCTATTTCCTGCAGCAGGCAGTGACTACCTGGTTTATGATGGGAAAAGCTCATTTTGGACGAAGAGTCAAACCTCGACATCTCTCTTTTCATATCGGTGCCCAAAACACCGGCTAATTTTACTAAGCAATCGTCAATGAAAAGACGCTCCGATTAATTATAATAATAAGTGACAATTTTTGTTGGTTCAATAACCCCGTTGGAAAAATAATCGTAGGGTTCTTTTTTTTCCCTATTAGTTTTTTCAATTCGTTCCCTTCTCTCTTTCTTCTCTTCTCTTTCGTTCTACCCGACCATCCCTATTTCGTCGAAATGTAGACCCGTCCTCGGACGGTCAATGTCCGATTCAAGTGTGACAGTTTTAAATTTACGATGCCTAATTTCATGTTTAAATTACAAATGTAGAGAGGGTAAAAAAAAAAAGGGAAAGAAATATTCTTAACTTGTAATTTTTTATGAATGTTAAATATTTATTTATTAACGACGAATACATTAAAAGATTTATTTATAGTAAAGAAAACAACCTGATAATATTCACTCTTCTCAGTTTCTTTTTGCATCACTTTTCGAAACGTTATTACTCTAAACGTTAGTCTTAAAACAACTGTTAAAAGGGGAAAAAAAACTTTCTTCATTAATTTAACAATATTTTAAAATAAATAGCTACATGCCACCATCATAAAACGGCATTTTATCTCCATTCAAACTATGGTATTTTAAAAAGGCGAATAAGTCAATCATCATCAAAATAGGCATTTCCAGTAGACAATCAAAAGACTCAAGAGTGTTCTTTGGTCGAAGATTGATTTATGTCTTTGTTTACACTCTTTTTAACCCTTTCGCTTTCTGTTCAATTTTTTGTTGCTTCCTCGTCCCCTTCTCCTTTGAAATTTACCCTCGACAGCAACTTTGACCTCTCAACTTCGTGGCTCCCCTCATATTTCCCTCCCCGGCGTATAGATTTCCTAACGCTAAGACAATGGGGAAAGTCTTCACGAAACTGCATGTTAAAATTTATTTATGCAAAAAATTAAAATGTTCTGTCAATGTAAAATTTATACTTTTCAAATTCTTTTAATGACTTCAGTTTCGAAATTACTTCTCTATTCGAGTTCTAAAAAAAGCAATCGGCAAGAGGGAAGGGGATTCACAATTAGCGTTTTTTATAGCATCGTTCTTATCAGAATGCCCGATGGGAACGATTTCATTAATCTATACTTCAGCTGTAAATCATAAGGAATAAAATGTCACATGGCTATTAATCATTCGGCATATTCCGAAATCAAATCTTGCGATTTCGTCAGTAATTGCTGCTTTTACGACTATATACCCTCCCCTATCCTAAAAGACGTTTGATTTAGAGATTTTTAAAAGACGAATTGAAAGCGTGAGAGGAAAGAAGATTTTAAAAAAGTATTAAAACCCAATTAAAAAAAACAACTTACGACGTTAATGCCACCACTGGACTTCGACAACATATTTAGATTGTGTCGAATTAGAACTTAACTCTGAAGATCTGGATGCAGAATTTAAAAACAAAGTTAATACATGTATTTAAACCAAATCCAGATCTTTCAGATACAAATTTCACTTTATTATTTTGTGTATATGAAAGCTTAAATTACATGTTAAATAATGCTTGTTAAATAATAATATTAACGCTTAATAATAATAGAGCTGAAAGGAGGGAAAGTCATAAAAATAATTGAAGTGATATTGTAATAGGCCATTACTGCATTAAAATTTCTATTCAACAATTAGTTTTCTCTATTTTCTATAAGGAGCGTAAAATTTCAGAAAGCTAGATGGAAAAAATTGATTTTGCCATTTTCAATTATAAGAGAATTTAATTTAATAGATAATTAAATTCAAATTTTACATCTTCGAACTTGAAATTTTTTTAGTGTCTATTATGTTTTTGAGCATACAATTGATTCCTTTTATGGCCGAATGCGTGGTAAACATTTCATGAGTGAATAGTTCAATTATTAAATGAATAGCTAATTTATTAAAGCATTGCAATAAAGTTTGAATAAAGCGAATTAAATACACTTCTCAATCTATATGATCTTTTAAAATGCATCTGAATAAATGAAATTAGCAATTAACACAAAGTACTATTAATTAATTATGATTATCTATTTAAATCCTAAAACATATTTGCGATCCACATAACAAAAATGAGATCCTTTAAATCACTGAAATATTGAAAATAAATGACTAATTTAGGTACGCTAGATTGTAATCTATAACCTAATATTTTTAAGATCTTATATTAGAAGATAATTCTAAATAGATTTTTTAGAACGAAAACATTAAAAGTTATAAAATATTTCGAAAAAGAAGAAACATTAATATTAAATAATCAAATAAGATTCTCAAGTATAACTAATACCCTCTTCGTTCGACAAAATCAAGGCTATTTCTGTTTTAATATAGGCATATGTAAAAGTATATCAAAATGAATGTTTTGTAAATTCTTGGAGAAATAAACTGGCTTAAATTTTCTTAGCCATTTCCCCCCCACACTTATACAACTGGATTCTTAGAAATCTATTGATTTGTAATTAATAAAGGCTATATTTTATAATTTAAACAGTAAAAAAAAATTAATTTGCTGGCCTGCTGATTCTAAATTTAATTCAGGCGACCAATTTCATCGTTAAACAATATTTATGACATCAGCCAACTCCCACTTTCCTAAAGTGTCTTTCCTGAGCATCAAAATGGAGGAAAAGGGGGGAGGGGAAGTGGATGGGAGAAGAAACTGAAGGTTGGTGATGGGCCTCGAAAATATTTGCCGATTCACCTTTTCCAATCATTATGTAAATGATGCCTTTAAATGCTAAAATGAAAAGCGACCGCTATATGTTGAACCCTGACCTTGGCTCGCTCTTCCATTCCCTTTCACTCACCTGTATCTCATCGTCTCCTCTCGCGTGACTTTTTGACACACATGGAACGCGAATTTCTCCTTTATTTGCATACAAGCGCTGAGGGAACCTGCTCAACAAGTTCAAGGTTTGCGATTCACACAATCAACCAACCAGTGACGAGCAAGAGAAGGGCTTCATTTATTATTATCATTATTATTTGAAGGGAAGGGGAAGGAATAATAGCCTAAAACTTACTAATAACAATGTCTAGTTTTTATGAAATGCTAGTGCTGTTTCTAAAAGTGATAGTTTAGTTTTGAAAGAAGATATTTATTTTGACTAGTTAGGAGGATTTAATGGAAAGTTGTGTCTTATAGTGTAAACAGATAAATACGTGCTTCCATAGCAATGTTAAATACCGGACATAGTTTTTTTCATCATAAAAGCGAATTCCTCCCATTTTTAAAAACAAAAACTTTATAACTTAACCGTGCCCCTTCATATTATTACAAGTTGCCCGGGTGTAATTCGTAATAAAATATTAAAGCTGAAATGAAAATAAAATCAGGAAGATTTTTAAATTTCAGGGGAAACCCAATGAAAGCAACCTTCAAACATAATCGTTGAATATAATTCAAGGTCTCTATTTAAATTAGAAAATTAAAGAAAACAGCAATAAATTTTATAGCAGAGATGAAATCGAAACTGACAGTAAATGATGGATTTCCAGACGAAATTTCTGAGGCGGAAAAACGTGAACAGCTCAGTGGAACGAAAAAGGGGTTCGAAAAAAATTAACAGGGGGAGACGTGAAAAGTAGTTTTAAACGAATAATGAAAGGTTTCCACTGACGGAATTTTTCGAAAATAAAAAGTACAAATTTGAACGAAGGTAAAATCGGAGCCGGAGCGCAAGTCACATGACCAGGCCATTTAAGGTGAGGGAAGAGTTGGCCACGAAAAACCTGATAGGGAAGTGGGTTCGCCAACCTCACGGGAGCCCAGCAGGGATGACACGGCGCCTTTTTTATATTTTTTTAAGAAACTGGTCGACGGATGGAAGAGTATACATGCTTATCTCGTACATAAGGTGGCACGTGAGCTCGAGGCTTTGCTTTGCTTCTACTTCTTACCTGTCCGCCCCTCACTCAACCCAGACCTTGATATTGCCGACAACACTTCCAGAACATCGCTCCTTATTTGAAGAACTCATAAAACGAAAATTTCATATTAAAAAGGTTCAATAGAGAGAAAAAAAAAGGAAGCGAGCACAGCCGTCAATTATTTATTTAGGATTTTTAAAAGATTTTTCCTTTATTTCTGGAACTAGTTTTCTGTGATTTTAGAGAAAAAATTTGTGATTTCTTTTTAAAAATTAATTATTATATAGAACATAAGGTTTTGACTGACGGCAAAAAAAATTACACCATTCACTAAGAAACTATATTTACCGAAAATAGAAAGGCGTATTTGCGGTTTGTTTATAAATTTGTTCAGTTTTTTAAAAATTCAAATATAGGGCTTATTTAAATTTGGTAATTTAATATTGGAATCCAGGTTTCTTCAGAGTTATCTAGAATCGGCTGTATTTGGTTTTTCGTCAAAGTGCATTTATATCGGCTACCTTTGTTTCATTTTAGTGAAGATGAACCTCTTAAACACTAATTATTCAGTAATATCAATGATCTCGCCATAGTTTTAAATTTAAATATTTTAAAATTCGCTAATTTGATTTTTTTTACCGCCAGAATGTCAAACAAATTTTGAGTAATTTTGTTTCTCCCTCTTCCGTTGAGTAAATATTTGGTGGATTCTGTTAAAAGAGGAGGAACCTTCAGTTACATAAACGTATTACATTTATCAAAATAATAATACTTTGCGTTATCCTAACCAAAACATTAAAGCTTTTATTCTTTCTACAGGGTGGTTATTACGATACCATCTCGGCAATTATATTTTATTGCTTAAGCATTGTCTTATTTATGAAATGAAATTCAATGTATGAAACTCAATTTATATAATAAAAATTGCTTTGCAGTGGACAAAAACAATTTAAATACAGAATCCGTCGAAAGGATTTTATATATATCATATCAAAATAAATATGAAATTCTGATTCAGACAAAATAAAAATTTGCATATATAAGTATAAACACGAGCATTGTTCAATAGAAATACGTTTAGAGGCTGGGAAGCAATTTTTATTCAAAGAATTTAAAAGAAATCTTCAGGCATGAGTCTCACTAATCTATCTTTAATACACTAATCACCGTCCTTTTAGAAGGCCAAAGACATGGAAATCGCACGGGGACAAGTTGGAACTGTAAAATGGATGTTCTCAATCTATGCGAGCGAGGAGATCTTGAATCTTTTGGGCTATGAGGGCGGCAAAAACATAACACAGTTTGCGAGTTTCCCGGGACGTTTATTCTTGATGCTGGCACGTAAACATTGTAAGGTGTGTGTGTATCGATCAGCACGGAATCTGACACTACAGGGTAATCCAGGCAATTTACAACTATTTTATTGAGTAATAACACAAATGCTACACATAATGTAGCAACATGGAGGTTTTCATTGAAAAGCGCGTACTCCAAAGTTTGTTTGCAACTACTATAACAACAGTGATCGTGACGTCATTCCAAGTTGATGTCACATTCCAAGATGGCGCCGCCCTTAGCAAAGGAGCAGAAAATCTGGATTGTGAGTGTTATATTGAAACGAAATCACTCGTTACTGTGCAGCGACGATTTCGTTTAAAATTCAAATGCACCTTGCAATAAATCAATTTTACAATATGTGAAACAATTTCGCACGACAGGAAACGTTGAAGGCGAGCAACGAGGCGGTCAAAGGCGGCATGTTCGCACACAGGAAGCCATTAAGATCTTTGAGCCAGAGTGGAAGAACCACCAACCAAAAAAATCGGTTCGTCGAGTGTCTGTGGAGGCTGGGTTATCGTACGAAACCACTTGGAGGATGTTAAGAAACGATCTGCACATGTTCCCGTACAAAATTCACATTCTACAGAAACTTACAGCAGAAGCACAAAGAAAGCGAGACGAGTTCTGTCAGCAGTTTGAAGCTTTTTTGAACGATAACGAACATGTGTTGGACCATGTGTGCTTTTCAGATGAGGCGTATTTTCATCTGTCAGCTGATGTGAACAAATATAATGTCCGATTTTGGGCAAGAGAAAACCTGCATTTCGTTCATGAAACTGGACTCCATCCAACGAAATTGCTTGTGTGGTGTGCTAATTCCACTCAAGGTCTCATTGGCCCATGAATGGTGGACATATTGAAGATACGTAGTAGTTGCAAACAAACTTTGGAGTATGCGCTTTTCAATGAAAAACACCACTTCCCTGTATTATGTGTAGTATTTGTGTTATTACTCAATAAAATAGTGGTAAATTGCCTGGATCACCCTGTAGGTTTCTTAAAATCTAAGCGACCAAAAATTGAATAACAGCACGCAGATTATCTTTGGACGGATTGTCTACAATGAACGCCATATTCCAACTTAATCATAACTCTGGCATCGCTCAACTCTCACAACTCGTTATGAGAAAGAAGCTTAAAAAGAAGTTGATATAAACACGTTTCTATTGTCTAATAATTGCATGATGATAACATTTCTTGTATGATAACAAGGCTTTTATAATGAAATATGAGGAATGCACCCATATAATTGGAGACATCTTTTAATTCGTAACATCTTTGACTAACCCTATATTATAAAGAAAAATTATCGGAGTTAAAATATTTGTTATACATGTATATTCAATATTTACTGACAAGGGAACCCTACATAGCTTTTTTTTGCGCGCAAGCACACCGTGGAAGCGATAGCGTTGCGCGGCAGTGAAGCGCTCCGGAAGTGCGCAGAGTTCAACAAACATGGCGGAAAGAGGGAAGCGAACTTGTTAGCGGCGATCGCCAAAGAACTGCAGTTAGAGCACTGTTATTAAGCATAAAACCTTAATTTTGCTGTACAATTATTCGTCTCGAAATAATTTATAAGATGAGGTAGGCATCCATTAATACTATTTTTATTTAAAATTATAAAGCACCGCGATACATACCCCCTCACCAACGCAACGTATTACTCGACGTTGCACATAAAGCCAGGCCCGTGTTTGATTACCGAATTACTTAATAAAATGAAATAATAAATTAAGGAAATGGTTATTAATTACTATAGACATTTTGTACTGTGCTAATTGTAATAACCTATTTTTAAAAACTAAGTTTGTTTAGAAACTTGAGAAGCCATTCAATTGCCGTCTCCTGCTGTCTATTTCATCTGAAGTGGATACGTGCTTATTGCCGTGAGTAGTGGAAGAAAGAAGTTCCGTTAAGCGCATTAATACATCGCTTTAACAATGGAGTCCTTGTATTTTGAAAAAAACAAAATTTCGCACTCTTATTTTCAAGCATCTACTGTAGCTTCAATTGAGTAACATATTTCAATTTGGTGGAAAACTGTGATATACATGTTCGAGGGATTCCCTTGTGAGCGTGCTATCATGTCATAATCTAAAAGCCGGAGTCATAAATTACAACTCTGCGATTTCAACAAAAACCCACTTAGCTATTTTTTCTTAGGCAAGAAATAATTTTGGACCCCTTTTTATCAAAATAAATTTTAATTAGTTATAATTAACGAATTAATTAGATCTAATTAGGTTTTTCACCAGTATATAAATTTTTAAGATTAAAAATGTTGATATTACGTTTTCTTTATAATCTTACAAACATCAAAAACAACGAGGTGTGAGAATTAAATAAATTCAAACCAATCGCCCAGAGTAAAAGATCAAAAATGGGGCTAATTAAAAAAGTTCCTCATTATTGTTAAAAAAGAAATCAGTCACTCAGCTAATTAAAAAAATCTTCACTATTGTTTTCATTGTCATTGTTAAACATTGTTATTTATACTTTAGCCAGGTCGATTAGTCCGAAGTTCCATCTATAAAAGGTGGTAACGAGAGCAAGATATCACAGATCTATGTGTGTGTGGGGGGGGGGTCTGGAGAATGTAAGAACCGTTGAATAAATTTGTTTTAAGTTGGATAGGTTAGGTTAGGTCGAAATTATCTTAAAAAAAATTAAGAACCTGTTATGAAGCGGTTGAAATTTCTTAATAAAAAGACGGTTTACCCGTGAACCAAATCGTGCACAATATTCGCAGTCGTCAGCCCTCTAGTGGCCAATAAATGAAACTTCACATTACTTCCTTCGGCGGCGATACTAGAGCATCATAAGACACCTCGCAGCATAATAGCAACTAACGGGGTAAAATTGTATCAACAAGAACCACTCTATATCCATTGGTTATATTTTGAGTGATATTGGATTGAACGTCAATAACTGCATCTTTCTCTCGAATGCCAAGTACAGTATCCAGTCGATAACCAGCTTCTCGCCATTTCTTCAGCATTTCGGCCGTAATTACGAGGGTAGCACTGAAAGTAATGCACCACAATATTTTCCTTCAAAATTATTTATTGAACACAATGAAATTTATACACACGAAAGAATGATGTTTCTTCTACACTCCCTATTTTTCCACATAATCTCTGTCCCGTTCTATGGCCTTCCTCCAGTGAGACACAAGGGTTGGTTGGGGTTGGTTTGTTTGGTATTAACGTCCTTTTCAACTGCTATGGTCATTTCAGGACGGCGTTATAGGTGTTAAAAAAAGTTTATTCAAATTGAAATGGAACCAAAAAGGTCGGAGCTGAAAAGCTATCTTTCATATACATAATGTGAGAAGAACGGAGGCAACAATCGACACGAGCAACAATAGAAAAGCATGCAACAAAATTCAAAGATATAAATGTATACATCCAACACGCCTCCTTACATTTATATTCATTACAAAATACTTGCTATCTTAAAATATCAAATTACAATCAGTATCAATATTCAATTACTTGTTTTTTTTTGTTGTTTTTTTTATTTTAAACTTAACATATCTCTAAATTTAGCAAATTTAACTTTTCCTAAGGCTTTAGTAAAAATATCAGCGACATTATCATCTGAATCTACCTTAATAATTTCAATAACTCCATTAACATAATTCTCATGTACAAAATGATAATGAACTTCAATATGTTTTGAATTCTTTGTAAAATTACCACATTTAACTATGTCTATAACTCCTGAATTATCTTCATAAATCTTAACAGATCTTTTAATCTTTACAAAAACATCATTAACAATATTACGTATGAAATTTATCTCTGTTACAGCTTCTGATAAGGCAATATACTCAGCAAATGTAGAGGATTTAGTTACACTGTTTTGTTTCTTTGATTTCCAGTAAATAATATTTCCAAGCAATCTTATAACAAATCCTGTAGTTGATTTTCTATCTACAATAACGCTTGCCCAGTCAGCATCTACAAAACAATCTATAACGTCAACTTTATAATTCTGATAATATGTTAACTTAATCTCTTTAGTTAAATACAAATACTTTAGAATTCTTAATGCATATTTGAAATGCGTCTCATTATAACAGTTTTGGAATCTGCTTAAGTAATTAACACTAAAAGAAATATCAGGCCTAGTTCCAGAACTTATGTACAATAGGGCTCCAATTAAGTTTCTATATTTAATACCCCTATTTACATCAGATTGTTCAAGTTTTAAATTAATCTCCATAGGTGTCTGATAAAGTTTTGCATTCTCAATTCTAAATTTTTTGGCTAGTGATTCTATATAAGTTTTCTGGCTTAATGTCATAATATTACACTTTTCATAGTCATATTCAATGTCAATTCCAATGTAATTTTTAACTCTTCCCATATCTTTCATTCTAAACTTATTGCATAGTCTTTGTTTAATTAAAGTTATTATTTGTCTCTCTTTGCAACAAATTAGTAAATCGTCAACAAATACTAATATATATATGGGTAAGTTATTTTCTACTTTAACATAGAGACAATGATCATATTTACATCTACGAAAACCTAGTTTAGTTACAAAATTGTTAAAACATTCATACCAAGAACGAGGACTTTCCTTTAAACCATATAATGCCTTGTTTAATTTAAAAACTGTCACTTCCATCTTCATAGCCAAGTGGCTGTTTTACATAAACTTCAGATAACACTTTACCATTCAAGAATGCTGTTTCGACATCCATTTGATCAATATGTATATTATTCTGACAACAATATGATAACAATAATTTCAACGTTTGCATTTTTGCAACAGGCGAATAAGTATTTTCAATAATTTCTGTTTGTTGAAAACCTCTAACCACCAACCTTGCCTTGTATTCATCTTCTGACTTCTTCTTATACAGGGTGTAAATTTTAAGTTGACAAAGCAGAATAACTCGAAAAATAAGCTTCACACGAAAAAATGCGTAGAATCCAAAGTTGATTATTTTCGAGGGGGCATCTGCTGGTGCTAAAATTAGCCCACCCCCCCCGGCCCCTGGGGGTGGGGCGGGGGGCAACTTTAAAATTTCAAATGGGAACCCCTATTTTTTATTGCAGATTCAGGTCCTACATAAAAAACTACGTACATTTTGTCTGAAACATTTTTTTTTATTTTTGGTAGATGGCGCTGTAATTCAAGAAAATCCATTTTCTCATTTTTGCGTGGAAATGGTTACGGAGAAATAAAAAATACTTATTTACTTCGTAAATTTTGCCGCAAAGTTATTATTTTATTATTTTTTGCCGCGGATTAGGATAATTTTGTTTTGTTTCGTGGTCATGAGGCCACACAACTTTATAATTATCAAACAAATCAACTGATTAGCTAACTAACTAACCGAACATCCTACGTACTAACGAGTGAACTCATTAACTAACAGAGTAAAAAAGTAAAAGACTGCGTAAAGATGAAGTTATTCCCGTTTAAGATTTGGTGGTCCTTAAAAGGACCGATTGTTTTCGTTTTATTTTTTCTTATTTGCAAATACTTGCAAGTAAATGAATTTCGGGGTGCTTGTATTTCCAGTGAGTCCCCTCGCCTCTCACTTTCGGCCTGCTTGTTGTCCTTAAATCCCTTGCATCTCGCCGTTTTATGAAATTAAATGTTCAAATTGATGACCTCCAACTTCGATGCATTTATTGACTCGTTTTGTAAATTCCTGAACACATCTTGATAACATGTCTGGTGTAATTGCAGCGCAAGCATCTCTTATTCTTTGAATCATGTTTTCGCGAGTGGTTGGCGTTTCCTTATAAACGATATCTTTGAGGTAACCCCATAAGAAAAAATCTGGCGATGTAAGGTCAGGCGATCTGGCTGGCCAATTCACAGGACCTTCCCTGCCGATCCAGCGACCATGGTAAAGTCGATGTAGTACTTCGCGCGCTACTAATGAATAATGCGCTGGACAACCATCATGTTGAAACCACATGTGTTGTCGAAGTTCAATACTCAGGTCTTCAAGTAGATCTGGTAGTTCATTTTCAAGTAGGTTACGATATTTGTTGCCATTCAAATTACCGTCTATAAAATATGGACCGATAAGTTTATCGCCAATTATCCCACACCAAACATTAATTGACCAAGGTCGCTGATGGTTGACTTCTCGAATCCAGTGTGGGTTCTGTTCACTCCAGTAATGCATGTTATGTCGATTAACTTCCCCGTGGTTTGTGAATGTTGACTCATCGGAGAAAAGAACTCGTGCAAAAAAATGTTGGTTTGTTTGCATCTGCTGAAGTGCCCAGTGACAAAACGTTAGACGGTTTTGGTGGTCATTGCCATGTAGTTCCTGATGCATAGATACATGATATGGATGAAATTTGTGGAGCTTCAGCATTTTCCAAACACTCATATGTGAAATTCCTGATTGCCTTGATATTTCTCTTGTGCTCGCATGTGGATTATGAGCCACAGCAGCTAGGACTGACACTTGATTGTTTTCTCCACAAACAGTAGCTGCACGGGTTCTTTTTTTCTGGTTCACACTACCTTCCGCAGTAAATTGTTTAATAACTCGAACAAAAGAAGACCGTGATCGCGTTTGGCCAGGAAAACGCTGAGCATAAAGCGCGACTGCATTATCAAAATTTCTCCCACTTTCTCCATAAATGTACACCATCTCAATTTTTTCTTCCACAGAAAGATAATTCATAATGTAAATTCAAAAGCAATACGGCGTTGTACACTCACAAAAACAGTTGAAAAATTACAATCTTTTCTTCTAAAGATCAGAATTTAAAATGTAAACATTCTGAAAAAAATGCCAATGTTTACGTTATTTGTTTGTTGACGAAATGTCTTCAAATTACATTGTAGTTAAAACAATGTAGGAATCGAAATGAATAATAAATTAGTTATTTCCACGCAAAAATGAGAAAATGGATTTTCTTGAATTACAGCGCCATCTACCAAAAATAAAAAAAATGTTTCAGACAAAATGTACGTAGTTTTTTATGTAGGACCTGAATCTGCAATAAAAAATAGGGGTTCCCATTTGAAATTTTAAAGTTGCCCCCCGCCCCACCCCCAGGGGCCGGGGGGGGTGGGCTAATTTTAGCACCAGCAGATGCCCCCTCGAAAATAATCAACTTTGGATTCTACGCATTTTTTCGTGTGAAGCTTATTTTTCGAGTTATTCTGCTTTGTCAACTTAAAATTTACACCCTGTATACCCACTTCACATCTGGAACTGTCTTATTCTCTGGTTTACTTACAAGTATCCAAGTGTTATTTTTGACAATACTTCCCATTTCACGATTCATAGCCTCTTTCCACTGTTGAGCCTCATCACATGTTGTCGCTTCCTGAAAAGTATCTGGAATCATAGCATTACAATAATTAACACAAATATAATGATAGCCAAATTCTTCATAAAACCGAAGTGGAGCTTTGACTCTTCTCTTAAGACTGTCTTCTTTCAGTGAATATTTTATTATCTTCATTACTCTTATTGCTTGGCATCTCATCGTCATTGTTCATTTTCTCCATATCACTGCTTGTCATATCATCATCTTTGCTCATTCTCTCATCTTCAGCTTCATCGCCATTGTTTGTGTCATATTCTTTCTGCTCGGGATCATCTTCATCCTTAAAACCTATGCATTTTATGTCCTCTTCGATTATGTCAACATGTCTTGCTACAACTATTTTATTGTTGATTAAAACTCTATATCCAACTTCTGTGTAGCCAAGTAAAATACCTAATTCAGCCTTTCTATCCCATTTTGATCTTTTCTCTTCTGGTATTCTGACAAATACTTTACTTCCATATAGTCGTAAATTTTTAACACAAGGTTTCACTTTGAAAAATATCTCATATGGTGTCTTCCTCTCTTTAGTGTTTGCCAGTGTTCTATTTTTCAAATAAGCAGCAGTTTTTATCGCTTCTGGCCAAAATCGTCTATCAACTTTTGCCTCTGCCAGTAAACATCTTGCCATATCCAAAATTGATCTATTATATCTCTCTGCAGTGCCATTTAATTCATGTACATATGCTGGACAAGGTTTCACCATAATTCCTTTTTCTCTGGCTAATTTGTAAATATGCTTATTTAAGTATTCTTTTCCATTGTCACATCTAAGTTCTTTTATCATCTTTCCTGTTAAATTCTGTATTTCATTTATATATTCCTCAAAACATTCCAAAACTTGATCTTTTGACTGAATACAGTAAACTTTTGCTAATTTGCTACAATCATCAATGAAACTTAAGAAATACTTTTCACCATTAAATCCGGTAGTTCTATGTGGCCTATTCAAGTCTGTATGCACAATTTCTAAAATATCTTCAGCTCTTCTTCTATTGTTATGAAAGGGTAAATTATGCATTTTATTCTCAATGCAGATAGCACACTTCATATATTCTGACTCTATTTCTTTAGGAATCCCTTCAAGTAACTCATTCTTACATAGTATATTTAGATAATTAAAATTTACATGCCTAAGTTTACGATGCCATTTCTCCTTTAACGTTAATGTGTTTCCAGCATTAGTTGTATTTGAGTATATCATATCAGTCAAGGTAAAACTTTTCATTACATATAGTCTATTCTCTTTCTTAGCTACTGCTATTAGTCTGCCATTCCGGTTATAAATTTTTGATAGATGTCCTTTCGAGATTATCTTATGATTGTCAGTAATCCTGGAATAACTTAGTAAATTTGCTTTCATTTCTTTCACATAAAATACATTTTTCAAAGTTACTTTCGATCTTTTACCATGAACTTCAAAGAAAATTGTAATGTTGCCTACCTTAGTAGCTTGTAAAACTCTTCCATCACCAACTTTGACTTTTGTAGGTTATTTTAATGTAATAGAAGCATCAAAGTATTCATCACTGTTTATAATATGGTCTGTACATCCGCTATCAAGTAGCCAATCTATTTGACCATTGTTTGAAGCATGACTCTCATTCATGGTTGATATGTTATTCAACATTGTAGTATGAAAACTGTTTGCTCGCTGTTCCATCAGTTGGTTGGCTTCGATTATTTCGTCTGTATCCAAGAAAATTTCCTCGTCTGCCAAAATAATTACCACGACTATTTATTCGGCTAATATTTCCACGACCACGATAACCATGACTTCCACTTGCCAGTCGACAATTTTTCATTAAATGTCCAGGCTTTCCACAATTAAAACAGATTTTATTACTGTAATATGATGTACTGGCTTCTACCTTAAAAGTGTTAGACTTAGACTCATCAGTTTCCTTTACGGGTTTTTCATCCAAGGATTTCATTTTAATTTTACTTTTCAAATAATCCACAGTTCTATCCTTTTCCGGTAACACATCAATTAAATCTCCTATGTGGCTGTAAGTTTGTGGCAAAGCTTTCAACATATAATTTAATTTTTCCTGTTCACCTACGATAGCTCCAGCTTGTTTCAGCTCATTTACTGCTTTTTCAAAATCATCAAAGAATAAATTTATATCAGAATAGTTTTTCAACTTTATGCTATCGAGGTTATTTCTACATACAATTTGCAGTGCGGTGGACTTTTTTAAATACATTTCATCAAACTTACACATGATCTTAAAGGATGAGTCGAAGTCGCTTACATACTCCAATTGCTTGTTCGTAATGGCGCTATAAATGTAATTAGTGGCCTTGACATCCATCTCTTCCCATTCGGCAATTTTATTATCAGGGCATTTTTCTCTGTCAACCACACATTTACACTTTTTATATTGCAAAAATTTCAAAATTCGTACCTTCCAATTGCAATAGTCCACTCCGTCGAATATTGGCATTGTAATGTCTTCATTTTTCACGTACGCCATGTTATATGCTTATGTTGTTCAATTTATCTTTGCATAACCTGCCTTTCACTACTAATCATACATTCAGAAACTACAGTTTATATTTATAAGCAACTTCATAACATTTACTTACAACCACGGACTGCTACCATGTTAAAAAAAAGTTTATTCAAATTGAAATGGAACCAAAAAGGTCGGAGCTGAAAAACTATCTTTCATATACATAATGTGAGAAGAACGGAGGCAACAATCGACACGAGCAACAATAGAAAAGCATGCAACAAAATTCAAAGATATAAATGTATACATCCAACAATAGGGGCCGCAAATTTTGCCTCGCAAGGGTTCTTTAACGTGCAGCCGGCAAACGACTACACGGGACCAACGGCTTTATTTCCGAGACACAAGGGCGTGTAAACCCTGTCGGTACCAGTCCATGTTCTGTTCACGCAGCCATGTCTTCACTGTGCGAATCACCTCTTCATCATCCTCAAAATGTCTTCCACGAATGAGATTCTTCAATGAGCCAAACAAGTGAAAGTCTGAGGGCGCTAGGTCAGAGCTGTATGGTAGATAGGGTAACACTGCCCATCCCTGTTTCGTGAAGTGTTCCGACATCAGGTGTGACAGCCGAGGATGGCCGCCCCGACCGCGGCAAAATCTTGGAGCTTCTCTGAACCGCTTTCTGATGGCCTCACCCTCTGTGCCCAGTGACTAACTGTACTTCTGTAGACTGCTGATGCTCCATAAACTGCACATAAACGTTTGTGAATGTTTCCAACAGTGTCTTGCTCCGCAATGAGAAATTCAATGACGACACGCTGCTTGTAACGTACATCACTTACAGACGCCATGTACGTCCATTGCTGCACGTACGCTATCTGTCGCAAGAAACGGAAACTTTGCGCACGCACTCCGAAAACTTCAAAGAATGCATAACTCATTCGTACCATTTTTGGGGACGGAGAAAAAAATTGTGGTGCATTACTTTCTGGGCTACCCTCGTATTTCAATAACTTCGATAATTCGTTGTTGAAACAATTTATAAAATAAAATAGCGATGGATAGAGAATGGTTTGATGCTTGTACATATTTCTGCACCATTGGCTGTAATGCTGTACCGTATGATGTTTCAATAAGGCTGTTTCCCAATAATAATAACAAAAATATACAGGGCGAGTAACAAATCTGTTACCCCAATACAATTTCAAACTGAGTGGACATACAACAATTCTGTTGCAGGCAACATATAGGAAGTTAGGTAGGGGATAAACAATGGTGGTGTCAAATTTGACCTGACCTCGAATTCTGCACCTTGCAACTGTTATAAGTAGAGAAAAATTTCCAATTGCAAGCTTGTTAAAATCAGAGCTCAAACGGCTGATTTTAACAAAAAAAAATTATTAAAAAATAAACATCCTACAAGCGCAGGTCTTGCCGTTCTCGAAACCAGAGAGTTGCCGTTAACCATATTCTGTGGTCAGACGAGGTCCAGTTTTCCCGAGATGGAGTAGTTAACCAAGATAACCTTCATTACCCGATGGCTGCGAGATGCAATACATCAGCAGAACTGGAGAATAACTGTATGGTGTAGACTATGGAATGGCCTCTTGGTGGAATCTGTTTTCTACTACGATTGCCTTACAGGAGTAAGGTACATAGAAATGATTTTGGATGGGGTACTCAGACTTTTTAGACAACTTGCCTTTAGTGCAGTACCGCCGCAAGTGGTTCCAGCATGCAGGAGTACTCTACATTTTGCAGCTATTGCACGTCAACGACGGATGACATGTTTACACGTTGATGGATTGGCCGAGGAGGTTCATTGGCCACCACGTTCGCCTGATTTGGCACCACTTGATTTTTTCCTTTGTGGATACATCAAGGACAAGGTGTATGCCACTGTTTATGGTATTATTTTCCTTATTATTTTCCTTTGTAATTGGTTTATTTTTAATCTTTTTTTTTTGTTAAAATCAGCGTTTTGAGCTCTACAACTGTGCAATTGGAAAATTTTCTCTACTTGTAACGGTTACAAAGTTGCAAGATGCAAAATTAGAGGTCTAAGGTCATTGTTTAGCCCCTAACTTCCTATATGTTACCTGCAACAGATTTGTTGAAATTGTATGGATGGTAACAGACTTTTGACTCGCCCTGTATAAAAATAAGAGAGATTATGAAAAGTTTTCTTTTATTAAAATTATATAATGTAGTAGAGGAATTTTTTATTTAAAAAAAAATCAAGATGCAAAAAAACGTTGAGCTCTTTAAAAATGGAATACTCGTTTATTTGAATACTCCTTTGCTAAAATTTACCTTTGCTTTGTCTATATTTCGAACATTGGATTTTATAATATATTTTGATAGGTAATGTAGAATATAATAACATGTATATTTAAGTTTTAATTTCTTTATAAAAGCTGACTTATTTAGTATCCGAAAAAAAAATTGACACAAGAGAGAATTGCTTTGGCAGTAAGAACCATACGTTCAACCATGCTTTTAAAATTAATGTAAATAAGCACTTCAAAATCTCAATTTGTCAAAAATAATTAAGTTTTGTTGCATAAAATTAATTATCTTAGCAACGAGTTGCCGTGAATCAACAACACGAGAAGACAAAAATGGGTGTATCCAAATCGACTTCACAGGTGAAAGGTAATAAAATCTACTCAATATTTAATGTTGATATTCAAAAATTTGTTTCAGAAAAGAAACTTCTATGAAACAATAAAAACATTAATTAACTTATTTATTTAATTGTTTAATTATTAATAAGCTAACACGGTAAAGCGAATGAGGACTATCTTCAAAACTGAATTATTTGAACCTAAATAATATTTGAACCTGAATGTAAATGTGATCTGTCGCTTACGAATTCTTTCAGAACAGTCTTTCAGAGATATTCTATATTATGCAAAATAAAATAGAACTGTATTCTCCAATAGAACCATAATGAATGCACAATTTAAATTCAGACTCTTTAGATTAAGATGGGTTCTTCTCACTCGAACCAAAATTCTTCTTCCCACAAATCTGAGAAAAATTAGTTTAAAATGATATTTTTTTTCTTCAGAGCAAACCCTATCTTAAATCAAAAGATTATAAGTAAGATTTTATTTAATATAGAGAAGAGACGGTAAATTCCTAGTTTTACAGAAATTTTGCGTAATACTTCTGCACAAGGGCATAAGAGGGGAGAAAGCGAAAAACAAAAGGAAAAAAAAAAAACTTAAAAGTTTACGCCCCTCATTAGTTCTTCGTGGCTTCTCTTCGAAGATCCCTGTCGACCCCGAAATTTAAAAATGAGTTTTATAACCCTGGTAAACTGGATTCTAGTTAAAACATTAGAACGAAACTCAAAATATTGTTTTGAATTTTTCATCCACTTTCGATCTTCCGCCAGTTACTTAAAACCTTATGCAAAAATGCAATGCACTTAAAACTGGATGTATAACATTTCTTGTATAACATATAGTTACTCGTTTATATAAATGTTTCAATTCGGAGAGGATTAAATTTTACGAACTTCAAATTCACCATTGTCTATCAAATAATCGTAATTGTTTACCTTTTAAGACTTTGTGGTGAAGATGTTGATGAAGTGGACGGCGACTGTTGGTGAGTCGTCGACTGGCAGCCGAACCCGTTTGCTCACTCAAAAGATGACGCTGTTGATGGCAAGGACGATGGTGGTAATGATGATGATAGTGGTGATGATGATGACGATGAAGGTCCCGTAAGTATGTACACACGGGAGGCGGCTTCTTGGCCCAAGTGGCGTGCAGCAACCATTCTGAAAGGTTCCTTTTGCCAATCTCTGGTGGCCAAACGATTGGCCGCAGGGTGGCAGTGTTCATTGCACGTGCAACTCATACAAATGTCTAAAATGAGAAGAGGATAAGATTCTGTTTCGAAAGGAAAGATAAAACCAAAGAAAGAAGATTTTTTGAGAATTTTCTTCGAATGGTTGATCTGAAAGAGATTTCTTTTCAAATGAATGAAGCAAGCCAGGTACGGCGAAGCATTAAAAAAAATTAATTTAAAAGGGGGGGGGGGGGGGTATGTGTCCCATTGAATTGATTCGGAGAACCAGGTGCCATTAATCATGGGTAGACAATGATAACGAAAAAAAATAGGATACAAAAAAGAAATAAAAAAAGAATTAAGTAAAATGCAACTCTGAAATATTTCTAATTCTTTTCAAGTTTTTTTTTTTTTATTAGATTTAATATAATAGTCTGCACTTAACACCTGTAATATACTATTATAACAATTCATGACTATTCTAGTTCCATTTCAACATATTTTTTTTAATGGTTCTTTAATTTAAACAGTTGAAAATATTTAGGGAATGCTATAAATTATATTTAACTCGATCATTATTTTATTATAAAATTTTTATAATTATAATTTTTCTCTATTTATTTTTATAATTATTAATTTATTTATTACATTCATTTATTATTTATTTATTATTATTCGTTTATTTAATTGGTGTGCAACGACATAATAAGTATCGTGTAATACAACATCGATTGAAGAGTTGGTTAAAATAATTAGAGTTAAGCCTCTTACTTGCAGTAAATTGAAAGACAAATCTTAATCCTCATAAGAGAGGAGCTTCAAATGACAATTGAACTCCATATATTGTAGCTAATGAACTAACAATTTCTAATTCCCGTAGGGACGGCAATAATTATTGTGGCTAATGTGAAGTAGGCTCGGGTATCTATATCTATTCCTGCTGTAAATATATGATGGGCTCATTGGCCGAACATACGCTGTTTGAGTTCCATAGTGCACTCGTTGTTTACAGTCATGGATCTGATATGGCAATGAAGACGCACAAAATATCTTATTTACCTGCTTTAAAAATGGGCTCATCCATCTTCATATAAAAATTAAATTTTATAATTCATATTTTAACAAAAATTTTAATTCCTAACAATTTTAATATAACTATACATTGATTTGACTTTAAAAATATTTATTTATTTATTTATGAATTATACACGTACAAAAATTATTATAAGAATATTTTCATACATCTGGTATTTTTAAAGAATATTCCTTATCGTCTCAGTTTTATTTTATTGAAAAAACGGCTTAATGCAATTTTATATAAATTTAATGAGTAATTTCGCATTTTTTTTTAATTATGAATTTTTTTGACTTAGGAAAAAAACTCTATCGCCCGAATTCAATAAAAAAGGAACAATAAAACATTTTTATCTCTTTTTTTCTGCAAATTTTACACAAGATTTCAATTTTTCTTAAGAACTATTTTGATTTCCCCCATTTTATGGGACGATAAAAAACTGGGAAGGGAGGGAAGTCTAAGAAAAGTGGGGAGAAAGTAATTTTCAAAGGAGGCAGTGGTAGGACTAATAATGTTTTTTTGCGGTTTTTGCCAGGTGAAGGTCGTGGAGCGAGCGAAAAAGACGCTTCTACAGTTGCCAACAGCAACGCACAGGAAACGCGACGAACTGTTAGATTCGACATCCAGTGACAGATTTCATAACTTTTCCCAACAAGTAAACTTTAACTTGGAAGTTTGATTTGATTCTTGGCTCCTAGATGGCAGAAATGGCAAAAGGAGCTCTAAACATGTAAGATATTAATAATTTTCTATTCAGGCACTAGATGACTCTAGAATTTATTTCTACTTTCATATTGCAAAAAATGTATTTCAGTTTCGATTCAATCTATTCTGTTGACACTGAATAGAAGTCTACTATTATCACGAGTTATGATCAGAACAGTACCAACGATAATTAATAAAACAAATTAAGCGGTATTAATCACATGAATGATGATTCAAATATTAATGACTTTTCATTTTTATTCAACTCCCCTACCCCTTTTCCAGTTATAGCTCCATGCATTCCCTCCTTTATCCATTTTTACTAAATATTTTATATAAATTATAAATTATAAAACTTTTATAACATTCTGGAACTGATTCGTGATTAACAAATAGCCGAAAAGATTAATAAATAGATGAAGTAATCTTTAAGTATTTCCTGGCATGAATGAATAAATTATAAATGGAAATACGAATATCCCATAAAGTAATTAGCTACGAATGTTTAGTCAATATTTTCATAATCAAAATTACTTACTTACTTACTTTTCAAACCCGCTTATCCGTTAGGGTCGCGGGGGCAGCAGCCCTATGGAGGATCTCCAGCGATCGCGATCTTCCGCCATCAGGCGCATGTCCTCCCTGGTAATATCCAAGCGACTCGAACCCAGACTCTCCAGGTAGTCTAGCCACCTGGTTCTAGGCCGACCCCTTGGTCTCTTACCCACCGGCTTGGAAAATAACAACTGCCTAGGAAGACTAGTTTGCGGCATCCGAATCACGTGGCCATACCAGCGCAACTGAGACCTCTCAATGCGGAGAAGCAGCGGCTCAACACCTAAAGATTCCCTTATTGTATTGCTGTACACTCTATCTAGTAGGGTAACACCTGCAACACCTCTCAGAAATCTCATTTCGGCCGCTTGTACCCGCGATCGCACTCTTTCGGTCATTACCCAAGCCTCATGACCATAGGTGAGAATGGGGACAAAGATGGATTTGAAGACGGAGAGCTTAGCTTTGTTACTCAGCTCGCGTTTCGTTACCACGGATCGCCACAGTTCACGTCTGACACAGCTTGCTGCACCGATCCGAGCATCCAATTCTTTCTCCTGCCGTCCATCACTCGTGAATGCAATCCCGAGATACTTGAATTTCTCCACCTGTCTCAATGAGGCTCCACTAACATGGAGAGCGCACTGAGCAGGCTGTCTTGAAAGGACCAGAACCTCGGTTTTAGCCACACTGATCTTCATCCCAGCTTCTTCACATTTGGCTGCAAGCCGGTCTAGTGCATGCTGAAGGTTCGTGCGAGAAGACCCAAGGAGGACAAGGTCGTCAGCAAAGAGCAACCTCTCCACCAGGCAGTCGCCCACACAAACACGCTCATTGCCTCGGCTGCCCCTGTCTATCCAGTCCATAAAGATAATGAACAAGATGGGCGACAGTACGCACCCTTGGCGGAGTCCAACACCCACGGTGAACGGTCTTGACTTAATGCCATTTATCCGGACACACATCTCAGAGCTTTCGTACAGAGACATGATAGCAACCAGTAATTGCCCATCCACTCCATACTCTTGCAACACTTGCCAGAGCTTCTCCCGAGGAACTCTGTCATATGCTTTTTCGAGGTCCACAAAGCAAGCGTAGACCTCTTTTGCATACTCCCAGGATTTCTCAAAGATTTGCCTTAGAGCAAAGATGTGATCCGTCGTGCTTCGGCCAGGTCGGAAACCACACTGCTCCCCTGACAGTTTGGAGTCGACTATTTCCCGACTTCTCTTCTCCAGACACTTAGCGTACACTTTCCCAGGAATGCTGAGCAAAGAGATGCCTCGATAGTTGTTGCAATCTCTCTGGTCTCCCTTTTTGAAGATAGGGATCACAATTCCTGTCTGCCATTGCTTAGGGGCCTGTCCAGATATCCAAGCAACCTGACACACTCGAGTCAGCCACAGGATACCATCCTGATTTAAGGCCTTTAACATCTCGGACCGGATTTCATCATCACCTGCAGCTTTGCCAGTCTTCAGGGACTTAATTGCCCATCTGACTTCTGTTTCAGTGATACTACCGTGACTATTCTCTGCTCCAAGGTGCATCTCGTATGTCTCAAAATTAATTTATCAAAAAAGAAAAAAAAATTATCACAGGCAACCTTCACTTCTGAGATAGTCATGTTTTTCACTTTGGCCCAGATATGTTAGTTTGCCCAATGCACTCAAAATTACATCGCAAATCATTAGAAAAGTAGGTTAGTGAAGGTTTCACTTCTTCTTGTTTTTTATTTATATCAATATCGTGTTAAATATTACACGTGTAATGTTACACCCACACTAATCTAATCGGCATTAATTTTCTACCTCTAGTGTTCCTTGTTCAAATTTCCTTATGCATATTAAAAACTAAAAGAATAGCATTATCTTTTATTATAATGATATGCATTTTCTAGATAAGTAAATGAATCCTCGTTTTTATGAATGCACTAATTTAAGTTTCAAGGTGAAATCAACACAGGGAGGATGATTTAATGTAATTTTATTCCTATGGCATTATACCGAGTCAAACAAATGGACGCGCGTCTGTCTTAAAACCTACACACCAATTTCACGAGTTATCACTGTGTCTAGTGGATTTATTTTTCACTGCCCAAAATGGGTCTGTAGGCAAGAAAGGCGAGATTTCACCGGCGCTCTTAAGGAAAGTGCCGGGAGCCATTTGAGTAAATGACGGAGGGGTTCCCCTCCCACTTCAGAATATCCGCACGCTAGTCCAACACAACTGACCCACATTGGCACGCACCCTCCCCATCACCCTGTGAAGAATCGCATTTCTATAATTATAAGTAATCATATTTACTTATTTAGCATGTATATGAAGAGAAAAACCAATCGATATAATACATTTATCGACTGTTATACTGTACCAACTCCGCTATGAATTACTTTAAGAATTCCCAAAGATAAAAATATCATTCAAAATCATACTAAATTATCGTCCTTCCATGTTCTTTGGTTCCGTTCCACTTGAAACGATCTAAGGTTCTCATAGTCCAAAGGGCCAAAAAAATTCGCTTGGTCAAGATGATCCTATAAAATTTCTCTTTCATTATCTTAAAACTCACTGATAAATATGGGGAAAATCAGATCGACCAGTTTTATACTTGGGGAATTAAAGTATAACGCTGCATAGCTTAAGGAAAATGGCAAACGATCAAAGCAAACTACCAGGTAAACTAGCAAAAAAAGTAATCCAGCGATTTCGCAATATGGATTTACATTTCTATTTGAGGATTCACACTTCCGTGAAAATTCTCGGCAGTGGTATTGCATTATCCATACGAAGAAGATTAAAAATATTATTTGATCTTCAGAAAGTAATTCAGCTTTATATTGTTTTAGAGACCGTAGCTTTAATTCAGCCATCTATTGATACTGTTTTTATTATTAGCTCCACAAATTTCGAAACATTGGGCAAAGAATAATCCTAATCGGTTAGCGATAGCTTTTACTATATTTCAAAGAGAAAGTTACACAAGTGAAATAAAAAGGGTTAATTATTTTAATTAGAAAATAATTCGTTCTATTCACAGGTGTAAGAGGTCCCAAATTCAATTTTCTAAATATGGGATCGGTTTAATTAATTCGTTCATTAATTTTTTCCACCAGAAGTATCTGATATTGTTTTTATATTTTCATTTTTCAGGTGACATTCCGCTTTTCAAACACATTTTTATTTTGATCTTACGCATTTTATTCATAAATTCATATATAACGGTTTGTCAGACGTGTAAAATAACTTAGAATGTCGCTAAAATTTTGTAAAAGTAATTTGTCGCTAAAAGTCATGTAAAGAAAGGAACTGGACTGAAGACCAGATTGCATCCAAATTCACAAAAGCCATCGAATAAAATGTAATAATGTAGTATTTTTGCTATTAATAGAAATTTATTGGAAACTGATAAATCAGCTGAGATCAAAATTATAACTTCTCCACACAAACTTTTTCAAATAAATGCCAAGTCGATGTCATCTAACAATATCGAATTATTTCTCTTCATATGGGAGCAGATCATCAGATGCAAATCGGAAACTAGGAGATGTAGATTGGTCACGTATTACTGGAAAATCCAAATATAAAAAAATTATATTAAAATTAAGTAAACCAATACAGTAGCTTAAAAATCTTAACAAAATAATGCTTGCAAACAAAAAAGTATAATTTCTATATAAAAATGTTCAATAATCTTTAAAGCTGGATTAAAAATTAATTGGTAAATTAAAATTTAAAATGTCTTTTTAAATCCTAAGCGAAAAATTATAAACCGAATCTCATAAATCCACTTCCTCGTTAATCAATGAGCTTATCTTTTCGTCATGATTATACCGTTGCTTAGTGTTCTCTAGTGTTATTTCATATATTTTTAATTGAAACAAAGAAGAAGAAAAAAAGATACCATTGAGTAATCCCCGTTGAAGTTAATTTTGGGCATCTGGCAATATTGATGATCATTGAAAATACCTAGGAAATGTACTCAACAGCAATTTATAAAGAACATATTTGATAAGAAATTAATAAATAAAAAGTGGAGTTAATTCTCCAACAGTTAGATATTATTTGAAAAAAATAGAAGGAAAAATTCTGCGACCTGGATTCGAAGACTACCACGAGGTCTTTCATCTTGACTGCTTTGTAGTCTTTACGGTGGTAGTTTTTAGACACTTGAAGACAGCCTTACTGTATCGTGACTGCGATGGCCCAATTAGTAGAGGCATCGAGCGTGATTCCTGGTTCGAATACAGGTCGCAGAACTTTTCCTTCTATTTTACAAATATCTAAACTTATTTGATAGCTGCACTTCGTAATCGTTCTTCAGGCTAATTTGATTTCTTTAATGATCGAAAACTAAATGAATTTTTATAGCGAATGGGCATTGTTAATAAATAGAAATTTAAAATGCTTCATGATTGCCTATCTTTCCGGCATTTTTAATGGGTTTTGCGGCTTTTTTGCAGTTTCCATTGTTTTCATGAACTCATACACTGCCCAGCAAACACTGCCCTGCCAAAAGTATCCGGACACTTTCGATTTTAGACATTTTGTCGAATATGTAGAAAAATACTTGACGAATTATCCTGAAACTTCAGGGGTCTAAAGAGGATGTTACACCTCATATATTTCAGCGAAGGTTTTCTACCCAAGGCTAATAGGGGACCAGCCACAAATTGAACAAAAAATTATGTTTGGGAACACCGTGTAAAAAATAATGTTGAAATGCGTTGTAGCTGTAACATATGATTATGGGGCTTATTTTACCTATCTGTGTTCATTTGAATGAGAATAACACATATATTCACGGAGATATAAAGGTTTCTTTAAAAGAAAATGAGATTTTTTCGTAAATTTTTTATTTATAACATACAGGGTTTTCAACCCAGTGCAATGCCATATACGGAAAAGATGACAAATTACTACAGAGATAAAACCCTGCAATCAGATTATAAAAATATTAAAAATTTGATGAAAATATGAGCATTACTAAATAATGTTTAACTGTTCATGCGCAAGCGTTACCAAAATGTCTTTTGCATAATTTATTAGCCAAATGTATCGAGCTACTCTTATAAAAAGCCCAAGCAAATGTCGTGAAAATTCAGAAAGATATCGTCGATAAAACGAGTTGAATTTCAGTTGAAAGAAGCCTCATAATCATATTCTACAGCTGCAACGCATTTCAAGCATTATTTTTTACAGAGTGATTCCAAATATTATTTTTTTGTTCATTCTGTTGCCGATCCCCTTCGAGAGAAACCTTCGCTGAAATATACGAGGTGTAGCATCCTCTTTATACCCCTGAAGTTTCAGGAAAATTTCTCAAGTATTTTTTAGATATTCGACAAAACATCTAAAATTGAAAGTGTCCGGATACTTTTGGCAGGGCAGTGCTATTGAAGTGCGAGCTGCTATAGAGTTATTATTAAGTTCGGTGGATGTTTGTTTATTATTATAAGGTATTAGCAGACGACAGCATTTTAGCGAAGCACGGTTTTTGTTTTTTTTTTGAGGCCGAATTCGGGGAAACTTCCAACAGGCGGGTTCGGAGTCCTTTGATTTTTTTTCATAATTCTTGGGTATAAAATTCATTGTGAAAATTCTGATTTTTAATTTATTAATAAGAAGTTTAGAGAAGACTGGTTACTTTAGCACAGGGAGCAAATAGTCCCGTGTTAGTCCATATAATTTCTTTAATATTTTAGAGAAGAATGCTTTACTAAAACCTTCTCTATTGTTTGGTCTTGAAATTTTTTCCGTTCCGGTTTAGTGGTTTATTTCGAGGCTGAATCTTATTTTTTTACCCATGTTAACTTAAGATGCTAGAGATTGGAAACTTTTACATTTAATATTTTGTTTTAAAATTTTTTATTATTTCTGGGATCTCAAAATATTTGTAGATAAATTTCGGACGAAATGTCTAATCAAAAATTCCTATCAGACCCACTAATAGCACAGTAGTAAAGGCTATTTAATCTCTTATCGTCATTTTGACTCTTGTCAATATTCTGATAGTTCTTTTAAGACAGTGATTAAAGAAAAATCACTATCACTTTATCTATCGTGGCTAAAGAGGTGCGAGATTAAATAATCATACAGGAAGTGGTAGGACTTTACAGATAAGGAAGAAAAATTATGTTGTTTTTTTCTTAAATAAAAACTTAGATTTCATGTTCTTAAAGCTTATCATGCCAAGCGATTGTAACAGTAAACAAGTGCAGCTTATTCAAAAGACGAACTTTCTAATTTGCTTTCATAATTCGGTAAATTAAAGGGAAATTAGAGAACAAGTTTCATTTTTCTATCCATATGGAAGCGTAGAGAAACAAAGTGTACATTTTATAAGAAAAGGGAAAAGGGACAAGTAATATATTCCTTCTCAAATTGTAATCCAATCTTAATTCAAAAGTCAAAACGATTGATCTTCTCTCTTTTTTTTTTAATATTATATTATTTAAACGTGCCAATGAGGATTCGTCCCTTTCATTTCAAATGTGACTTTGTAGACTCGTCAACCTTGAAGGTTTTTTCGGGACAATGACTTGAAGTGATCATTAAAAAAACTCGCTGGCATCAAGTCTGAACCACCTACAATGGCATAAGAAGAAATAGTCGCCGTTCGGCAAGGGAATCGTCTCGGCTCCCTTATCTGTTCATCACCGTTCGTCGTCAATGAATGGACGACAGACTGAATGAATGAATAAATGCAACTGATATATGTGTGGCGCCGTCTATTTGTCAATAGAAACCCCAACAGCTATGCAAATAATCCAAGTGCTATTCATTTTCATATCGTCTTGAATGATGTCTTGCGTAATTTTTCCCGATGTTCCGAGTAATGTGAGATCCACAAAAAGAAGGGGGAAAAAAGTGACAATTAGAAGTGAAACATGTCAGTCTTCCAAAAAATAAATCTTCCCATGAAAGGGTTTTTTCCTCTGTATTTAATTTTAAAATATTGTCTAACAAATTATTTGCATTTTTTGGCATGGAATTATTGATTTCATCTGTTATGCGTTCAATCTTCTATTAAGATAAGAAAGGTTCTCCCTATGATCCTAATTTGCAATAATTCTCATTGATACACAGCCACTCTTGATTTTCTCTCATCTACAATTTGAATTGAGTAAACATTTTCGAAACTGCAGAAAGTGCCAGATCTCATTGTTAATTTACTTTAAGCGATATGTAAACTGTTACAGTAATTTCTTAACGTAGGCGGGAATAAATTTTACTGCGAGTTAGATCGTATGATATTTACATGAGGAATTGAAAGTATCAAGCTAAGAAAATACATTCAAAATCGGCAAATCTGCATTTAATTAAATGAGACTGTTAAAATGAGAATAAGATTTTAGTCTGTCGAAGGAAGATTTTTATTATTCATGGTTATTATCCATAGTTACGTCTGAATTTTTCAAGAAAATAATCCTCCCTGATAAGGAGTGATAATTTCATTTCCTTTTGGTAAGATACGGATTTAATTCGTGGGGGATTTGCTTTCTTCGACCAGAAACGAATTCTTTTAACAGACCATGAAGTACTTTTTCGTGTAGCCTGCATCTAAATTTAACCTGACTTCATTTCATACATTCAAAGTTTACTTTATTTGAAAGACTTAATTTCCATTGTATATATCCATTATGTTTGCTATTAGTAAGAAGAGAGTTTTCTAGATATCAGTTTATAGGTATAGGCCAAATATTTGACAACTGTATTGTTCTATAATCTACCCTTTCCATTTGTTTTTTAAATCTTTAAATAACTATTGCTATGCAACAAAGAAATTTAATTACAGTTCAAAAATAATTGAATAAACAAATTTCATATGTCGGCTTAAAATTGTTTCACTTTAAAGATGTATCGAAAGTGGTAACTTTGGAGGCTGTAAAATGATTATTTGTTAACATATAAGGAACTAAAACAGCGAAATACACTAAACTAGCGATAACGCATCGAATGAGTAGCTATCATAAATCATCTAGGATGTGTGATAATTTGTTATTATTGATTTGAGAAAATTTAAACAAATAACATGCAGAAATTTAAGACAAATATTCTTGTCTTTTTGTAAATCAGACAAAAGATTTATAAATTTTTGCAAATGTGTCAATTTTTAAAACTAATTTAATAGTTATATGAAAGATCAGAAATAAAGTTAATTTAAATTAAAAGTTTATTCATATGTCTTAGCGATTTAATAAATAATTACATGGTTCTATAGGCTATATGTAATGTTCTATCAATAATATGCAGGCACCCATCCCATAGTGTAATTATCCTACAAATGCAAAATCTCAAATGTTATAACACTCATATGGAAAGATAGCTAGTTACAAAAGTTGGAATGCAAAATGACACGTGGAATGATAATAGGACTTGGTACGAGCAAACGTTTTGCACACGGCATCGGTTTACGAGTCTTGTCATATATAAATAAAAGGAGAAAGAACTAGTCTACCAAATATTAGCCTGGTAATTCAAACTGACAAATAGTACAAAAGAGTTCTGTTCAAAGCATTGTTGCGATGGTATTTCATTACATAGTCGAAAATGTAATAAAATTGCTTAATAAACCAATTTTACAAAATCCTTACAGAAAAAAGGTAGCATTATGCGTGATCTTTTACGAGGTCATGAATGTGGCCTATCCTGTCCCTCTATTGATTCATATTTGTTTTTCCGGATTTCGCGAGCTTTTACTTTTCCAGCAAGATGGTCATGTATCTTATTGGTA
Organism: Rhysida immarginata; assembly: GCA_023313115.1. Lineage (NCBI taxonomy): Eukaryota > Metazoa > Arthropoda > Chilopoda > Scolopendromorpha > Scolopendridae > Rhysida > Rhysida immarginata. The sequence continues at coordinate 2,987,274 of JAHWFO010010123.1, forward strand.
TATGAATGCTAGGTGATTACCCTACAATTGAAAGAGAATGTAAACAGTAGGAAATATTTGCGATAGGTGAGATCGTTCTCAGCATAAAAAATAGAACCTACAGAAATAGTGTCTAATGAAGAATACGGTATATACATCAAATATACAAGGAAAGACTCACGCGAGGAATTTTTTAAATTTAGTTACGGAACCAGATTTCAATCCTGTGTACAGGGTGTTGCAAATATATACAGGACAGTACTGCGGGTAGCCTATCCTCTCGCTTCAGGGGCCGCTTCATAAAATGATAATTGGGGAATTTATTGTGTTAACTCACTTACGCCGAAAATGGTAAAAAATGGAAATTGAGACTTCATATCTTAAATTTATATTTTGTAGCATGTAAAGACATAAAAAATAACTTACAAAGACATAAAAAAATAAAATCTATGGACGACAGCATATAAATTTAAATAAAATCTAAGTGTAAATGGGTTAAATTGGAGAGAGTGGGGGAGAATAGTAAAAAATAGCGTGTCACACCTTTGTCAAGTTTATTACAGTAAATGTTCAAAGAAACTCCCTCCAATATAACCCATTTACACTTAGATTTTATTTAAAACTAGCAGAGGTACCCGGCGTTGCCCGGGATAATTACACTTGTAGATAAAGAGAATAATCTCAAAAAATTAAATTATAACTCCCAATTAATTAAATAATAATTCAATCAAAACAACACAGAGCGAAGGGGCTATCTATTCTACGAAAAATACGAAAAAACAGGAAGTCTAGATGATATACCGTGATTTTATCTAAACTCATCTTGACTTGCCTTCACTGCGGAGCATCTCCAGATACTTTAGACTCAAGTTTTTCTTGCCCTTGACGTAAAGCTCTTATACGCTCTTGCTCTATTCGAAACTCCCGTTGTTCAGATGTTTCAAATGCCCGTATAGCATTTTCTGTTTTAGTTCCAGAATTTCTTTGACCAATACTCGTGCTTTCTCTTTCCTTTCCAGACACATAAATTTTTGCCAGTCGTCTGGAAGTTTGATAGGGAGCTCAAGGTAGACACGCGTGACTTCTTTACCTCATCAATAGACGCTGCCTTATTAATGTTCTGTCACTGCATCATCATTTTATGCTCATTATTAATAATTCTTGGAAACGAACATTCAATCATCGCATTATCAGCATCTCAGTTTCCAAAATAAACACATTCCCACAGAATATAGTCAAAATGTATTTTTATGAAATTTTTGGATCTTATGTGCTACCAAATAAGCTAGGTGATAACCCCGGCGTGGCTCGGGCTTTTTTTGGATTAAATTTTGAAATATGTTAAAAATAACACATGAAAACACTTAGAATTAATACAGTAAAAATTCTTAATGGAAATTCGAAAAAAAAAAATTTAAAGGCTCACAATGGATGGATCTCTCCAAGGATGCCACTGCTCGTCTAAATAATTTCTTACTCACGTAATCTTACTTTAGATGTACACATGATGTTGTTGCAGTTCCCTCTCTTCTCTCGATATCTTAAAGCAAAACTTGGCCATTCTTCACTTTGTGTAGTCTAGCGGTCGCTGATTCTTCTATTTACTTGGTTACCATTTGTTCAATACAGCACGGAGCTAAAGGAGTGCTTCCTCTGTCGTCTTTCCACTCTTTCTCAATAGTCTGCTAACTTTCCATTATCTCCAGTTATTAATCATTTTTAAAGATTTTCAAGAAATTGTTAAGTACTAAGAACTCTCTTTTCTAAGAAAAGCCTGAATAACAGGAATTCTATGCATTGTTACAAATTGAAACTTCTCTACGAGGGCTGGGGCAAAAGTCATGGCAACTATTTTTTTTCTTGAAGATACCAGTCCGGTTGGAATGGTGTTGAAAATGTGACATATACAGACGAAAGGACAAGGTGTTAACTACATGTGTGGACAATAAATAGCACTGAAATATCGTAACACACTAATTTATTACGGTAGTATACAGGGCAATGGCCTTCACGGTTGCTCATCACTCGCTGACACACGTCCTTGCTGAAATTTTCCTACCCACCGGTGCTACTGTACGGTATGGTAGGGCATTATTCCCAAGGGCTTCCACTAATTCAATGTGACATTCCATCGCATTTCTCCCTCGGAGAACGGCTAATTTGATGTAAGCGCGCTGCTCAACACGGGTTACTTCCATCCCGCACGACACTCACCAACTGACTGATTTCACAGCCCTCGCTGCGCTACTACCAGCTATCACAGAGCCATCTGTTGTTCTGCATACACACTATGCCTGCAGAACTTCCACACGACACATATACGTTTGTGATCCGTTCACATATCTACAAGAAAAAAAATAGTTGTCATGACTTATGCCCCAACTCTTGTATATTGCACAAACTTTGCCTTGCATTGTTAGCACGGTCTATAGATATTCATGGTCATCGAGCTTCGGCCATTTTCCATTGTTTCGAAAAGCTAAGGAAAACAGATCGCGCTAGGTGCCGCATAGATCGCACCATAGCCGACCACAACCTGCGATAGAAGGTTGAAACTGAATACGAAAGTAAAGTTTCTGTCTACCGACAGGGTGGCGCTGCGGGCGCAGTTGGGTAGATTCCGAGACAAATGAAGAAAGAGACTGGCAGTGACCTCCCCTCTAGTGGTGCCTTCGCGCCGCCATTATAGGATTGGCAAGAAACGCTGATCACGGGAGGCAATGCATGTGAATCAATCGCAAACAATTATTTTTTATAATATCTACCTAAGATATCTGGATGAATTTATTATAGGACCACTAGAAAAACTTGCTCTATTAAACAAAAAATAATCATCCAAATCGGCCCATCTGATAAAAAGTTATTTGGTGATAAATAAAGTTATTCTTAAACATAAATTAAAAAAAAAAAAAGTTTAAATGGAAGAGGAGGAAGAGATTATATTAAACAATTAACTAGGAAAATTCTCCTTTATAAATTATAATTTGAAAGTTAATAAAATATACAGTTCACTAATTATAATCCAAATTATTGTTGATTTGTACAAGATGTACAAATTATAATCTCCCCTTCTAATAACTAACTGGACCACATTCTCATACGTATAATCAAATCTTTTTTTAAAAGATCCAATACTTCAGTTCAGAAGTAATTAAATTATTAGTTAATTGCTTATTATAATATTTGGATTAATAAATTGATTATTTTATTGAACTGAGAATTATTTCTTCCTTTTCGTTTTTTGTTTAAAAAAAACAATTTAAGTACCCTTTCAAAAGTATTTTACGTTACCAGATTTTCATTTAATTTAAAATTTTAAAATATTTTAAAATCAATTAGCTAATATTTGATAAATTATGTTAAAATAATTACATTAAATTAATGACAAATTGATTGGCATTAAATTTATCAGGTTAAAATTGAGTGCAGGGCACAAAATATTAATTCATGTATAACTCTGATGAATATAATCAAGAACCCATATAAGATGATGCGTCTCACTATTATCCAATCCTTGATTTTAAAATCTTGTCAAAATATTGTGATTCGGTTGTAGAATATATTGCAGGATTTGTTTCTAGGTCTGTAATTAAATCTATAATCTGCATTCAATGTAAAGAAGCGTTGAAAGAGCAACATCAGAGATGCCACAACCTTAATTTCATTGTGAAAAAAAAATAAAGACGCCTTATTACCATCGAAAGTTATAGTAAACCTGTGCAAAATTTCATAAAAAATCATTAGGAGTGAATTTGAATACGTCTATTAAAATTCTAAAAAAAAAATTACATTTTATAATCGAAAAGAAAATTAATATTTTCACTAATGTAACTCAACATTCATTTGAAATGAGTCCTTCTGACGATCATGTGCTTCGACTTATTAGACTTAATGTTATCACATACTGTAATATTCGATATCTCCATGAAACCAAGCGGCTGACAGAAAAAATAAGTGGAGAAAATATACGCAGTGTCTTATCACGACTTATTACATTTAAAAACCAATAAAGAATAAATGGTTTTAAATTTTTTGTGTAACTGAAGCTATTTTCGAAACTCCATTGGTAATGCTGTATGAAGAGGCTTCAAATTTACTTTTTATTTAGCAATACAAATAAAAATCTTTACTAGGTATTAAAAACTACAAGAATCAACTTTTATAATAATAATAATCAGTTAAAACTGAAAAAATAAATTCATCCTTCCTCTAGTTTCATTTACTTTGACCATGGATGAAGAAATAACTTTGCTTCTTCATTTTTCTTCATCTATGCTTTCACTTGTCTCTGGCGAAGCCTCCATTATAACGATAGGAGTTGCGAGTTGTACGTGCTCTTTTAAAAATTCGTAAGGCATTGAATCAGCTATTGAAAGTCATTAAAAGTATACGTTATCGTTAGTTAATGCAATAAAGTTTATTTTTAAAAAATCAGAAAACAGGTTATGCTTACTAATACCTCCTGAAATCATCTACAAAAACAGCTGAAATTACATTGAGAACATAGACTGCCTTAGGTTTCTGCCATTCGCAACAGGGCGACTGCTGCACCTCCGGTGGCACCAGTAGCCTTCAGCGAAATGAATAGAGCACTGCCAGTCTCTTACTTTCATTTGTCTTTGGGTAGATTGTACATGCAGCGCCACTTTTCAATAGAGTTACCGCCCTGCCGGAAGCTAGAAACTTTAGCTTCATTTTAACAATGGAGCTCGATGACCATTAATATCTATAGACCGTGATTGTTAGTCATGAGATATATATTGTTGGTCCGTGCTGAGTGTTTGTGAATTGCGTGTTGATACGATTGTTGATAAGCATTGTTGCACAAACTTTGGCTTGCATTGTTGGTCATGAAATATTTCTCATTAATATGCCCTGCCATAACCATGAATATCGATTTTTTTATCAATAATTATTATTTTTTCGAAATCTGAGGTAGACAGTGACCTTCCTCATGTATGTGAAATTTTATCAAGATCGGAATAAAACTTGTATAAAAATTTATATAAAAAACAAACAAACCCACAAACAAACAAACATCCTTCTTTATATATATAGAAGATAGAAAGATTATATGCTGTCGTTCATAGATTTTGTAATTTTTTTATGTTCTTTGTAAGTTATTTTTTACTAGAGTTCCACCCGTCACATGATGGGTTTCAACCGTACAGGTTGAAGGGTAAAGAAATGCAAGTGGAGCATCAATGGTTTTCAAAAATTATATTCTACAACAATATAGGCTACTGTTCGTCTGTATAGAAAAAAATCAACTCCAATAGAAAAACATAGCCTGGAGGGAAAGATCTTTTGAGATAATAATATTAACAATAATTGATGCAAGGCAAAGTTTGTGCAACAATAATTATCAACAATGATATCAACACACAATTCACAAACACTCTACACGGACTAACAATATATATCTCATGACCAACAATGCAAGGAAAAGTTTGTGCAATATAGATAAGTTTCAATTTGTAACAATGCATAGAATTCCTGTTATTCAGGCTTTTCTTAGAATTGAGAGTTCTTAGTATTTAACAATTTCTTGAACATCTTTAAAAATGATCAGTAACTGGAGATAATGGAGAGTTAGCAGACTAATGAGGAAGAGTGGAAAGACGACAGAGGAAGCAGTCCTTTAACTCCGTGCTGTATTGAGCAAATGGTAAGCATGTCAATAGAAGAATCGGCGACCGCTAGACTACACAAAGTGATGAATGGCCAAGTTTTGCTTCAAGACATCGAGAGAAGAGTAAGAATTACAATAACATCAAGTGTACATCTAAAATAAGATTACGTGACTAAGAAATTATTTAGGCTAGCTGTTGCATACTTGGAGAGGTCCTTCCATTTATAAATATTTTTTTTCGAATTTTCTTTAAGAATTTTTACTGCATTAATTCTAAGAGTTTTCATGTGTTTATTTTTAAGATACTGCAAAATTTAATCAAAAAAGGAGTACGAGCCACGCAAGGGTATCACCTAGCTTATTTGGTAGCACAGCAGATCCAAACGATTTATAAAAATACATTTTGACTATATTCTGTGTGAACGAGAATATTTGGAAACTGAGAATCTGATAATGCGATGATTGAACGTTCGTTTCCAAGGATTATTAATAATGAGTATAAAATGATGATGCAGTGAAAGGACATAAATAAGGCAGTGTCTATTGAGGAGGCAAAGGAGTCACACAAGGGAAAAAAAACTTGGGTCTAAAGTATCCAGTGATTTTTCTCCGGTGGTGAAAATGGATATCATTTTAATCTGAGGCAAGTCAACAAGAGGTTAAATAATGTCCCGATATATCACTAGAATTTCTGTTTTTCGGATTATTCTTAGAATGGATAGTCCCTTCGCTCTATGTAGTATTTACTTACTTACTTACTTACTTTTCAAACCCGCTTATCCGTTTGGGTCGCGGGAGCAGCAGCCCTATGGAGGATCTCCAGCGATCGCGATCTTCCGCCATCAGGCGCATGTCCTCCCTGGTAATATCCAAGCGACTCGAATCCAGATTCTCCATGTAGCCTAGCCACCTGGTTCTAGGCCGACCCCTTGGTCTCTTACCCACCGGCTTGGAAAATAACAACTGCCTAGGAAGACCAGTTTGCTGGATCCGTATCACGTGGCCATACCAGCGCAACTGAGATCTCTCAATGCGGAGAAGTAGCGGCTCAACACCTAAAGACTCCCTTATTGTGCTGCTGTGCACTCTACCCAGTAGGGTAACACCTGCCACATCTCTCCGAAATCTTATTTCGGCCGCTTGTACCCGCGATCGCACTCTTTCGGTCATTACCCAAGCCTCATGACCATAGGTGAGAATGGGGACAAAGATACATTTGAAGACGGAGAGCTTGGCTTTGTTACCCAGCTCGCGTTTCGTTACCACGGATCGCCACAGTTCACGTCTGATACAGCTTGCTGCGCCGATCCGAGCATCCAATATGTTGTATTGACAGAGTTATTATTTAACCAATTTGGAGTTATAATTTAACCTTTTGAGATTGTTCTGTTTACCTACAAGTGTAAGTATCCCGGGCAACGCCGAATCCTCTGCTAGTAATAACATAAACGTTGTTATTAACATTGTTCATATTATTATTATCTTAAAAGAAGATTTTCCCCTCTAGGCTATGTTTCTATTGACATCGTCACATTTTTCAGTTAGTTTATTTAATTCACAACAATGACTGAGTATTATCTTACCACAACAATCCCTGGCTTTTGACGGATTGTTGTAACTTTTTTTGTTGGCCTCAGACATTCGGACAAGAGAATTATATCGGGTGATCCAAATATGTGTTACATTTTTTCATGAAACTAATGATTGTTTTGCCGTGACGAATTCTTTGGCAAAACAACGTGCAATGTTCACAGGCAAACACATTGAATTCGTAACGATGTATCATAAAACACAAATTGTTATCGAAGAATTGTTATACAAAGTTTCATGAAAAAATATAAAAAAATGTAATACACTTTTGGATCACCCGGTAGTATTAGATGTCTTTACATGCTACAGAGTATTACATGAAATCTCAACTTCTATTTTTACCAATTTCGGCGTAAATGGGTTAACAAAATAAAATTTCCCAATTATCATATTATGAATCGGCCCCTGAAGTGAGAGGATAGGCTACACGCAGTACTGTCTGTATATATTTGCAGCACCCTGTATATTTTCTGGGCGAGGGGCGAAGAGAACCTGTTATTAAACATTGATCTTCCAAAAAACGACCTAGTAAAATATCAAGACTGACATAAGGGAATAAGACAGTTCTGCCATTATACATACAGAGTGATTCAGAAAGTAGGTCAAGAATGAAATACCATGTACAGTTTGTAGCGGGGAACAATATTTTTCCTATAAACAGGGGTCCGGAAATGCATCCTTACAGAGGTAATGCAACTTGTACGAGATAGGAATGGATGTGCGTTACCCGGACGGTAATGGTAGGCTCCATGTAAATTAGGATCTAAACATGTAAATTGTTCGTGTTCTCTGCTTTAAAAGAGAGGAAACGAAACATGTAACTCCATTGTCGTACAATGGATCGCTTGACTAATGCGGAGCTGACGGACATGCATCTCGTCTACGGCGAGGCACAGGGTAATGTTACTGAAGCGGAAAGGATTTACTAACAGCGTTTTCCAGACCGTGATCACCCACATCGCCGAGCGTTTCAAACACTACAGACTCGTCCACAGACTAAACACCTGCATCGAGGCTCAGTGTCGGCATTTTGAACACCTACTGTAATGTCATACCTACCTCGTACAAGTTGCATTATCTCTGTAAGGATGCATTTCCGGACCCATGTGTATAGGAAAAAGTTTGTTACCTGCTACAAACTGTACATGTATTTCATTCCTGACCTACCTTTCTGAATCATCCTGTATACTTAAAATTTAGCATTGTAGAGAGCAAAATGAT
>JAHWFO010010123.1:3018214-3092771 GCA_023313115.1 Rhysida immarginata
CAATGTAATGAATTGTTGGCCGGACCCCGATGATCATGTGATTTTTGAGTGCCCTGGCCTGTCTCTCGTTGGCCTCGGCCCAAGCCCAACCAACACCTCCTAGAAAGAAAGCCTCACAACTGAAAAGTCATGCATTATTATCATCATAAGTCGACCAAATTTAGGGCTTATTATTGGTAGAAATACGATCAACAATGGTCGAATTATGATGATGTAACAATATATGAATTTTCTGTTGTGAGGCTTTCTTTCTAGAAGGTGTTGGCCCATACCACCTACACAGAACAACGCCACCTAAAACACAAGCCCTGTGCACTGCTTGCTGACTGCGTCATCAAACGAGGGCTGACAATACAACTTTCATTTTTTCAACAAACGAAAAAACACTGATTACAACAAGTGTTTTTTCGTTATTTTAAACAATGAAGATTGGATTGTCAGCCCTGGTTTGATGACGCAGTAATCAGGCTTGTTTTTTAGGTGGCGTTGGACAGAAGGCCTGATAACGAAAATGTCATACATTGTTACATCATCATTAGACGACCCGTAGTCCACGAGAAAGACAGGCCTGGGCACTCAAAAGTCACCTGACCATAGTAGTCTGAGCAACAATCCAACTTTCATTGTCTCCAATTTGGATTTTAACAATCAGTATTTTTTGTTTGTTGGAAACAATGAAGTTTGGATTGTTGCTCAGACTGCTGTGGTCAGGTGACTTTTGAGTGCTCAGGCAACACCACCTAAAGAGAAGGCTTCTTACATCATCCTACCTAGTCATAATTTAGGGCTTATTATTGGTAGAAACGCGATTAAAGATGACTACTTATGACATTTTAACAATGTATGACGTTTCCGCGCTCAGGCCTTGTCTTTAGGTGGTGTTGGCCCAGGCCTGTCTTTCTCGTGAGCTACGTAAACGACCAAATTTATGGCTTATTTTGGTAGAAATAGGATTAACAATGGTCGACTAAAGATAATGTAACAATGTATGACGTTTCCGTTATGAGGCCTTCTGTCTAGTAGGTGTTACCAGGCCTTATCCTTAGGTGGTGTTGCAATAACTCAATCACTCAATTATTGTAAATTTGGAAAGAATTAAATGAATTACCGTTGTTTATTAGTAACTTTAGCTAGACTTTAAAATCTCGAATTTAATATTACTTTTAAATCACAGCTAAAGCTCCTTCTTGGAATGTTGCTCCAATATTTGAAGAAGCTGACATTGTCAGCAAAATGTACATTCGAGATAATAAACTTTGTGTGGATTAGTGTTCTCCTTGTTATTTTTCTGTTAGTTATGTCATTTAATTTAAAAAAAATTCCAAATGACCACCACATCCGACTGTGAGACCTTGTTTAACATCTGAATGAAATTCACCTAGAAAGAGTCTCCAACGTTTGGCATCCACATTTTAGTCATCTTACCACGGGGAATCTTCAGAATTTTGGAGGCCTGTTGATTAATCTTTTCGATTTTGGAGGCCTAGTGACGAATCTTCCGAATTTTGGAGGCCTGCTGGTTAATTTTCCGGATCTTAGAGTTCTATCAAAGATCTTTTCATATTCGACGATTAAAAGTGTGTTATCATCTATACATGAGGTCATCGCATACCAACATCTTCTAGGAATCTCCAACGTTCGGACCTACAAGAAGTTGTCGTGCGTTTTAACATCCGAGTGGCCAAATTTATTTTCATCAAATTAAAGTACTTTCCATATGTACTTTCTGATTTTATGGAAAATTAATAATTCATCACTTAGATTAATCTCTATTTTCTATTATCAACTTAAATTTTATGTCAAATTTACATTATACCTCAAAACTTTAATACCCGAAATAATGAAAATTAATAATGAGAATTTGGTGTTTAACAGAAATTTTAAAACTTAACCGAGAACTATCGAGTACTAGCAGCTGCAACTAACCTCTATTACCACTGAATTTTAAAGTCGCACGAATAGTACCTTAATTTCGTATCAAATATTTGATAGTTCATAAAATTCATCATTTGTATTTGCTCCATTACCCATCTATATGACCCATATTATGTATATATTCGAACTGAGCTGACCACTGAATTACGAAATAAAGATCTTCACGGGATGCTTGACATCAACTTTAAAATATTAAAAAAAAAAAACAGTGAAATACTAAGAAGAAAAGTTAAAAACTACCCAATCACACAAACAGGAAAAAGAAGGAGATGAAGAAGAAATAAATAAATAAAAGATGAGAGGGTGGGGAGAAAATTTTTTTCCTGCGACTTCTACTGGGGGAAATAGGAATTACTGTTGTGTGTGTTGCAAGTGTGTGGGTGGTCACAGAGGTGGAGGAAAACCCAACGACATTCACAATTTCCCAATATTGTTAACTTTACTGCGTTAGACACATTAAAGAAAACAATATTAAATAACTGATGATCTTTATATAAACTCTTCATGTTAATATCGTAGAATATTGAAGAGCTTATTATTAGTAACTTATAAGCTAGAACTTGTGTAGTTATTTCCTAAAGAATTCTATTACTTTCTAATAAATATTCATTGTGTAGTTCCATTTTAAAAATATCTCGAAATTTCATTAATGACGATGAAAAGCAAAATTTTTTATTTACTCGACTTCTTGGCTATTCTTCCAGTTGACTTCTCTTAATATTCTTTAAATTATTTCATATGTATAACACTATTGTTTTTATTAAATAGAACAAGTAGAATGCGAAATTGCTGCAACAGGTTGCATTTTGATCATCCTCCTCCCTAATGATATTGAGCTATTTGTTTATCCTGTTATTCGTAGGGACCTGTAATTAAAAATCAGAATTAAAATTTAACAAAGCTAGACCGTGAAATAAATATAAATAAGTTCTGAAGGAATTTTCTCTTTTTTTTTTCCTTATTGTGGTTCTATGGCGGTGTAGGAGTCGAGGTTAAGTATCCAGGCAAAGGGCCTTCGGTGTCCCTCTCAGAGGACCCACCAACTGAGTTTGTCATCCGACCGATGTCTGACTTGTCATTCGATGTGAGGTCTTCATCTCGTCTCACCTTGACCAGAAGAGGGCGTTCTACCCAGGGGTGAGCGCCACAACCACCCGGAGAAGCCAAAGCATCGTCGTCGTTTCTATTGTGATAGAAACACCACAGAAAAGAGAGAGAGAGAGAGAGAGAGAGAGAGACAGGGAGCTTTTTTCCCATTTCTATAAAATCCTAGAGTCGTTCTTGTTAGAAAAAAATGGCAGCTAGAGATTGGTCACATGATCAAGAAGTTTCGAGAGGAGGGCTAGGGGACGGGGAGGAGATGTTACAGACGCCTGTCGCCTGCGGCAAATTCCTCGGGGAGTGTAGGCGGAGACAAAATGTCGGAATCATATAGCGGAAGCAGAAATGAAACAGAAGAGGAACGTCTCTTGCGACGACGAAAATGACACAACCTCCCTGCCTATCATGAAAATAATACATACCAAACATACAAGATTACTTAATCTCTCTCCTTAGGGTCTCTTTTTCCGAGTTCTATTGTAATGCTCAATAGTAATAACTCATCGAGAGATCAGCTTCTCCATATGGAATCTCCTTTATATAGAAATCTCAGAATAGTTAATAAAATGACCATTGTACAAATTAAACAAATGCATCTGGATTATTTGTTATTATCATATCATTGTATCTTACAAGTTATCATACAATTAAAATAAATCTTTATATCAACTAAGATTTATTTTACGCTCCAGCTCATGTTGACAGCAACTTTTTTTTCCTTTTTATTTGTAATCTATAGATCTATACATATTTATATATACATTTCTCCTATTTTATAATTACTTATTATTTTATAACTGTTAAATAACCAAAAGTAATCCAGAAGATTCATCGTGTTCAATTGTAAGTTCAAAATATTTCACTTTTGACAATAATGACGCGTCGCATATATTCAATTTACTAATCTGAATGCAAAATATGTAAAATAATGAAGACTACTAAATAAGCTTGGTTAATAAAGAAGTCTGAGGAATGAAATAACACAAGGGACTACAAAATTGATCTCTCCAACTTTAAAAAGAAAAAAAAATTATAGCAAGTTTACAATTTATATATTTCATTCACGCACCTCGTTTCTAACACAAGAAGCGAAACAAACCAAAACCTGATAATAAAAGGACAATAAAATTTATTACAGGAAATGTTAAGGATTCCCTTACCTACGCGTGATAACCACGCTATTCTTTTACTTAACTTTAGTAAATATATTTCCTTTAATGAAAACGCATCCACTTAACACAACCACTTAGTTGTTTCAGAAATGAAATTACTTCACTTCTCTAGGAAAAAGTTCAAATTATTAAACAATAACTTAATTCGATTTTGTTCTTCGAAAATTCACTCAGACGTAAAGAACTCTTTATTTGTATAAAAAAATAAGTAAATAAAAAATAAAAACTTCAAACGGAAACTAAAAGGATCGCTTATAAATTCAGTAATGACCAGATGTAGATATTCGATGTGATGGTGGGTAAGGTTTTGGTGAGTAATTGCACTGGTGCGACGAAGACGGGGGTGAGATAATTTGCGTAGGAAGCAGATAGGGTTGCGTTCAATAGGTTCTTCGAAAAGAAATAAACCACTTGTTATTGCAGAGTTCTTTAAAAGAAATTCTATTAAAGCGAGTCTTGAAGCGTTTAAAGAGAAAGTTTACAATCGTATTACCGAATTCACGTTTTTGATCCAGGATAATATTGAATATTTCGAATACTTCAGAGCATGATTCAGTAGAGCTTTCTAAAATTAATGTGTAGGTAATTATCTAAAGTTACCTGAAGCATCTTTAATTGAGGAATATATAATGCGTCATTTTGGGAAAATAAAATTAAGTTTTAAATTCATTGAAAAAATAACAATCATTCTTTCCATGATAATAAGAACTACTATGTTCTTAGCATACGATTGGAACATTTCTTTAATTTTTATTTCCGTCGAAAAATCTAAATTTTTTGAAAGCTTTAAATTCTTTTCATAACAGTTTTATAATATGAAAACAACCAAAGGAAAACGATCAATGTTTTACAGCGATTGTGCGCAATGATAGAGAATGCATAATTAAGTTAAAATAAGAACATTAATTAAATTTTGAACACACGTATTCTAAGAAGGTCCTTACAGAATTCTTATTTCCCTTCAAAGAGTGAAGTTTTATAATAATTTTATATCTACCGATAAACCATGTAAAAAGTGAAGCTTTCCACAGATAAGATATAGGCGGCACTTTAAAAAAAAAAAAAAAAGATGGCAACACTCGTTACTTAAGTAGCCGAGACGAAAGGTTAATTAAGTAAAAACGAATTTTCTATTTAAGTAATCTATTTTAAAATAAAATTGCGAAATCAAACCGCATCATCTCTTAAGAGAAGAGACGCGACAAAAGAAGGTAACCGAAGAACCTTGAATATCACAAGCCCCAAGGAAAACAAAAAACGACGGAAAAAACTGTCCATTTCTTTAGCTTTGTTGCAACAACTAGAAGTTGATTCGGTGCAAAAACTGACGAACAGATCTAAAATTATTTTTCAAAAGTAGATATTAGATTATGACAAGTGAACATTTTCGAATCAGTTGATATTAATATTAATTTTCACGGTGGGGGAGGAAGTAGCTTTTAAGAGATAACATTAACTTGCGAAACCATCTCTCGCTTATTTTTTTTTTAATTTTTAATCTTCCATCCCATTCATTCATTCTTTCATTCATTCATCGATTCATTCATTCATTCCAGCGCGCCCAAACTGCTTGTCTTCTTGCGGGCCCCCCCCCGCTTCGCTAAAAATGGAAAGGCAAATTACAGTCCCCACCCAACTTGTAGAATTTTCACCGAACATTAAATGGTCATCTCGTCGGCGGTCCTCCCGAATGGGAAGAGAAAAAAAGAAATGGAGACGGCCGAATGTGTCGTCGTCGTTACATAATGCTTAAGAAGCAAAACGCCGGAAGTCGACGCCTGTTGGAGGAGGGAGAAAACTGGGGATAAACAATGCGATGCCAAAAGAACGGTTGTTCGACCGCAAAAAAATGTTAAAAAAATAGGAGGGATGAATCACCAGAATCTTAGGTCTCGTTCATTCTTGGCCCCTTCTGCCTTTAAATTGTCCTTCTGTTTAAAACAGGGGACAAGAAGAGTAAGGCTTCTGTTTGTTTGAAAACGAGCAATAACCGACCATCTGACTTATGACCCTTCTTCCAGATCTCTAACACACTCCGTGAATGTAAAGGATGGGCGTAATTTTTGAGATCTTGTCAAAAATTCATTATCTAAAAGCAATAAAAAATATTTGTTTAAAGCGAAATGCACTGTAAATTAAACTGGAGATAAAGATGGAGATTATGCCAGCAAATTTTTATCTTGGCAACACTTTGGTATAACCACACTTGCGAGCAAAAAAAAAAAGTTGACTCAGCCTGCAGTTCTGCATTTAGCTTCTTTTCCGAATATAGCTTCTGATATTTTACTAAGTAGCTTTAAACGGATATCTAAATCTTTATATTTTACTAAACAAAACTTGAGAAAGATGCTTCCAAGAGTAGAACTGTAGGACGAGGATAACAAAATAATAGAAGCTAGGTAACGCTTTATTGCCAATACTAACTCTGATATATTAACTACGCAATCAGATATTTCACATTAAAAATGTCAGAAAAAAGTCGTCGTTATTCGATGAGGATTATTTGTTTGATAAGCTCAGCGATAAACTTAATATTACAATATAGTCAATAAGATGTTTATGTAAATGCATTCATTATGGAATTAAATTTGTATAAAGAAATAAATATACAACAGTTTTTAGTTTATACTTAAAATAGCTATTTCAAATATTAATTACCTAGTAGCCTTATATTTAAATAGAAATAAACTCTGGCCTAAGAAATGTAGCCTTATATTTAACTTCATAATTCTAAAGTATTCTAAGTTCTTATTAAACGTTCTGTTTTATAGCGTGGTTATAAAATCCCAAAAGAGAAGTTGGTTTAGCTTTCGCAATGTCTTTTTCCCCCGCGCGAAAGGCGCCATATGAGATTTCGAGGCGCCGATGTTTTCGATGATTACCAATAAATGATATCTCACAGATTGAAACATAATATTAGCTCTCCTGTTTATCTCAAACTCTCACTTCCTTCTTTAACGAATGATCTGCACGCGAAGAATGAGAAGGTCTAATCGGCAATACAATCGGGAAATGTATTAAGTGAAATGTTGGATAAACATGAAATGAAAAACATTTTCTTGATGACTGTGGTTAGCACAATTAAAAATAAAACCAAAAATATGAATTTAGAACACAAGAGGACACAAATTAAAGCTCATTCCAGCACAAGATATACTAACCATAAAAGTTGGTTGTGAGATTAATTAGAACGAATTAATTGCGTTGGCATTTGAAATATTCCTGCTGAAATAATAAAAAATATTAGTAACTCTTGAACAGATATGTGAATAATTCTTCTCATTTTTATATCAAAGTTATTTTTCACTTTGATTCTAAATAATAACAAGAATGACTTTACCGCCAAAGCGGATAAAGGGAGCACATTTTCATGTTATGGATATATTGAATTAATCAACATTTTAAAACACTTAAGAGAAAATAAATAAATATGAAAACTAAATTGTAAATTACTATTTAAGTAAGCTAATGTATAGAGAGAATTTAAACGAATAAACTTGAAGAACTGAAAGGTAAATGGAGAGGGAGTTATTCCTCATACATTTAAAAAAATAAAAGTTCTTTAATTTGTAAGAATTCCAACATAATGTTAAACGAAGTGAGCCTCAATTGCTGAAGCGTTGTGTGTAAGCATCTACTATTTTTTCATATTAAATTACTAAAGTTATCGTCTACTATTGAAGCAAGCAATTAACTACTATTAATTAGCAATATGTATAACAGTAGTGAATTTTAGATAACATTAAGCCTAACAGTATTATGCTCTTGATACAAATAAGCTATGGATAACAATACGTAGATCTAACAACTCGTAATGAGTTGGTTGATATATTACACGCCATATCTTAGCATTGAAAGTTCTAACAATACTATATTGTACCATTAGGGCACATGCAACAAAAACAATTCCCACTATCATTATTTTCTCGTTATATTCACTCATGACACGTTTAACGAGGTGTTTGATATATTGCATGCCATATCTTAGCATTGAGAGTTCCAATGGTACCATATGGTATCATATAGCAAAATTAGGGCACGTGCTACTAAACCAATAACCACTATCATTATTTACTCGTTATATACACTCATGGCACGTTGTTACGAGATGTTTGATATATTACTTGCCATACCTTAGCATTGAAAGTTCCAATGGTAACATATGGTATCATATGGCACCATTAGGGCACGTGCTACAAAACCAATAACCATTTTCATTATTTACTCGTTATATTCACTGTTACGAGTTGTTTGATATATTACATGCCATATCTTAGCATTGAAAGTTCCAATCGTACCATATGGTATCATATGGCACCATTAGGGCACGTGCTACTATGCCAATAACCATTATCATTATTTACTCGTTATATTCGCTCATGGCACGTTGTTACGATTGTTTGATATATTACATGCCATACCTTAGCATTGAAAGTTCCATTTGGTACCATTAAAACACGTACTACTACCAACATTATTTACGCGTAAGGCCCGCCACAAATACGCTTTGTCGCGCGCGACATGGGTCGCTCCATGGGCACTGCGCATGCGTCGGCGTCGCTCCATGTCGCTCGAGCGTGACCTCGTTTTTTGCCCTTGGTCGCGCGCGACGGAAAAAACTGGATTTCAGGCGACGTCGCCTCTGTTGAGCTGAATTCAATTGGAAGCGACCAGCGACAACATCATCGATAGCCAATCAAAACATCTAATTCCTCCATAGGGAAAACCAGTGAAAAATTACAATGGACAGAGATGATATTGTTAAGAATAATTATGCAGAAACTGGATATGAAACATTTTGACACTCTATTGTTCCATTTTGCCATTATTATAATTAATGACACTCCATTATTATTATTATTATTATTATTATTATTATTCGTGTTAAATTTTAGTTTATTTTCTTACGTAAAAAATAATTTTTATTTCGAAACAGTTATTTAATTCACTGATTTTATTTTTATCTCTCTCTCTCTCTCTCTCTTTATTATCTAATTATTTATTAAGTACTTTTATATGCAAGTATTTTTGTAGTGTTGTTTTAATATTTTTTATAATAAATTCTAAATATTCCTTGATTTTATGTTAATTTTTTGTTAATGTTTCATATCCAGTGATGTTTAAAACATTATATGATATAACTGATATTATTATGAACAAATAAATTCATGTAATGGTATATATGATTCATCTTAAATTAGGCTGAGAAGCTAAACGTTCGTAAAATTCGTAAAATACGGATTTATTATTATTATTTAAACAACTCTATAAAAAAATATTAAATCAACCCTAGAACTATCCCACGGCCTCCTAGAAACTACCAGGCCTGAACATGACGTCAATAATGTATTGTTAAAGCACTAAGATTGTGACGTTGAACTAACTTCTGTAATAGCACCACCAGTTCGACGTAACAATGTTTAATCCTTTTCATGTTCAGACCTGGTAGTTTCTAGGAGGCCGTGACTATCCCCGTTAAAACGTGAGTCATTAAGGCAAGCAACAATGTAACCTTTATTGTTTCCAACAAACGAAAAAATACTGAATGCTAAAGTCCAAGATGGAAACAATGAAGATTAGATCAATTGTTTCAAATCATAGACCAATCAGAAAGCCGAATGCCAGCCACACACATCTCAGTTTTATATAGGGTGTTTTTGAATTGAGTACAGATTTTTTGGGAGATGATAGAAGAGGTCCTTAGAAGTATTTTTTGTCATATGAACATGGGATCCCCGCAGCTCCGTTTACTTACAATACTGCATTGAACAATCAAATGACACCGGGACGCAGTGTGTTTTGTTAGGCCTAGATTATTTTATTTTTAACAATTAACACAAGCAATCTACTGTAATAACTTTTAAAGTAATTGTTTGCAAAGAAATTTCAAGGTGCACGTGCTTATTTGTTGAAAAGTCTTAGGACAAACTTCGTCAAGGAGATTCCATGGTATCCAACCCCTTCGTAAAATACGATTAGTCCATATGTAAATGAACTAATCGCATTCTGGGAAAGCAGTAGGTAAAGATTTGTTTTAAAAAGTTCACTTGATGTACTTTTTACATGTGTAAAGTTAAACAAACAGTATGAATCGTTTTACATGGAATGATTATGCAGACATGCATCTGTGTCTCGGTGCTGCTGGTACCATGGATGGTGCAAGGCTATTCGTTTTGCTAATATCGGCTATTCGTCGGACCTTTTTCATTTTCTTTACCACAATGTCACAATTTTCTCAAGATGAGATGAACGGATATTTATAAGAGAAAAGGACGAGACACAAAAACCCTGGAATACAATAAATAATAGTTATTAAATAAAAACAAAAATAAATAATAATTGACAAAATAAATAATAGATAAAATCAAAATAAAACTAGAAATAAAAAATAAAATACAAAGCTGACGTTTCGGATAGACTCTCCTTTATCAAAGCAAAAAGGATAATTCTCTAAAGGCAATTAGAATATTAGAGGATTATCCTGAAGTTATTGAAAAGAGTACTAAAGTACGCTGACGTGGGAGTACTAATCAGCACGTGTTAAGATTTTGACTGTGTAACCCGGAAACTACGAGGGTTGTACCAAAAGTAAGGTTCCCATATTTTTTACAAGTAGAAAACATTGTTTACTGTTATTAATTTATACATCGTTGAAAAGCTTACACTGTTGTCTATTTTTCAACATAGTCTCCATTTTTTTCGACACACTTTTGAAGACGGTGCTCCAGCTTTTGTATTCCTAAGTCGAAGAAGTCTCCCGCCAATCCGTTCTTTCAATTGTGCCGTGGGAAGCTTCAGGAATGCGTTCAACAAGTTCACGGACAGTGACCCTCCGATCTTTCAGCAGCTCACTGTTGATCTTCTGGGCAATCGAATCCGAAATCGGCGGTCTTCCACTCCGTTCTTCATCGTGAACTTCCGTGCGACCCTCAGCAAAAGCCCTGCACCATTTTCGGACGTGCTGAACGGACATGCACTTTTCACCATAAACCTCAGTCAGTTGCCGAAGAACCTCCACGGGCGGTAACTTCCTTGCGTGGAGAAACCGGATTACTGCTCGAACCTCGCACTTGGCGGGAGCGGCGATCAACACTTCCATCTCTGACGGCTGCCAAACGAACACTGAGCGCCGTAGGAATCGCACGGCACTGTTGTCGGATTTAGCCTAGCACCTTCCCTCGAGGCTGTAACTCATTGGGAACCTTACTTTTGGTACAACCCTCGTACTTGTTGGAATTCGTTCAAATTTTAACGGCATACACGGTTTTAGGTACCCTATTATTCCCCCAAATTTCATTATTCTAGGCGTTCCGGAACCTGAGTTATTAACATGTTGATCTTGGTGGCGGCATTTTTATTTCTGTTCATATCTCAGTTATCGTTCAAATTGGGACCGATGTTCATATGAACATTTTTGCTTAGAATCACCCATACTACCTCCCCTAAAAGTTTGTCCCAGGAATTTTGAGACACCCTGTATATAGTTGGCATAGGGAATAGTAAGACGGTATTGGCTGAAAAACTAGAAGAGTACCAATAGGAGGACAGGAGATGAATTTGAAGACGTGTTGGGATAGGACAGAAAGGAGGACAAATAGGAGGTATTAAGAGGGCGGCGAGAAAAATGCAATAGGATAACACATACAAAATTAAAATTATAAAAAAGTTTAAGAATGATAGGGTGTCTAGCAAAACGATTTCGTAAAATTCCCTGAATTTTCCTTGATTTTCCTAATCATAAAAGCCAAAAAAGGGGGCTATCCTGATAGAATATTATTGACATTGTTCATATTTTCAGATTTTATGATTCCCTGACTGTTCCCGGTTACAAAATTTTTTGATAATTCCCGGTCGCTAGTCACCCTCTAAAATAGTATCGCATAATGAAGGTCACTAAAATAAAATAAAAGAGTACAGAAAGCCTGCGAAAAAAGGAGAGTGCAAAATGAACATAGGAGTAGAAAAATATAACAGAACATTAAAAAAGAATAAATAACTGAGAAAAGATAAAGAAAAAGCAAAAGAAAAGGGCCCAGAGAGCCTACGACAAATTAGGGAATAGCCGAAGTTGAAGAGGAATATGGGAAAGATAATAGGGAATGGTGCCTTTGCTAAGGTAAATGACATTAGAGGTGAGGGAATTAAATTTCAAAATAAGAAAAGACTCGAATTGCTTTCTTTCTTTTTTGTTATGGAAGTTACTACGAAGAATATAAAGGCTGATGGCCTGTAAAGAGTGGCCAGGGGAATTAAAGTGTATAGCGACAGGGGTGTCATCATTGCTAAGGATGTCGAACTTATGTCCGGCGAATCTGGAGCGTATGGTATTGCCCGTCTCTCCAACGTACTGTTTCTGGCATATTTTGCAATGTAAAAGGTAAATTAAGTTGTGAGAAGTGCAGATCAGGTTCTGCTTAATATTGAAAGTAAAGGAGGAAGCACTGCTGGAAATGGGTTAGGTCTCAATAGTCACGTGACTTTTAGATCGATTTCAATGGCAAACTAATCAGTTGAGCTCAGGAAGTGTGTCTATCAAAGAGCGAAAGCAAAATTTGAAAAAGTTAAAGTATTCTCGATTAATCGTCGGACATACAGACGGACAGACATACAAACGTTCAGACTATTGTTGTAAGCTAAATAGACATTAAACATGTTAAAATGTTAAGACGTATTTCATGTTAAGGTGATCTCCTGGGATTCTTGAATAGCCCAATATTAAACCCTTATGAGATTTATTAGTAATTAGTCAATGAATGAGTAACTAATTAATAAACCTCTTTCTTTAAAATTTGATAATTGCAGTTGAAAACATGTGAAACATAGATTCCTTTTAGAGGCTTTTTTCATCCTTTCTAGACTCTTTAGAAAACTAAGATAAATGAAACAGAAGGGTTTCTTTATCCAAAGTACAAAATGCCACTTGAAAAAGCCCAGTATTTTCTCCCTCCTAAATATAACGCTTAAGATAAAGTTTTTTTAAACATTAACATGTTCGTCCTTAGATTTTCTTTTCGTAATAAGTGTTTGAAGTATATTTATCGCATCTCTCCACCTATATACTAATGAATGCACTCGAGCGAAAAATACTTTCTTTATCAAGACGTCGGCATCAGGCCAGCAAAGTGAATCTCTTCGGACAATCTAAGCTGATTTTTTTCGTTAAGAAAAAAAAAAGAACGACCATTTTATTATATTTACGAATTATCAATTATGACCTTCATAAGTATTTTATTTTTTTGTCTCAGTATCGATAAAGAATCGTTTGCTTTTTTTATCTAATAAACATAGCCATTAACTTTGCAAGGTGAACATTCCATAGTCACAGAATAATCATGTGGCAAGCTGATAGTTGTCACGTTTACAGACATTGCACTGTTTAATGTGTTGGTTTCAAAAGCATTTGGCTAAGTTAAAACTTAGTATTATATAAGTTAGACCATTTGTTAATAATAAAGCAGAAACCCTAAATCACTGGTTGGTAAAGACGTAAGAACTCAAAACTTGAATGAAAGTCTGTGCAAGAAATAAGTTACGCAGTTTATTTGAAACTGCAAGACATCACTGGATCAATTATTTTTCAATTTCTTCAAAATTACCTTTTTTCCTGTAAGTTATCAAGAACCTCCATTTTCTGCTTTCCATGATAGTTATCAAGAATTAATTGGAAAGTCATCTTGAAGAAGAGATATGACTGCTCCACCAGCGGGAATGGTTGCAGTTAAATTTTAATATACAAGCGGGAACAAAGGAATAGAATAAAAGTTTTAATTTTAAAAAATGCATTACTTTTGTAAAGACCCTCTTATTTTCGGAAGGATATAAGAGGCAAGCTTAAATGAAAACATTTTTCCTTTCTTTGTCGAGCATATAAATCGCAGCATAAATCAACAATCTCTTTTATTAACATAATTGTTCACAAACCCACTACATCTCAGGTAAATGAAATGAAATTCAACTCGTCTAAAATTCGATTTTGTTAACAGTATTATTTGTCCAAAAACTACTTCATACTGGAAACGTATTTTATAACTTTTGTTTTCCGATTTCAACGAAGGGAGTTTTCGCTCCGGAATACAGTGTGTCCCAAATTGATGTATACGCTCTTTCAAACGTTATAGCTCAGCAACGAAATAAGATAGAAATATAAGATTTGTTATGTATGATCCAGACAGCGCTGGAAAAAATAGTGTGGTGTGGTCTGTCCCACCAGAGGATTAATTGGGCCGTGCTTTTTCGAACGTAATGTCAGACGTGCCTTTTTTTTTTTTTGGTCAGACTTACCTGCAAATGCTGGAACTCACGATTCCACATCTTAATGATCTCTTCGAGAATGGAAATGAGGTTTACTTCCAACAAGACGGGGCTCCACCTCATGTTCATGTCGATGTGAGAACTTTCCTCGATCACACATTCAATCACAGATATATAGGACGAAAAGGAAGTGCTACGGAGTTCCCGCCTCGATCTCCCGATTTAATTCCTCTCGACATCTAACTTTGGGGAACTTTAAAGAACACCGTGTACGCCACAAACCCACAAACTGACGGAATTAAGAGATCAGATTGAATATTTCATTAGCTACAAGCCAGTAGGTATGTCGCTCTGTTCGACCTCGATGTTGGGAGTGTACTGTGGCAGAAGGTGGGCATTTTAAACAGGTACGGCTTAAGGAAGTCTAAGGAATAAAATACAACAAACCTTATATTTCTATCTCATTTCGTTGCTGAGTTATAACGTTTCAAAGAGTGTATACATCAATTTGGGACACTCTCTATATCGTACAACTAGCCAGATTCCACTTACGGACGACTTCGTTGCGAATGACGGGAAATATGTCAAGATCACGGATTCGATGAGATGCTGCATAAGGATCCTTGTAGTAAAAGAAGAAGATCGTGCCTTATAATCCAAAGATATCCATTTGATCCATCGGTATGTCAATTATGGAAGAAATAAGATGTCGACATAAAAAAAACCATTCCAATAGGTCACATAAAATTGTCTTGGCATTCAGAACTTAGCCAGGGGAGTTGTCAAAATTTTCATTGATTCTGTAAACTATCCCTGTAAACCAAATAGTTGTACTAGTATTTGCAATCATGAACAGTAAACATAACGGATTGCTTTAGATTACACTAAAAATGTCCTTTAGATGAAAATATGTTTTCTTGTATATTCTTAGCTGAAAATAACGAATCTGGAATTATCTTTTGTTTACCATGCACCATTTTCCAAAAATCCACATTTTAGCTTTTTACGTATCTACGAGTATATTGTAGCACATATAGGAGCGCTATGCGACCAGTTCCTCATTCTGAAGATCTTCCTATACCTACAGCTCCAGATAAATATACTGTTGATTCAAAGGAAAACATCTCCGATGACCCAAACCATCAAGAGCCTGACTTTCAACTATCTACAGAGGTTAAGTCAAAAGTAGTGGCCGATCACCGCGCAAACTTTTAAATGGGCACTAGACAGAAACCACTCATTGCTAATCTTCAAAGTAGAGTCCATCATGCTCGATGGTCTTCATCCAACGATCAGCCAGTTGGCAGATGTCCTTGCGAAACCACTCCTCCGACTTCTGGGCGAAAAAGTCACGCACAGCGTCTTCAACCTCACTGACATTGGCGAAGCGCCGTCCACGCAGGAAGTGCGCCATGGACCGGAAGAGATGGTAGTCGGAAGGTGCCAGGCTGTATGCTGGCTGTATGTTGACGACACACCTTCAGCAGTTAACGACATACCTTCACCTTCAGATGCTTGCGCGGGCGTCAGCTCTGGGGCACAACTCGGCAGCTCCTGTTGACCTTTCCCATGGCGTGCAGATGTCGAACCACACTCGATTGTGATGTGCCTAGCCCACGGGTGTGCTGCCTGGGTTAGCTTCCACTTGTTCCCGTACGGCTGCGTCATTCACTTCTTTGGGTCTTCTGCCCCTTGGCGCATTTTCCAGGCCCATGTCTCCAGACGAAAAGCGGGAGAACCACCGTCGTGCTGTCCGTTCATTGGTCACATCCTGACCTTCCACCCTGCAAATTTCGGCGGCTGCTGCTCGCGCACTAGTCCCCTTTTTCCAATAGTGACGAAGGAGCCCGCGTACCACCAATTTTTCTGCCAAATTTTTACGCTGGCTGTCGCAAGTGGCACAATGTTATATGGCATTCAAATTCGTACTGACGTTTTTTCCCACTACGATATACCGTTGTGGTAAATGGTCTTCGCCCAGAATTCGTTAAACTCTAACCTCCCCCCCCCCTCCCGAGTTGGCCACTACTTTTGAATCAACCTCTGTATATCTATGACATGTTCACATCATAAAATCACACAGGCAGAGCTTAACGATGGAATGGAAGTATGCAAGCTGAATATTACTGGTGTGTTATCAGGGACACACCAACAGATGCCTACAAGAGGAAACGGCCAAAAAAATCATTTTAGTGTTTGTGTTTTCTATAATCAAGCCTCTGTTACATTTCTCTGAGAAGTGAGTCTCCTACAAAAACGGTACGTAATGGACCATTTAATTTTGATATATGAATCAAGCACCTTTTGTTTATACAGAATCACATAGTTTCATCTAAAGGATAGAAAAAAAGTTCAAATTTGTTGTACAGTGTTATTAAGAAAGGAGACTAGATACAGATTGCAACAAGATCGGTTTTATTCAACTTGATGCGTTTCGGTGCAAGATTATAATAGGATGCAAATAAATGCACACTATGAGATGGGTTAAAGGGCGTCGCTTAGCAAAGGTAAAGGCGTAACAATAGAAAACCTATTCGGATATTGGGAAAATTCATTAGCAATAAACTATTACAAAAAATGAAGGCAGTGCAATGAAATTATAATAGATGTAAAATCGATAACTACACATTGAAATTATTGCAATCTATTTGTTTATGTGTTCAATTTGGACAGCTTTTATCTGTTGATTTCTTTATCTTTGTTAAACTTTACCCATCTCATACATGATAGACCATTTACGTCGTTTACAGATAAGCAACGTCTCCACCAATAAGAACGGGAAAAGGGCCCGCGCTCCCTTATATAAGCCGGCAATCCTGTATCATTTCTTTGTAACCTAACTGACGATGGTCTAGTAGCAAGCGCATCTAATAAAATAAAACTGACTTGTTGCTATCTGAGCCTTGTTATGATTACTTACCGATATAATGTAACAGGAAACTAACGAATACTTACATTAAAAATCTATTGTTCACATTTAGATGAATAATATACTAGATGTGAGCGAGCGAGGTTTCCCCGCATTGTTTACCATTGATCACGCTCGAACGTGTTTTGACGCGATTTAAACGGAATGCTGCGGTGCACGGGCAGCACGTTTCCGATTTAGCGTCAGTTTGGGTCGCGGCAGCATTCTAATCTTTGACTTTAATCTTGTTTACACCCGTCAATCTTGCATTAATTTTTATTTTCAATTATAATAATTGGACCTAATTTTTAATGTACTTATACTTTTTTAGATAGAGTTTTGTTTAGTACTTATACATTTTGTTTAGTCCATTAAAAAATAGAATGGCATGATCTTTAAAACAATATTTAAGTCCATATAACGAATTTCTTCCTCTCTGGAAAAATTTAATAATATTGATAGAATAATAACTTTTTCTAGCCATCAGAATGAAGTAGCGACCCAAACTGATGCTGAAAACGTAAACATGCGCAAGGACATTCTGTTAACTGGTAGTAGAGTAAGTATCGCACTCTGATTTCGCTACGTAAAATGTCAGTTATGGAACAACGTTCGAATATCAAAGATGACCATCGGAGTGGCCGTCCATCAACTTCAATCAATCCATCCACAGTTAGGCAACATCGTTCGAGAAGACAGACGCCAAAGTGTAGAGATAAAAGCTGTTGCGATATCCGCACTTCGCACGTTCCGCAAACTGGCTTCGCAGAATGTTTCCAAGCATTTTACAGACATTGGCAGAAGTATGCTACTGCCCAAGGACAGTATTTTGAAGGAAATGTTGTTTAAATGTACGTATTTTTTCTGTGTGCAGAAATAAAAATTAATTCCGGGAACTTTTTGAAGCTACTAGTATGATAACGAAACGTCTTTTCCGAAAGAGATGGAATAACGAAGTTCATGCTTTTAAAAAAAAAAAATTCTTGGCAGCATTTTATGAAGTTTATTGTTAAAAGCAAATCAAAGAATATGATAATGAAACTGAAGAAATTTTTCAAAATATCATAATTACAAATTAGAAAAGGGAAGGAAGCATTTTGCGATCTGGACTCGAACCAAGGACCACGATTTGTTGTCGCTAATCTAACCAAATGATCTACCGCGGATAATGGACCGCTAAGCTATTGTAATATGTCTGTATAGATTCCCATGAAGTCACAAACGGTTACAGCGACGGGGAATGTCGTGGTTCCTGGTTCGAGTCCAGGTCGCGAAGTTTATACTTCCCTTTTCTACTTTGTAATTACTGAAAATGTTTCTTTGAATTTGTGTAATTGAATTTTTGATGATTTGTTTTCATCAACAAATACTAATGGATTTGTATGACCAAACATTATTTACCATTTAAAAAAAAATACAAGATACGTACAATGAATTTATCTATTTCGAAGCTTCGTATTTTCCTAGGACCTCCACAATTTTTTCAATGTCTCTTATTCAAATAGCAAAGGGAAGGCCGTTCAGAAGATCTTGTTGCTCACACGGAGATATCTTATCTAATCTCGCTTCCACGGCTTATTAAATTACTTATTAAATTTTTAACTCTACTTTCACTTTAAAATCTTCCTTTGCTGATCAATATATTTTTGAATGGTTTGTTGTTTTTTTCTTCAATGTAATAGCATTAACATATTCTTTTAGTGGGTTTATTTTTATTTTCATCTCATCAGTGGATTTATTTGCTTCCGGTATTCGCTAAGCAGATCCTCAAGAGAAAAAAGTTAAAAATATCTAAGTATTTACTAATATATTTTATTTATAGGCAATAGATATCGTGTTAGATGACGTTTACTTCTTCTGTGTGTTTATAGTTATGTCTATAAACAATGAACGAGTCTTTAAAGCTCTTGGTTATCAATATTATTCCATATTACTCTATACATAATCTTTATGGCGTTTCAATTTAATTTTCACGCCATGAATAGGACATAAAACTTTAAAATTATTTTATATATTAAATAAATGGATATATGTTTACATGGCTTATTTCCGTGCAAACTTTAGAAATATATCTTATTTTTCTTTCTGTTGCGAATAAAATAAAGGTTAAGAATATAAAAAAAATTCAACGGATGTGCATTTTGACTTATTTGCCTCACCTAACTGCACATATATAAATCAACATTTGATTCCTATGCATTAGAAAGTTCCTCGTGTCAATTTATCATTATCTTCTTTTTTTCCTTTAAAGAATTCTTTCAATGTTGACAAGAGACCTTTTCGATGTTGCCGTATAGATAAAATATCAAAGACCGAAGATAAAATTTTTAATTTATTATGCATTGAAAAATGCAACTACATGTTACAGTGAGAAAGCCATTTTCCTTCTTTATTAAGACGTTATGCATTTCTTCTACACGTACATTCATCGTCAAAAAAAAAAGTTGCACCCAGAAGGAATCATCAGATTAAAAAAAGATATTTGAAAGGAAGTTACTACTCACCAACAACAATAAATGATTAAACAATGAGCGTGGGTATGACAATACAGTATTTATTGGTCAAAATAACAAAATCATTACAACTCTTAATAGAAGTTGGGCCGTCATTATTTATATAATGTATTCTGCCACACATCGTGGCAAGGAGTCGTACAAGTTCTTAACGTGGTCTTGACTCAGCTCATGCAGACTGAACTTTGGCTTGTAGCTCTTGCAGATCTTGTCCCAGAGATGGAGTCTTAACCGAACGTCCTATAGCATCTCATATGGGTGCAACTTTCTTTGGGACAATGGTGTATTTTTATCTCTTAAGCTCCCTTGAAAAAAGTTACTAAAATACGATTCAATAAAAAATTTAATTCCAGGAAAAAATCTTGCTTTATGTTGATACTTCAATTAAAATAATATCAATTTGGGAAAAAATCCAATAAAAAAGAACTCAATTACATTCTCTTGATTGGAGTGTTATATCTTGGACTGATGAAACGCACTAACTTAGATACAAGATAAATGGGATGCAGTTAGACATCGAAGATTAATATGCAGGATAAAAAAAATTATAGATGCAATTATTATATATTCTTCTTGAAATATATCATTATTTTATATCAGATTGTACCACGAGGCGTTTTCCCCTTTAATTTAGTTGCACAGAGCAACTCGAATATCCTTCTTCTTTCGATTGGACTTTGAGATATCGTTGCTTTAAGACATTCGATTACCCACCTGGGCTTCCATCAAACACCAGTTCATGGTCAGGTACTTGTATAACGAAACCCCGTGACACGTTGATGGTGGAGAGCTTTTGTGTAACGAGGCTCCAAATCGGAGGCTTATTTCACATAATAACGGTTACTCTTTCAAGTTCGAGATGCATGCAGAAAAATATCGACACACAAAGTAAAAACTTGGTATACTGCCCATGTTTAAAAAATTTTCACCTTCAAACTTCGAATCGGAGATTTTTTTTTTTTTTTTTTACGAAATAACAAATAAAAAAATTATCCAGCTCGATGTCTAAAGTCCTGGCTAACATCTCTTTTACTTATTTAAAAATATATCATAAGCGTATTTTAGCGATTAATGATGCCCGAAAGAGAATTATCTCGAAATTTTTTGTCCCTATTCTCTATCAATCAGTATTTGCTTAAACGAAAATTAAGAAAACAAAGACGAAAACGAATTAATGATCGAATCGCTGATTTTCATTGGGTTGTGTAACTTTACAATTGCAGATAAAGTACATTCTTAAAATTTCTCAAGGTTGTTAAAGTTATTTTTATAGAGAGAAAGCCCTTTATTATTGATATAAGATAAATATATCTTTCGTTTAGGCTTTTGACAATTCAATAAATCATCCAAAATTTTTCTTTTTAAAGTAAATGTTTTTTAAGAAAGTCGGTGGAGGGTGAAGAGCTAAAAATATACTTCAGTTATGATAAAAACTACATTCATTATTACTTTTTATTGTTTTCTGTTTGTTTAACTGATGAGATTATGGGAAATCGGCAGCTATAGTTGAAATTTAAAGCACTCGAGAATAATAAAAATAGTGGAATGGTAGTTTCTTTTCTTCCTTTACTGTTACTCAAGAATATTTTAGTATGTACAGGCACATTTCTACTCACGGTTTTATTTATGAAAATAGAGACGTGGGCACAGATTTCCCTAAAGAAAATCTTTGGCTGACTTCTTTCAGAATATTTTTCTATATAATGCGTGGGATTATTTTGTTTCTTTAAAGAGCGTCATATGCATTTTTGCTTTGTTTTTGAAGTATTATTTAAGGAAAGGTATAAGATCATATAACAAAAGAAACAATGGAATAGTGGTAAAAAAATCCGCTTTTTTATTTACATGTAAATATGCTTTAATGTTAGGGCTAGGAACAATACGACATAACAATAATCTCAATAAAAAGAATAACAATAATCTCGATAATCGATAAAAAAAATAAAGAAAGTGGCGTAAAATTGCCTGTATATGAAGGGAAAAACTTACCACCAAAAAACATCCGAGATATGGAACGCCAGTCATGAATTTCGAAGGCTATGCTTTCATTCTCAATGGCAAGATTGAGACTAACCATAAAATTTATCTAACGATATACATCTTGGTACTAAAAAGGAGGATCGGGCTAAATGACTACAATGTATATTGTAGATAAATTTTATGGTTAGTCTCAATCTTGTCGTTGAGAATGAAAGCATAACCTTCGAAATACGTATCCGATGTTTCATTTGTCGTATGTCCTTTTGTGGTAAGAGGTTTTACCTTCATATACAGTCGATAATCTAGGGTGATTTTCCGTAATCGATGATAACATTTTGGATAATTAAGTAACTGAAATCAAGTAGGAAAGGAATCTGCGGCGTCCCTTTTAAAAATTCCAGCAAGTTCTAGATTAAAAGGACAATCCAAGCGAATCGAGAAAACACATTAATGCAGATAAGAAAGAATTAAAAACCGTCGTTCTGCTTTCACAGGCTGCTCAAGCCAACCGAATCCACTTGAAATTGCTCAAATGGAGTAGAAACACGCATGCGATTACGAGAATAATAGTGTCGAACTGGTTTACGCCATTCGCGATTCTCTTTTTCAGACTGATTTGTTTGTGTAGTTA
This sequence comes from Rhysida immarginata, assembly GCA_023313115.1. Classification (NCBI taxonomy): domain Eukaryota; kingdom Metazoa; phylum Arthropoda; class Chilopoda; order Scolopendromorpha; family Scolopendridae; genus Rhysida; species Rhysida immarginata. Next base: position 3,040,706 of record JAHWFO010010123.1, read on the forward strand.
AACTGCGTACAACCACCAAACCCTGCCGTGTGTCCCATGCTAAAAAAGGTTGTTCCATGTCAAACCAACAAACAAATTTTAAAAAAAATTTGCGTTGTAAATTTGTATTTAAAGGTTTGAGAATCCCACCAAACGCAGCCCCACCACCTCAACCAGCCCTGATGGCAATGCCTCACAATGAGAGAGAAGAATAAGGGGGGGGGGGTTCATTGCCGCACTCAAATTTAAGGTCATCCATTTCCTAACTCGAAAAATATTAAAGATAGAGAAAAATTTTCGATTGCTACCTGTAGAGCAACAGCACATTAGTCTAAAAACAATTTTAAATCACACCCTTCCCCTTGAAAGATTTTGAGAAAATGGGCGAGAAAGAGTCACTCAAGAGTGTGCTTCCCCTTCCCAACGGTGTGCTTCACTGCAATTCAAATGTGTTAGAAATCTCAGCCAACCTGGCTAGTTAAACCGCACGTATAATCGCACGGGTATACAAGTTGCACCGTTGGAAACAGAAAAACTCTACGCTGCTACGTTTTCTTTCCTTTTCTGATCTGTCATAAGCCACAAAAAATTATCCAAGCATATTGCCCAGACCTCCCAGAAGATTATCCCGCCGAAATATTATCATGCAAATAATAACACTGGCCAACAAAATTTAAGATTTTTCTTTTAACCAAATTCAAGAGGGTGATTTTTGGTAGTATTTTTTCTGCTTAATACGAATATAATTTTGAAATTTCTCTAGCACGCACAGATTTCTTTTTTTTTCAATGAAACATTTTTAAATTATTAAATGTTTGGGGCCTGATAAATTTTCTTGCGGCCCCAAAATATGGATAGTTTAACATTGCAGACGCTTCTCTTCACGTCCATTACTTTAACATAGAAGTCTCGAAGTGCATAACTTGGAAACGTGACGTGATAGAAAAAATCTAAAAGCAGATTCGGATTCTACATACAAATTACTCTAAGAACACTTCGTGTGGTCATAGTTACAAAATGTGTGTTAACTAGTGTAATTAGTACCTCATATTTGAAAAATGTTTTAAACAATTGATAATTAGGGGATATAAATACGAGATCTTTTTTTTTAATCCATACTCCTTTTTAAGCACATTCGTTGAACGAAAATTTAAAACTTTGTCTCATGATAATATACACTATCTACCCAAAAGTAACACTTTCGATTTTAGACGTTTTGTCTTGAAAAATATTTGACGAATTATCTTGAAACTTCAGGGATGTGAAGAGCATGTTTTGCCATACAAGGGTTTTGTCCCGAAGGCAACTACGGGACCAGCAACAAAGTGAACCAAAAAATTAATCGATAAAAATTAATCGATAAAAATAAGAAAGAAAATTTCACAGCCTGGATTCGAACCAGGAACCTTTTGTTCACCGTGCAGACACGCCAACCAATTTTTTTCCTATTTTCACCAATAATATAAACATCTGTAAAAATCCTCATGCAAAAAAAAAATGCAATGCCATTTTCAGAAACTTGACAAACTACAGTAGAGACAACACCCTGCAACCAGAATATAAAAACATTAAATATTTGATGAAATATGAGCATTTTTACTAAATAATGTTTCACTGTGCATGCGCAAGCATTACCAAAATGTACTACCAAAATGTTTTTATGAGCTACTCTTATAAAAAGCCCAAGCAAATATCGTAAAAATTTAGAAAGATATCGTCGATAGAATGAGTCGAATTTCTGTTATATCTCCATGAATATACGTGTTATTCTCATAGAAATAGATATAAGTAATAGAAGCCTCATGATCATATGCTACAGCTACAACGCATTTCAAGCATTATTTTTTACAGGGTGATCCCAAACATTATTTTCTTGTTCAATTTGATGCTGGCCCCCTATTTGCCTTCAGGACAAAACCTTCTCTGAGGTATAACATGTTTTACAGTTTCAGGATAATTTTTATTTATTTATTTATTTATTTATTTATTTATTTATTTATGAATTTGGAACCAATACGTCCATCCAGAGCCTTATGGCCAGAGGCCGACAGTTGGGTCCCTGGATAGACCTGGATTCACGACTGCTGTATGATGATTGCAGCAGCCGGGGGAGAAAGATTGTCTATCGCTAATGGTCACCCATCCAGTAAATAGCCGTCGGTGAAAAGCCCACGGCCTCATTCAGTGAAAAGCCCACGGTCTCCCCCCAGAATTATCCTCAAGTATTTGCAAAATTATCGTCAGATTACTACGGGAGGCGAAATCTAAATTTGGAAATCAAATGCTTTGAGTTTTGGCGGAAGAATATTCGTCAAAATCTCCCTCGGGAAAGCATCGTTTATTACCAGCAGTGAGGACTTTTAAATCAATTGAATAAACTGTTTTGGATCAGACTTCACCACGGCTTAGTTGATAACCAATTCTTTTACTTGAATTTTTTCCAACCCACACATCTGTTGGAATATACCTTATGTCTCACATGATCTTACAATATGTATGTATCTTGGTCATCATTACTTTTGTTTTTGTTTGTGTAATCTAGCCAAAGTATAAGGGTTGAATTATTTAAGTGTACTTCTTGTTTATTTCTTGTTTTATTATCTTGCCCTCTTCATCTTTATTTTACTTTTTACTTTTTTCTCTCTCTTTTTAGTTCGTTTTTGTATAGCTTTGAATAATTAGTTAATTAATTTAAGCTACGTATCTAACTTACCTTTATTGCTGAGGTAAAGCTTTGTACAGGATGTTGCAAAAATATATAGGACAGTACTGCTGGGTAGCCTATCCTCTCGCTTCAGGTGCCACTTCATAAAATGATAATTGGGAAATTTTATTTTGTTAACCCATTTACGCCGAAATTGGTAAAAATGGAATTTAAGACTTCATATCTTAAATTTATATTCTGTAGCATGTAAAGACATAAAAAATAATTTACAAAGACTTAAACAATACATCTATGAACGACAGCATATAATTTTAAGATAGGTCTAGATTGTTGTTAGACCTATCTTGGTCAGGTGACTTTTCAGTGCCGGAGCATGTCTTTCTCGTTAGTCTCGTTAGTTTTCTTGTTAAGTGATTTAAAAGTAATCTAATTTTAATTTTTAAGTTATCATGAAATAATTGGCTATTTATTGGACTGCATTTTCATTTCATCGAAATTTTTGTTGTGAACTTTTCGGACTTTTCGGACCTTAATTTCAAAATTCAAATTCAAGACTTTCAAAATTCAAAATTTTTCAAAGTTATTATTTCATATCGTCACCTTTTTTACAAGTGGCGAGTCAACAATGAAGTCAGTTTCTACGAGGTGTGAAAATTATTGCCAGGACAATGGACTTGAGATTACTTGGACTGTTAGAAGCTTTGTTATTTAGTAATCTGTTAAATTTTATTAGTTTTAAGTCCCTTATTAATTATATTCTTGTAATTTTTTATGTCTTTGTAAATTATTTTTATGTCTTTACATGCTACAGAATATAAATTTAAGATATGAAGTCTCAATTTCCATTTTTACTAATTTCGGCGTAAATAGGTTAACAATGTGAGGATAATGTTATATAATACTCCCAATTTAATTAGGCTGAGATCGATAATGGTAGTGCATCATTATATTAAAAAAATGATGGCGTTGTTTTCCGCAATAACTTTAGTATAGTTAAATAATAATTTAATCAAAAACAGGTATAAGCTCAGTTTGAAACTTTTAATAAAACAATTCTAATAAGAGGATTTAAAAAATTATCACAATTCTGTAAAGGGAAAAAAACTGAATAAGCCCTCGGACAAGTTCAAGACGTCGACTAAATATCGCAACACAGATAATCCGCAGAAAATCAAAGAAAACTACAATCACAATTTTTAGCACACTGACCAGACTAAAACAGGTTAACTCCTACTGCCTATCCCCAGGTCAGTGTCCAAAACCCAGAGAAAAGTCCTTAGACAATGCCACAAGCACATTCCCTTCAAGATACACAGTCACTGCTGCAAAGCAGGTTCAGAATTTGAGAGAACTAAGCCGGGAGCTCTGATTATAGGAAATGCACCATTTGCATCATAAAACTTCCCATAGGCTTGCATTCTTGATGGCTAACGTAAGCGCCATCAAAAATAATCAAAAATTTCCCAATTCTATGCTCCTTACTAAGGATTTAACATTAACCTTAGCTTACCTAAGCCTACCATGGATGAACACATTAGCATCACCCCATATATAGGACCAAGAAAAATTGCCTCTTATGCTTTGGTCACATTGCTTAAATAATTTTATAAATAATAAAGTCCAGGTCAAATTTGAACCTCCTCGTAAAATTCTCTCTTTCGTTAGAAAACAAAATAATACTTACAGATGTAGACCAAATTTGGTTGAACTTTTGTCCAGTGGATTTTTGGCTATTAGGTTCTATAAATATACGTGTAGCTCCCAGTTAATTGTGGGTACCCTGTATATCAAATCATTTTCAAGATTTTTAAAAGAACCTGAATAGCAACTATCCGTAGCATAACTTTAATTTTAAAATTTAGAACACATGTACTGTATATCTAGAAGAAGTAATCTAAAATAAGATCAACATCCTCTTTTTTTGTTCAAGTTTTTTTAATATCCCTTTCAGTTGTAACTTTAATCAATATATTAAGAGTTATTAGTGCTTGATAAACTTTATCTTATTGAAATATCAGCTGTTAATTTTTTTTTTTCTCAGCGTGGGAACCCCTTTGGCAAATAAATCAAAGCTCACCATCCCATTCATAATACATGCGTTTTTTTAGTGAAATTTTCATATATTTTTCCTCATAAATGGTGAAATTCAATTTAAATATCGAATTGAAAATATGAGAAGTATTGCATATGGAATATTTTATGAGTTCCTTGTTTGTTGCTGGAAAATAGCAGTTCCTCGAAAAAAGTAACGAAATGAAACAAGAAAGTGTCGATTTTTATATATCCGTCACATGAAATTTTATGTTTTCAATCAATACAAATTTATTTCTTTTCATTCTGGTTTTTTTTTTTTTATTGCATCATTTTTTTTTATTGGTAAGAAAAATTATCAACACGGGAAGGAGATGCCCCTTGATTCTAATAACTCAGTTTTACGGCACAGCAAGAAATAATCAAAGTTCTTCTGGGCCATAATTTTCAATAAATTTCAAAAAATTTCTGTGAGAAGTCGATCCCATCATTAGTGTTTACCTTCAATCGGAATTGACTTTGATTTAAATGATTTGTATCGATGCCAATGAAAAACACCTTGAACAGTATCTACAAAATGATATAACTGATAATATGACAGCTGTTTAAGGGGTCGGCTCTTAGGCAAGGTCTAATGGGGCACGTGTTCAAGACCCGTGTTCTGCAGACCCGTGTTTAAGTAATGCAGAATATGTGTTGTGCATAAAGACAATCACCTACATTATAATGGACGATTGAAATTTTAAAACAATCTAATTTAGCCATAAAACCTTGGTAGTTATTAGCCACATTCTATAAGGTAATTCTTATCCACATGTTTAACTTAGTTTTATTTATAATATTAAGAAAGACAAAAAATTAATTAAATATAAATAAATAATGAACACAATTAAAGATGCATTTCATCTTTACAATAACCAGAGGCTTACGATTGTAGATTTAATACCAGCTGTAGTTTATAATATAATGATACAGCTGCAATAGCCGATTGGAAAAAAAATACAGAATTTGATATGTTTAGTAATATACAGGCTGTACTGATATCCTATTGGCAAAAAGGAGTGGCTTTTAAATGATTCGATGAAATCTATCACTTTTCAAAGAACTTAGGGTTGGGAGAATCAGAAGGAAAAAAATTATCAGTGGGACAAATAGAAAGCACTATGAAAGAGGAAATGTTGCTCAAAAACACAGCTTAAAAGTGATATGACAAAAAAATAGCTAAATCCTTAATATTTATTTTAATTTATTATTTCCTTGCCATAATAATAGCATAGAATGACCTATTTCAGAGATTTTGGTAATCCAAATGAGTGGACCAAAATCTTTGCAAATAAAGAAAATAAATAATTTTTCAAAGACGTCATTCTACAGTGGACAATAAATTGAAGTAACCTATTGCTTACTAAAATTAGGTTAAAAAGCTGGAATTAATATTACAAGCTTATTAATATTTGAGATCAAAGAAATGCTGGGGGGGGGGGGGTTCCCCCGTACATTGTGTTTTGAGGTTCCACTTCCCTGCACAGCTCGTCTTTGATGCGACTTAACGCATTTTAATTTTATATATTATTTTTTAAGTTTACTTTATAATCCTTTTACTTAATGCACGTCTATTTATTTATTTGCCGCTGACCGTAATGAGATAGTCTGACAATGTGCAATCTTTTACAGAAACAACGACACAAATGCTAGAACGCAGCGCTTAATCGGAGAAGAGATAGAGACCTGGGCAAGAGCTATATTAGCCAACAACTTTGTTTAATGGAGTCTCCATCTAGAAAAATAATTTGTCAAAATAAATATACAGGGTGTCTCAGAATTCATTGTACAAACTTCTAGGGGAGTTAGTATGGGTGATTCTAAGCAAAAAAGTTCATATGAACATGGGTCCGAATTTGAACGATAACTGAGATATGAACAGAAATAAAAATGCCGCCACCAAGATCAACAAGTTAATAACTCAGGTTCTGTAAAGCCTAGATTAATGAAATTTGGTAGAATAACAGGGTACATAAGACCGTATACCGTTAAAATTTGATACATTTCCAACATGAAGTATCCGAGTTACTCATTCAACATCATAACACGTGCTCACTTGTGAGTACTAACTAGCACTTGTTACAATTTTGACTGTGTAACTCGGAAACTTCCCGTTGGAATTCAATCAAATTTTAACGGTATACACAGTCTTATGTAACCTGTTATTCTCCCAAATTTCATTAATCTAGGCTTTACAAAACCTGAGTTATTAACTTGTTGATTTTGGTGGCGGCATTTTTATTTCTGTTCATATCTCAGTTATCGTTCAAATTCGACCCATGTTCTTATGAATTTTCTTGCTTAGAATCACCCATTCAACTCCCCTAGAAGTTTGTACAATGAATTATGAGACACCCTGTATATTTTCTTACAGATAAATCAAAATGATTGGTTCAAAAAAGAAAGCTACCTCACCAAGACTGTATTCAATATATCGCTTTAACAAACGATAGAATGATACCCCTCCACATTCTATCCAACGTATAGTCCGCTAAAGGGAAATTGCTCACTCAAAATTGTCGCAACCTATAAGAAAAAAGCATAATGTGTCATGGAAACTATAAAAACGGCGTCCATAATAATTCTCCATCGAGATTTTACATGTACATTCGTAGCTAGCTCACTGAACATCTTCCTGGTGTTGGATAAGCCATGCTCGGATCAAGGATGTATCCCCACGATCACAAAATCTTATAATATGCGATTTCTTGTGGGATATGTGATAGTGTTGGCCTTTGTGTTCCCTATGCGGCAGGACTCGGTAAACTAAAAGTAGCATATACTAGATCGACTAATAAGTTTTTAGACTTTTTTGAACACATTTATTGTAATATAACTACATAAACAATACACCTAATTCAAAAGGTAATTACCCTCTTGATCTATCACCTTTTGCCATCTTTCAGACAAAATTTTGATATCTTTTTACCAGAAAGTCAATATTTCTTCATGTCAGCGTAAGGAGAAGAAGTCGATACTGGTATCCGATCCAAAAATAAAAGTTTGGAGAAAGCCCCTTATCGTTTTGTTTATTTTTGAGAGCAACTGAAATTCAACTCATTCTATTCAACTCATTCTTTCTCAATTTTCACGATATTTGCTTGGGCTTTTTTTAAGAGTAGCTCTGTACATTTGGCTAATAAATTATGCAAAAGACAATTTGGTAACGCATGCGCATGCGCAGTTAAACATTGTTTAGTAAAAATGCTCATATTTCATCAAATATTTAATATTTTTCTATTCTGATTGCAGGGTGTTGTCTGTACTGTAGTTTGTCAAGTTTTCCGTAAATGGCATTGCATTGGGTTGAAAATCTTGCGTGTTATAAACAAAAAACTTACGAAAACATTTCGACCTTTTTAAAGAAACCTTTATATCTCCATGAATATACGTGCTATTCTCATACAAATGAACACAGAAAAGTAAAACAAGCCTCTTAAGCATATGCTACAGCTACAATGCATTTCAAGCATTATTTTTTACAGGGTGATTTCAAACATTATTTTTTTGGTTTACTTCTTTGCTGGTCCCCTATTTGCCTATTTGCTGGGAGAAAACCTTCGCTGAAATATATGAGGTGTAACATCCTTTTTACACCTCTGAAATTTCAGGATAATTCGTCAAGTATTTTTCTAGATATTCGACAAAACGTCTAAAATCGAAAGTGTCCGATTACTTTTGGCTAGATGGTGTATATCAAATAGGAAGTTCCTAGACGGTTCTGTTCGAAAGTTATAGCTCATTCTAGAAAAAGTCTAAAAACTTATTATCCAAGATGTGGTAACCTCGATTAAGCTGAACAAGATGTGACGGGTATGGGGCGAGCCAGACTACGGTCTTGACGTTTCGCGTGTCACAATGGGTGCTCATAACACTTGTGATAGTTAGTACAAAGTTGACAGGATAGCCAATCATCCTGTCTTTTTTCTGGCGATATACTGAGTCCAGCTTGGTAGAACAATCGAATAACACGTAGAAATTGTAAAAATTCACTTCAAAAATGATGAAAATCGAACTGTCAGCTTATTTTGGGACCCCATTCTTGCCATCTGGCCAAACTCTCCAGTCACCTGATTTCATGCCGATCATTTGAGATTACAAATTAAATGCCATTTTTCAGAAGGAAGATGTTTTAAAACCATTAAATTTCCTTAAAATAAAGGGTTGTTAGATTATGTAGTTTTGCATAATTTAACCTCAATGTTTAATAATGACAGCATATAAAAATCTCTACTCTCCCCGCATGTACCACGAAAAAAATGGCGGCAAATTCAAAATGTCAGTTCGTGAGGCATAGGTTCAGTATTTCCACCATCACGTTATATAGAATTGCTTGTCCAAGTATGAACATGACCGTTTAGTGGAATGATGAAGCCAGCGGAATACTAAAATATCACCTTCTAAATCTTCGCAGACCCAATTCTGTATTCCACAATAAGCCTCCTTAGGTCGGGGATGATGCACGAAGAAATGATTAATTATCGGACAATATTACTCTTTCCCTATCATTTATGATCATGATACCTCGGTGGTATTCGACAGTCCTTGTCATTTAATTTTGGTTTTCGGCCACTATATTTTATTCAACGATGCGATCTTTTCATACTTCAGGTATGCAATCACAATAGTGGAAACCATTCTTTTGTAATACTAAATAATTAAGTTATGGTTACAGATGTCCTTGCTAAATGAGCATGAACGGTCTGCCCTCTTTAGAAGTATAATATGTCCCCCTTTTACGAAGCTCGTGCCACTGCGCTGCTAAACACTACACTGCATGCAACTGGCCAAAATATAAAGAAATGAACAGCAAAATTATTCCAATTCTATCGGTTTCGTATAGCGGTGTTGATATTACTTTGCCACCCCTATATAACCAACCCTATATAATCCCTATATAACCACCCCTATATAACTGGTGTTGATGTTACTTTGCCTAATCTTTGTTTGTGAATACACACTACACGTTTATCTCTCCTGAGCATCTGGAAGTAAACTTGGAAATCGAATTTTTTTTGCATATTTCCAAATCTTTCATAAGCATTCTTAAAGTTTTATTTCACTTGTCGATAAAAGATAGCACAAGACAATATTTAATTACTTCAATACAAATGGCCGCAATTGAAATTTGAAAATGAAACATGTACCGACAATAAGAGAGGCGACAGTAAGGATCCTTGACGGAGTCCAACACCCACGGTGCCATTCATCCGGAGATTTTGCACAGAGACATTATAGCAACCAGTAATTAAGCTCTCATAACTCTTTCCATGTAGATTGCACATCCTTACGAGGTTTAGGAGATAAATTCTATTGTTGACCTCCTCTTGTTCAAAGTCCATGACTTCCAAGATTAAATTATGTTAATTAAAATAATATTCTAATTATTAAAAGATCCTCCTGAATTATATCGCGATAGCCATATTAAATCAATTGGGAGAGTTCTTTTAAACGGAATGGCTGTCCATTACACGTGTTCCTCTACGTCGCCGTCTTCTTCCGAGTATTGACTCTATCAAGAAATGTCGTAAACTTCGGATCGCTATTAAAACAGTTAATTGCACTGCTTCAAAACAAACCACACTTCATTGTTAACTTTATGGTTACTAGAATTTTTTGTTCAGGTCATTGGCATTTTTAAAAATGGACTTCTCCGCTTTGATTACTTTTATTTTTCTTATAGGTGGCCAATGCATCGTAACGGTATAAATATAGAATCAACGACCGAAAGAATAAATAAGTAATTAATACTCTACAGAAAGAGACACATTAATTGTATGCTATTAAATTACAGCATAAATATATAGATGGTAATACTATTCTACATCATCGATTCCTTCAACTCGAATAACATGATATTATCTATCATTTATCTTATTTAAATAGTTTTCCGTACAACGTTTATATACTTTTAAGTTATTGTGTTGATTAATACACAGATCAAGTTTTGTTGATTAACTATCTTTCATATGAACGTTGTTGCTGAACTTAAATAATTAGATTTATTCACTAAAACAACATTATTTAGATGTTACATAATACAGGGTGAGTTTTTTTAAAGTGGTCCGGCGCGAAATACTGCGCAGTAAGTTTTCAAATGACTTGTCATTCATGTGATATTGCGTAGTTGATATTTCGCAGTTGATATTGCGCAGTTGATATTGCGCAGTTGATATTGCGCAGTTAAGAGAGTAACATTGGTTATGGGTCATGGAAACAGTGTGCAGATGAGTTTAAAATTAAGTTTCAAGTTGGTGCTGTGCCTGCAAATCCTCCTGATAAGAGTGCAATGCAAAACTTAATTACGAAATGGCATGCAACGGGATCAGTACTGAATGCAAAGAAAGTGCGCAAAAGGACGGTCCGTACGACAGCAATCATTGCTGCTGCTGGAGAACACATGCTATGCAGTCCCAAAACGTCATCACGGCGGCTGTCTCAGCAACTGGGTTTGTCTCAGTCAAGTGCAATGAAGATCACGAAACAGGATTTTACACTTACACCCCTTCAAAATGACCACTGTGCATAGTTGCATGATGTGGACAAGCCGACCAGGGTTCAGTTTTGTGAATGGTTCCTGAGCACCGTTGCTCCGGAGGTGCTGGAGGATGGTCATTTGTTCATCTCAGATGAAGCGTGGCTCCATCTGTCCGGTTACGTCACAGAACATGCGCCACTGATCTTCCGTCAATCCACATGTGTTCATGGAGTCTCCACTGCATCCACAAAAAATTGGAATGTGGTGTGCTGTCTCCGCCTCGATAGCCGCATCATCCCTGTGGTCTTCAATGAAACCGTGAATAGTGACCGTTATGTGGACAACATCTTCAACGTGTTTGCCGCACAACTTATTGATGACGAGCGTGCCAATGTTTACTTTCAGCAAGGTAGTGCAACAGCCATTCTGCACACGCAAAACTTGCCCGTATCCAGGAAGTGTTCCCACCCGATCATGTGATCAGTCGAGGAACAGAACAGCCCTGGCCATCACCGTCGCCAGACCTATCGATCTGCAATTTCTTCCTCTGAAAGATGCACTGAAAGATGTGGTCTATCAGAATAATCCGCGCACAGTCGCCGACCTTCAACAAAACGTCCAGGCAGCCATTCTGGCCATTCCAGCGGAAACCCTTGTTCGTGCCTTTAGGAACACGTGGACACGCCTTCACATGTGCCTCGAGATCAATGGAGGACACTTCCAGCACCTACTCTAGGTTATTTACACTGATCTTTGATCATTGTTATCTCTTTTCATGCTCATTTTTACGCGTTGTTCACCGGGCAACTTTTTAAAAAAGTCACCCTGTATAATTGTTACGCGTTTCGTTACCTTAAACGATCTTCAGCCAAATTTAAGTTTGAAATGCCTGAAAATGGTTTAAAGCAGCGGTTCTCAACCTTTTCACAATCGCGTATCATTAAAACAAAATTTTTAACAACCGCATACCAATCAAACAAAATACCTAACAAAAACAACAAACAAGACATTGTTAAGTACTTTCCAAATACTACCAGTTAACCACTTGCGTACCACCAGTTGAGAACCACTGGTCTAAAGTACTGAGACGCGTAAGCAATTAAACAGTGATGTGACAACCACACGTAGTTTGTGATGTCAGCGCTAAATAACCAATCACAGAAAGCACTAAATAAATGAGGCAATAAATGACAGTTCATCAGCAGAATGAAGAGATGGAAATCTGAGAAGGAAAATCTTTCGGTCTTCTCTTATCAAACTTTCCACCACTTCACAATTCACTTGTGTGTGTGTGTGTGTGTTTGTGTGCACAGACCTAGGTCTTTCTCTTCGTTTCTCTGGATCATCATGCAGTTAAGTTCGGCCGTCTGTGAAATTCCTGCACAACAGACACCTCTTTTAGACTCAAAACTTTCTCCCCAAAAACGATTGAGGCTAACATCAATCACGTAAATCAATTTTGTAATAATTTTCTATGACATTGCTCATTTTTTCCGTTTGCTACACCCCAACTGTTGAACGGAGATTAACCATACGCACCTTACTACTACCACAGCTCACAAGATAACGTCATATCACGCGAGAACGAGTGTACGCTTAGAAATTGTCGGCGCAACCATTTGTACCTTTAATATCGGACCGACCATCTCACTTGACAACAAATGGATTGATTCCGAAGAAGGTCAAGAAGATATCAACAAATGCGATGCCGAAAGCTCACTGCGTACACCCTGCTACTTGTACGTATTCAACGTCCTGTTCATATTTGTACAACAGGGAAGCTTCGAATTGCTAAAGCTCTTTGCGTATATTCACAATTTCTATGTGTAATGAGGGGAACCCCGAAAAAAAAAAGATCTTTAAGTAAGTATAGCTTTAAAACCGCATAAATAAAAAAATTCGCGTAAAAAGTGACCCGAATGTATTCCAAGTTAAAATAAATATTTATTTATCACGTTTTATTTATTAATGTTTTTTCATTTTCTCCGTGTGTAATCAAATTATGTGATTGATTGAAATGTGAACTAAATTCTTGCAAACAAAATAATATACAGGGTGTCCAAAAAGTCTGGTAGCATGGCAGATATCTCAAAGTTGCCAGGTAGGCGAGATCTGATGAGTGTGCTTTATAGGTAATGGGAGGGGGGGGGGGGAAATTCATTCCGCACTCAAATTTGATTTTGACCCCCAAATTTAAGGTCATCCATTTGCTAACTCGAAACTATTAAAAATAGAGAAAAATTTCCAATTGATACCCTCTAGAGCAACACCACATTAGTCCGAAAACAATTTTAATCACAATCTTCCCCTTGAAAGATTTTGAGAAAATGGGCGAGAAAGAGTCATTCATGGAAAGAAAATTCCCAACGGTGTGTTTCACTGCAATTCAAATGTGTTAGAAACCTCAGCCAACCTGGCCAGCCAAACATGACCTTGAGTGCATCTTTTTCGCCCTTTTTCTCAAAATCTTACCTATAAACTACACTCATCAGATCTCGCCTACCTGACAGCTTTAAGATATCTGCCATATTACCAGACTTTTTGGACACCCTGTAAATTAAGATCTATCCGAGGATCTCCGAGTACCTGTATTGCTGCATTTATCCTATACCATAGAATCTACAGAGTGCTCTAAAAAAATCTGGAAAAATTTTAAAGGGTGGTAGAGGAGACCAATAGAAGTATTTTCCGTCATAGAATGTGCCCGGAAATGACGCATTTAAGCGCTGGTGAAAGGTGAAACAAAGAATAGTTAACAAAATTTTTATTGAGCGCTAGTTTACAGTAGATTCTCAAACTTCTTCCACTTTAGGAGTTCTGGCAGTTCTGGTCCAGCGCACATCACATCTGCTAACCAGAAAGATCCACTTTCGCAAAGCTGTCGGTGCATACGCATAGACAGTTGTCTTGTCGGAAATCGTTCCTTGTACAGCCTCTGAGCAGTTAGTCCGTTTCCGTTCGCTACTCCGTACATCAAATGCTTATTTGTAAGTTCTGCGTTTGTAAAGCGATGCATGCTGTTGTAAATCCCAGCGGGAAAATGACGTCAACGACTGCCGCGCTTAAACACGTCATTTCCGGATACATATATTCTATAGTGCAAAATGCTTATTTTGGTCCCCTCTACCACCATTTAAAATTTTGCCAGATATTTTTCGAGCATACTGTATTAGATCGGTACTTCATCATTTTCAGATGAATGATTAGAAGGTTCCCTGATGGATGGTCGGGATTTCCTTCAGAATTTTTCCTTCATTTCTTTACGATTGAAGATTATTTCTTCAACACATAACTCATGCATTTCATGAGTAGAGGGTAGCGCTAGATAATGCAACTTTTAAGCTAAAGAAAGCTACCAAGTATTTTCTTAATATATAAAATGGCCTAACGGCTCTTCTGAACAATAACGAGCTTTAAAAGGACGCCTGAAAATTCTACTTGAAGATTTTAATGCAAGATGGCATAATTCAAGAACAATGCTACACAGGGTTTACTAAACATTCAAAATTCAAGGGGTGATTCTTTGGGTTATTTTAATGTTTTGGTGATTTTCGGAATGCCGCTTTGTTTGGTTTGCAAAATCATAGTGTTGTATGGGCGAAATACGCTATTCTGCTTAGATAAGGCTAAAATATGACAAATTTTGGTGATTAGTCGGGAGATGTTTATGAGGCGGAATTGGGTCTCGGCAAGGCGGAACCATGTGAAAGAGAACAACTTCCCACGTGAAACGTCGAGACATGAGCAATATCAGCGAGACTTCACGTCCTCCTTAATATCAAATGGCATCGCCCTGAACGCTACCAAGAGATGCAGCGAAACGATAACACTCCGCGTGAAATAAATAATGCTTGCGGTCTTTTCAGAACGAAATCTGTGGAGACATGTGGTACTATTGTCAATAACTGAACCCGGCAAAAGCACCGCAAATATAGATTTGCCAGAATTAGATGCAATCATAAGAATCGCCAGGAAGAGAGTTTGCCGTAATGACTTTCCCTCTATAAACTGCGGTCTTAAGGCTATAATTTTACTGGAAAAGGCTTAAGCTCAACGAATTCTAAGTTAGTTATAAAAATAAGGCAAGCATTCAGAAAAGGGCGACCATTGGCAGGGGCGGATTTACACATTTCTACGTCCTAGGCCAAAGTAGCCTACATAATTCTGCACCCCCTCAAAAAGAAGTTTAATTATAATTTTCAATGTAATATAACCTATGTTGGCCATATGGGAAATCCGGCCCTGACCATTGAGGATTAGCCGCCATTTGCAAATCGACCTGTGCCAAGTGAACGGGACTCTTTCATTACAAATTTGGTCTGCCAAATGCCACAAGGACAAACGAGATTTAGATTTATAAATGTAGAGCAATTAAGAGCTATGGACTAATTAATAATTTAACTTCATTTGAAAATATATTTCTACTTCTGACTTCAACATGTGACCAATTTTTAATTTAATTTGCGGTAAGGTTTGGAACAAAATCTTAGCTTTAACAAAATTGGAACAAAATCTTAACTTATGCATAACTCTAATGAGACTGTATAATTTAAAGGAAAATTCACTGCAGCAAGTCTCTATTGGTACCTCTCAGTCCTACGCTATGGAGATCGTTATCCCCCACTCCCTGGTTGTTTTGACTGCTTTCGAATTAAACTTTTGGACTGAGATAATGCAACAGCACGAAGTACCAAAGGAAGTTCAGCTAAATCAACTACGTTGCATTGGGCCATTTCCACCAGGATTTTTAGCCTACCAGATTTATCATTACAGGGGAATATTAGTACGTTGAAAACTGATAAGAAAATTATATGGGTAGAAATATTTCGTATTGTTAACTCCAATGGATGATATTTAAAAATTTTGTTCAATAGCTTTGTGACAAACCCTATTAGCTATACAGGGCGTATCTGAATGGTCTGTACAAACTTATAGCATGAGTTCCTTGTAGCCAGAGAAGCAATATATGTCCCATGAACATATAGGGTGATTCAGTCAATTTCTGACCATTTCACTCGAATGACGTGCATTAGGAAAAAAACAATTGAAAGAATATGAGCGCCATACCAAATTTCTAAATAGTTGAAGTTTGTATTGTTGCAACGGCGCTGCATGAAAATCGTATTGTTGAAAAATGGCGCCCACTTTATCAACAGAGCAGAAATGCAAGGTTGTCGAATGGTATTTCCAGACAAAATCACCTGTAACAGTGCAAAGAAAGTTCCGCAAGGAGTATAAGTGTCGAGACGCACCAGGCAGGCAAGCAATCATGGATTTTGTCAAGCAATTTCGTGCCACTGGATGTGTTAAAGGCAAGAAAAAAAGGCGGGAGCGAAGCTCGTGTTTGAACGGCCGAAGTTGTCGAAAATGTTCGCACAAGATTGGTCGATTCCCCTACCAAAAAATCTGTTCGCCGCCTATCCATTGAAGAAGGGCTGTCGTATGCCACGACTTGGCGAATTTTGAGAAAGGATTTACACCAGTTCCGGTATAAGATCCATGTTTATCAGGAGTTAACAGACACTGGAAGACAGAAGCGACAACAATTTGCGATGGAGTTTGGAGCAGAAATGGAAGCCAATCAGGACATTGTGGACAACCTGTGGGTGTCAGATGAGGCCTTCTTCCATCTGTCAGGTGACGTTAATAAACACAACGTTTGTTTTTGGGGTTCCCAGTACCCTCATGAGATCCATAAGTCACCTCTTCATCCACGAAAGGTTGTGGCTTGGAGCGCGATTTCCAAAAGAGGCATCATTGGTCCGTTCTTTTTTGAGGGCACCGTAACGTCACAGGCTTACCTTAACATGTTGGAAACTTTCTTCATCCCCGAGCTGCGAAGGAGGCGTATACCGCTTCGACATCAATGGTTTCAACAGGATGGGGCTAAGCCTCACACCACTAATGAAGTGCTAGACTTTCTCAATCAGAAATTCGGAAATCGTGTCATTTCAAACAGGTTTCCAGATCGATTCGGGGGTGACTTTCTTTGGCCCCCTACGAGTCCTGACCTAAACCCATGTGATTTTTTATCTCTGGGGGTTCCTTAAAGACAGTGTGTTCACTGCAGCACCAAGAACCCTAGACCAGCTGCGACAAAGCATCGTCGACTGCTGCACCCTTGTGGATGCAGAAATCCTGGATAGAGTTATTAACAACTTCACCATTCGGCTGCGAGCAGTTCAAAACGTTCTTGATGGCCACATTGAGCATATCATCAAGACTTTTCCACGGGAATAAAAATTCCGAACTACCTAAAATATCATACAGAAATGCTAAGTTTGTAAACATTAATGGGTCAATAAATCATAGTACTGAAATGGTCAGAAATTGACTGAATTACCCTGTAGGATCACAAACGCTTCCTTCTGGAGATACAACCGTGCGACATTTTTCTACAATAGCTGGCACAATTGTCACACCAAATCCGTTCAGCGTTACAAACTAGGTTTATTTCCGGCTTATACAGTAACAGAATAGTCCAGACGTGGTAAAGTACATGCTCGAAATGACCTCCGTTAGATTTCACGCAGGCTTGCACACGCCATTGCATTGACTGGCGAACCCATTGAAAAATACCGGGCATGTTACTGATGACATCGCAATTGTCCACGATCCGCTGGCGAAGAGTATCAACATCTGGTACGGGGGTGGAATAACCAAGGGTTTTCAAGTGGCCCCACAAAAAAAACGCCTAAGGGATTCATATCCGGCGAACGAGCTGGCCACGATATTGGTCCTCCACATCGTACGGATGTATTTCCAGAAGGAAGCGTTTGTGACCCTATTTTCATGGGACTATATTGCTTCGCTGGCTACAAGGAACTCATGCTGTAAGTTTGTACAGACCGTTCAGATACACCCTGTATTAGCTTACAGGTTCCGGTAAAAGTTCAGAGTAGCGTCCCCTAATTATCATGGAAGATATTGGGCAGCCCCGTTGCGTTTATGCTCTGAAATTACTATTGTAACATATCTACTTAACAAGTGAATGATTTATCATATTATAGATATTATCAAAGGAAAATTTTAAGTGCAAAATTAGGAAACTTTTACTATTCTCGGCGCTTCGCGCCTCACGTAACTCTCGGCCCTGCGGGCCTCATTGGTCACTGTTTTCCGTCACTGTCTACGACGTCCCCCTCCGGGGGCAAAATAATGATACCTACCCAAGTCTTTTTGGTTACAGGGGGCAGTTGGTTTCCCCGAGAGACCATCAATAGTCTCTCAATCTTATTAATGGTCTCTGGTTTTCCCCCGGCCGGTTACAGGAGGTTAAATGGTCGGTACTTATTTTATTTCTCAAAGAAATTGGTAACAAAGCTGATCGATTCTTCCGTTATTATTAGGGGACGCTACTCTGAACTTTTACCCAGGTTCCACTATTTTATTGGGCTCTTTCCCTCATTTATGAAATTTTATCGTAGCAGCACTCTCGAAAGAGAAGAACTTTTCCAGGCGTTTATTATTTTTTTTTAAGAAAAAAAATTGCATATTTATTAATGTTTTTCTTGATAAAGGCTTTCCCGGTAGACTTAATTCTATTTAGTTTACATCGATATTTCTTTTGTTTCAGTCTAAGTTTAGTCTCATTAAAGTAACTTTACTTTAATAATTTCAAGTCTCACAACAATCGGAATTAGATTATTTTTCTTTTTATTTATTTTACACGTGACAATCACATTGTTCTCTGTGAGCGATGAGAATTTTGCTTGTTATTGGCAACATTAACGAATGACATCATCACCAATGTCGAACAGGGACTAAAGGAGACAGAAACTTTGGCTACGAGAAAACTTTATTCTCATAACTTATAACAAAGCCTCTCCATTTTGGAGAATTGACTACAGAGATAGCATAGGAAATTGCAGAGTGCGAATCCTTTTAAAAGATATGTTTTTTTTTTAGAATTCATAAATTCATATGAAACTTTTGGGTAGGTTCATAAGAAGTTCAAATTCATAAGCTGGCCGACCCCACGGCGGTGCGATGGTGCGGCTGCACAAGGCCCCACGCTTATTCAAGGCCCCCGTGCTTTGATTTTTCATGATTTAAATGTTTTTGAAAATGGGTCTCGCTCGAGCATTTTGCATCAGGCCTTGCTGTTTCTTGGGGAGGCCTGTCTAAGTATACATCAATGAAAGCAAATTTCACTGGATGTCTATCTTTATGGGCGGGTTTGGTATGAAGAAGGTGTTCTGAAAATCTCGTGACCAGAACTTTCGATATTAATAGCATGCACGGATATTTTAAAAAATAAACATTGAAAAAATAAAAGCATTCTAATTATAATTGTTTCAATTTTTATGAATTTTAAAGTTACGCTACAGATTACTGATTTTTCCTTTGCGAACTTCAATGCTAGGATCTCCTATCTTTTGATCAAAAAAAATCTATAATTTGACGTAGAAATTTTCTTTTTTATTATTAAACGCTAGTGTAGCATTCCTTTCTTTAATTCTTCGTAGAACATTTACTTAAACATGTTGTATAACCTTTAACATATTGCATCACTCAACACTGTAATCTTTATGTTAATATTTGTTTTCTAAGAAAAATGAATGCTTGGAAGATTTCTGCGAAAATCTCGTTCAGGTGTCTTTTCCCGCGGATGGTAAAATGCGCCCCTCGAACACTCCCTAATCTCTTGCATTTGAAATATACAATGAAATATGGTACTTCTCGGGAGGTGATTTTCTAAAGCAGACTGGACAACTGTGACCCTGTTCTAAATGTGAATGGGATCTGCTTATTAGATATCTGTTGTAACAATGGACTTGCCATCATGAACCCTTCTTACAGCACAAGGATATCCGTAAGTATATCTGGCGCAAGAATGCAATGGACCAGAAGATACTGGTTGATTTTGTAATAGTATCAGCTTGTTCCAGACAGTATCTTCTGGGTACTCGTATGAAGAGAGGAGCAAAAGAGAGAGGTAGACTTATCAACTGATCACAACTGAACTCGGACACTGCGATTCTCTGAATCCCTGCCAACTAAGCGATGTATTAGGTCCAGACGTTAGCGCATCAAATGGGATGCTTTGGAGGATAGGACTGTGAGGAGTACTTTTGCAGATTGTATATTTTCAAGGTTCAAAGAACTATCCAGTGACCATAGCATTGTGCTGTTCGTAAGCGGTTGAGTGTGGCACAGAGCAGTGAGAAACTGTCAAGTTCAAAAAGCTGCCAAGGCAAAGAAGGAAACCTATTTATTATAGTTTGCAAATCAGTCATCTTCGAGTTAAATGCGGTAAACTGAAATGCGGTGCGAAATGCAGCAGCAATGGCAGTATCAACAACTAAAGCCTGGGAGAAGCTTAGGAGAAATTGGAGACAGAGTATGGTTTTGATAAATCCAATTAATAGGAAGTTGTGGGTGACCTATCCCATGGCGCACTTTTCATCATCCCAAATATGCAAATTAGGACGCATTCAAATCCTATCTTAAAATATCGTAACAGATACACGAATAATTCCAACCGAAGATTTGTTCAGCATGAAATTCCGAACAAAACAAAAAAAAAAATCTAAATCCGTATAACATGCAAAGAATAAAGATAACTTTAAATAGCAGATTTTGTATTTTCAACAATATGATAAATTGAAGCAGAGTGCACATAAATTAAAATATGATTTTTTAAAAGTTGCTGCTGGAATCTTTCTCACATGTTCCGAAAGTTATCGCCGTGATCAAAGGCGGATTATCTTAAAGGCCTTTCTCTGAAAACACCATAATTTAATGACTTTCGACTCTACTGTAATCATCAAAGAATTGCTATACTTTGTCGGAAGAATCATCATTTACGAAAAACTCCAAAATCAAAAAATGTGATTCAAATTGCGACGTTTAAAACCGATAGATAACAAGCCTTATAATTATTTATTTGTCAAAGAAATTCCCGCAGAACGAAAAAAAATGTACGTTTGATCGTATCCAAAGGATGATTAGTGAAAAATTTTATTATACCCGGCTTCAATGTAAAATCGAATTATAACTACATGTATATTTAAAAATTAGTGTTTTTTTATTGTTAAATTATACGCCAAAGATTCCGCTTTTTTTTTATCAGGATTGCCCGATGTCCGTACCACTTTATATTTACGCAAAAATATAATAATAATTGCACAAATTGGAATGATGAATAAAATTATGCAAATGAAAGAGAAATCACAGAAGCGAAAGTTTATTTATAAGCTACCGAAATTTCAAATTTTATTTGAAAGGTTATATCATTAAAGAAAATATGGGTGAAAAGCGCTTTATGCTATTACTGGAGAGAAATGTGTTGTCCATGATCTTTTCGAAGACTATGAACGATTTTCAAAACCTTCTTTCGCCAGACGATGAATATGGTTCAACTAACAAACTATTCAGAAGATGTTCAAAATCGATACAATGACACGTGTTCTAATGATACTATTATAATACACAAAAAATTTGAATGCTAAGATATAGCAAGTAATATATCAAACAACTCGTAACGACGAGTTCTGAGCAGATGTGACGTTATTAAGTAAGTTTTCGCCAATCGATAAAAAAATGGTTCGAACATTGACGAAAATGGTTCAATGTCACCATATTGTTACCCCCTTAGAAATTTTCAATGCTAATAAACGGCAGATAATATATCAAACAACTCGAAACGACGTGTCATGAAGAAAGATAACGATTAATTAATGACTATCAACATGGTCGAAATTGGTTCAGTAGTACGAATTCTAAAGATAAAAATGTAATTATTTTGGAAAATTACAATGCTAAAATATGGCATGTAAATATTAAACACCTTGTAATGAGGTGTCATGAAGGAACAAAACGAATAATTAATGACATATAGCCTGGTAGAATTTGGTTCAGTGGTAAGTGTTCTAATGGTACTATTATGGTACCATAGGAAATTTTCAAAGCTAAGATATGGCATGTAATATATCAAACAATTCATAAAGACATATAATGAATGAATATATAAGAATAATTAATAATTTCAAAATTGGTCGAATTTTTTTCAGTGGTACGTGTTCTAATAGTACCATTATGATGTCATAGGGAATTTTCAATGCTAAGATATGGTATGTAATTTATCAAACACTGCGAAATGATGCGTCATAATGGATTTATAAGTTCGAATGTGGTAGAATTTGATTCAGTGGAATCCACTTTAATATTCAAAAATTTTGGAAATACGTTTCAAATGATTTATGTCACGGCGACTAGTTTAGCCTTTCGGTACTTGGTTATGGCATTCCTTAATGGTTTATTGAAAATGATCAGGTAAGGTTTTACATAAATATTTACCTTTAAAAAATAATAGGAAAAAATTCATTCCAATTATATAAAACTAATTTTGATGTATTCTATATAAAAGTAAAAAACCTTTGTACAATTTTCTCGGAATTTCGGGTACATGAAAATTCGGAGATAGATGAAAATGTAGCTAATTATATGTAGATGTGCCTTTTTGAACGCTTCATAATTTTAGAAAATTTTATCCAAGGCTGAAAATTCAATATTAAAATCAATTAACCTGCAACTGAATGGTTATTTTGCAAGCGTAGACCAGTTTGTGACGACATTTTAAAATAGGTCCCTAACGCTTAGTATGTTTATATTACGAAAGATATGAATTCTTGAATACAATTTCTCCCCTTGGTATTTAATTTCTGCATTCTTTTCATTTTATGTTTAATTGATTTATCGATATATCAATTGGTTTCTTCATACTTCTGACCTCTTTTAACTTTCTTCTCCATTCTTCTTCCTTTTTTCCCTGTATGGAACAAAAGAATTCCTCGTGTGCGTTTCACTCCACCCTTCCCCCCTCCCACCGTGTCTCCCATCTTTCCTTCTTGTTCCGTGGGCTGAATGGTGTTCCCTTCTTTTCTCGAGCAACAATGTCTTTTAATTCGGCAAAACTACGTTCAGGAATCACGAGGAGTTTGGATCGATTCCGTTAGACCGCATGCCTTGCGCGCACAAGCCGAGAAAGGCAAAGTGGGTAGGGTTCCTTGGGTAAGAGGGTGTGTACGAGAACCCTCTCAAATGCTTTAAGCAGGGCCCGATGCGTTTTCAGGAGTTTTGTTACCTCCGTCAACGACCAGGTGGTGTCGCACGCGGGTCTCGTGCGGGGGCGGTGTGTTTCCTGTCCTTTCTCCGAAAGCGTGTCACTTGAATGGTTTCGAATACCTTCACCACAGTGTGGCCGAACCTTACTGAAAACTTTTGCCTTCATCGGATATATAAAAAGTGGTGAGGTATGTCATAGGCGGGGGTGTACTGCACGTGCCTCGTTAGAATTCAAAGATAGTGTATGCTCGAGGAAGGTCATTGGTACCTCCAAGTCTCGTGCCAAACAGTAAGCCGAGAAGTGCCGTTCTTCTCTATTATATACACACTCAGACATAACATGTGATGACACATATTCCTCTTTCAATTTACAAATAACGTGCAAAAATACGATAATTACTGTTTAATATTATTTTTATATATCATTTGAAATAATTTCCATATAAATGCTATACAAGTATATTCAATAGTGCAATAAAATTTTGGTAATGAATTTAATGAAAACAAAATAATAATGTCCAATGTAAACCAATTAATCACCTTCTTACAGTAATGTCCATAAAAATTACAGTGGAACGTGTAACAAATTAAATGGATAAAAAGATAAGTTAGATACTTTTTTTGTTTGTTTTTGTTTAATTAAAGAGAGAATAATTATGGGCAATTATACGGCTTGATCTTTCGAATCAACCTATAAGAAAAGCTGTTATCTTATCATAGGCTAAAAGCGGGTAACTCGAATGCTTCATAAGTCACTGAGGAAGGTTCGGTTCCCGACAAAGGATCAGAAAAAACTGAATCTGTTGCTGCTTGTAAAGGCACTCTACCTAAACACCATTCCAGTGAAGTTTGAAGGAGATTCCGCACAGACTGCATATTTTGAGTTTGTGAATTCTAAAGATGCCTTATTGCATTTAGTCTTTTAATCGCATTATAAAAAGACAATGATAAAGTAACTGCCAATAAAACTTCCTTGCTAACAAAATCAGAAAAGAAATTAAAAAACATTTTTTCTTATTGTTAACTTAAACAAAATTCTCTTTTATAAAGATAAATAGCAATAAAGTAAATATATTTCACCTATTACAGTTCTAATTATCCTTTATGTAATGAGGAATTTATAGGAGCGAATTGTAGATGTTTTGAAGTGAAAGTCTTGAAGAAGTTGAAGAAGAACAGTAGGGAATTGAAGAAGCGTAGAAGTTGAAGAAGATGACGATTAACTTGAACAACGAAACTGTAGAATGAAGAATTGATGATGGTTAAAGACGTTTTGGAAACTTTTTTTTTAAGGAATCGTTCAAAATTCAAAATAAGAACTGAAGATTGGAGAAATAAGAACTGAAGATTGGATATTTTGAAGATTATGAGGGTTGACGATGTATTTGGAAAAACTTTTTTTGAAATAATAATCTCTACTATTCTTCTTCAACTTCTTTAGGATCTTCATTCAAAACATCTACAATTCTCTCCTACAAATTTCTCATTACATCAAGGATAATTAGAACCATAATTGGTGAACTGTGTTTATTTTATTTATTTACTTTATTTTTTGTCATTTATCTTAAAAAAGGAGAATTTTGTATAAGTTATCTAATAATATAATGTATTACTCCTTTTCAACTTAAACGATTTTCTAAGCGAATTTCCATTTATAATATAAATTTTTCAATTCAATTTCCTAGCATATTTATAATTTATAATGGTAATATCATTGTACTTAAACTGCAGACAAGCGTAAAATTTATTCAAATAATTTTTTCTAATATAAAATTATATCAAGCTTTCAAAGTGGCTCATTTTGACATAAAAACCGGAGAAATGTTTTTAGCTATAAAATCTGTAATAAATAAACATGTGATAGAACTTTCACTTGCAATCTGATATCACCAGAACTTCCCAAAAATTTAAATCTTAGAAAGGCAATTAAAAATGAAATAAAAATATCTTTTATAAAACAGATTAATTATGATTACTCAAACCTATTTCTAAATTACAGGAAGTAGAAAGAATTTTCTCTCTTAAATAGTGAAGTCAGTCTTAAGAGTAGAGTCCATGCAGGGTGGAAAAAAATGGAGTAGAGCCCATTTGAATGACGTAACTATTTTTTTTGTTTTCTTTCCTTTTTTCTAAAGCTCCCAAAGAACAGTTTAGATTCAGGTAATTGGAAACTTAGAATTCTAATTAGCTCCCTTCACCAGGATCGAAATCCAATGCTTTTATACAGCATTGTTTATTGGAGGAATAAAATTCTTAGGGCGTATCGCGTAAGCCGTTGGGCGCAAAAAACGAAATCCGAGAAGCTTGAATGATACGGAATTATATAATTACCTATTCATTAAACCATGCTTCTGTTTTCATTGTTTTCATTCTTGTAACTCGAGGAAAACGGTTTTAAAGAGAAGGAACCAAGAATAAAAACAGAGCAAAACATTGGAGGAATCTGAGGGAAAAAATTGGAAATGGATAAAAAACAAAAGTTGGGACGTTGCTTTTTCACCATTTTATTTTAAAAGAATCTCTATTCTTCCTTTTAATTATCTATAGATGGTTTGTTTATTTTGTAATGATTTGTTTTTATTGCTTAGATCTATTCATTATCCAGTTACTCTCAAATACGGAAACTTGTGTATGAATTAATGTTCAGAAAGAACTCAAATGTTGCACTTCAAGATTCCATGCTCGAGATTTTATTACATATGAGGTGATTTATTACACAAATATTCTAAAAATGTAAGCTAACCTTTGAATTTTATAGTAAAATGATTGGCATAACTTTCCTAATGAAATGAATATTACAAGTTATGAACTTTTATGATCTTTTAAATTTTTAAAATGTTTAAAATTAAAAAAAAATAAAATAAATGCATTTGTCATGAAACATTTGCAAGTTTAAGGCTTCCTGATCGGATGTTTCGTTAAATTTATTTTAATTTACTCAAAGTAGAAATTTAATTTTCTTCATCAGAGTAGAAATTTTAATGACCCGATGTCTTTTCATTTTATATTTCTATATATCAAATTCCTTTGAAAAATTCTGTTAGCCCGTTCAAGCCAGAATAAGTGGATGATTGTTAAGATGCTGTGAAAAACAAAAGATGAAATCCTATCCGATTACTGTATGCCCTAATTTAAATCTTTGCGTGTTTATATTAAGAGATTAAATAATCGAAGGGGATCTTCAAAATTTCGTGATATTTTCTTTCGTCTTGTAAAACACCCTTCAAATGACCTCACCAAACCATTCTCCCCAACCCACCCCTTCCATTGATGTTCTACCCACATACCACAGGTAATGGGTCACTCTAAATCCTATTCTAACGAACCCACAAGCATAATTTTGCAAATAATTGCATTCTATGGCGTGTTTACAACCCACAGGTTAACACTTCCAATGAAGAAACAGCAAACAAAAAGCGTTGGCAAGGGTTACTGGAAATGGGAAAGTTTCCCGTTCTGTCTATTTTCGATCTATTGTTGATATGCAGTCAGAATCTTCTAATTAAACATGAAAACTTCAATATAATAAATCCCTGAACTGAATTGTTTGGATTAGAATTATTTTTAAAAAAATGCTTATATCAATTCAAAATAAGCGTTAATAATCACAATTATTTAAATTAATCATTTAATTTCATTTTCACTTTTTATTTAGCCTGGAATGCAAAAAAAATTGAATAATGATTACTTTCCGTACAAATATGAATGTTAAGAACGCTATGATGTTAAGATCTCTACTATATAAACAAATTATTCGATTTACTTAAGTAAGAAGATAAATAGAGCATCTTCCACTCTGTACTTAATAGATGTACAGGTGGATCAGAAGTATTAGATAAAACAGATTTTTTTACTCTCTCAAGTACAAAAAAACCTCTAATTCAGTCCTAATCTTCGAATTAGATATACACTGATTTCTGCAAACATGTTTTATTTTTTTTAAAAATGTAATTAACTTAATAAATATTTATGTTTGGGTTAATATACTGATATTCCGAATCATGAGATTATTTTAAACTATACATTTAACAAAGAGCAGAAACATAAAATGTAAGCGAACTACACTTGTCACTCATTACTGATGAAAATCACAATTTGTTAATTAATGTCTTATTCCGGATTATTTGCAAAATACGAAATATTTCATTAAAAAAATCATTTTTCCAACGAGTTTTTTCCCTTTCATTTAATCGAAGTGAAAGGTTTCCATACGTGCCATATTTCCTCTGCGTTCAGAAATGGGGCACTCCGAGAAGGAATGTAAACGACGACTTGGCTTAGCAAACAGAGCTGCCGATTATTTTGACGATAATGAACGAATTCATTGAAAGTAATTTCTACCATATAGTCAAATTATTTTCAAGTTCATCGCGCAATGACGCAAACTGAACAGGATTTTCGGTAGATCGAATGTCGTCGGACAAACGAAGTCTAAAGTAGAATTATTTTCTCGAGTGTAATATTAGCTCTGATCTTTTTTTTTTTTTTTTTAGCTAAATACGATCTTGTTTAAATCTTATCCTTTAATAAAATTTTTTAAAATTAGTATTAAATGATAATAATAAACTTATTTAAAGTATAAACTAAGTATAATCTGGAGTTAATGACGAATCCACTTTTAATCGATCTAATGATTAAAACCGTATTTATAATTAGGATATGTAGCAGAAATTTTATTTGATAGTTTATATTTGATATTTACAGAACGGAAGATTTTTATATTAAAATATTTAATAATAAATTTAGCAATCAAAGGGGAAATAACTACGTTCAAATAATCTATATATTTTGATTTGCATAAAAGAAGTTGGAAAATATTCCAATAATAATGGCTTTTTCGTTATTATTTAAATATAATAATTTAAATATAATAATAATAATAATAATAATAATAATAATAATAATAATAATAATATAAATTGATAAATAAACTTTATTATTGCCATAGACTCATAGTGGATTCTCACAATGTTTTTTTGCGCTTTATGTATACATTAGTATTTTGCAATCGCGTAGATTTTTAAGTTCTGGAATGTGAAAATTAGAGTTTTCTATCGGTCTGATTTAAGCATCTATTACTGCCATTTGTCATTGAGAAGGTTAATAAACAAGATTAATTTCATAAAAAATGATAAAATCTCATAAACATACTATATATAAAAATCAAACTAAATATCACAATCTGCACTAGTACATTAAAAAGTCGATTAGGCTATCATATTTTATCAATCTAACGGCTTCGTTAATTCAAGCAATTTATACGGTTTCTTTATACATCTGATGACAAGAACGCATCAAAGTAAAAACGGTTTTTGATATTATATGAAAATAATGAATTCTCATCAAAAATATTTTCATTGTTGTAACGTTATTTTAAGAAATTTGTCCTCTATCTTCAATATAGTTAAAAAAATTATGTATTAGTTTGCCCCAATGATTGGGGCCCAATCCTACAGTTCTAGACTAAACAGTTTCCAGAAAACCTGCAAGGAATCAATTGCAAGAAGAGTGTGAGGTAACATTTTCTTAAAACTCGATAAAGAACCAAAGTCACACAGCATGTATACCTCACTAGAGAAATAATAAATTGTATAAATTTTCGATTCCACATATACGGTAAGTGTAAAACATACATTTCAATACAGTATTATTTTCGCACGTTATGTCGATTTCATAGTCAGTGGTTTCGATTATTCAATTGTCAAATACCAAGGTTATAAAACCATCTCTGCACAAAGGAATTTAAGCTTACTGATTAATATTTTAATATATATTTAAACGATACTCGATAAAATATCATGAAAGAGATTAATGCCTTTTAAAGGAAGTCGCGAGCTCAGAGTTTCCGTTCCCAGAATAAGATTTAAAAACCTCCATCGAGAATTAAACCCGCGACCCTCTTTATTATCGGAACTGCTGAGGGGCTTTCGAAGACGCTTTCTAATCAGTAAAAAAACACGATTTGTTTGAACAAAGAAAAATTTATTTAAAAATTAACGATAAAATACATGAACTTCAGATGGATGATTTCTGAAAACTGATAAAAATTAAAACCAAAAAAGTAAATAAATACAAATAAAAAATAAAATAATAATAATATTTTAACAAACGAATTGCAATACATTGTATAATGTAGTTAAAAAATGGAATGTTTACTCCTTTCCGGTTTTAAACATATTTATTTCTTAATCACATAAGCAAGGCCATGAGGACTACTCTTTATTCTAATTCCGAACTTTCATTCCCAGTGCGTTTAAGTTTCTGTAAAGAAAAATTTTATAATTCGTATTCAAGACCAAGACATGACTCTTATATGTTTAATATTAAACTTTAATAATATTACAATTTCTGGGTTTTTAAACGAGCCAGTGCACTCATTTTTTTAAAAACAGGTTGGGTTGGAAAAAAAAAAAAAAACTCCTAAAATCAAATTTTAAAATCTCCCTATAAATTTATTTCATGTTCACCTTGGTTTTTCAAAATTATATAAACATATCTTAATAAAGCAGTCATGTTGTGTGATTTTAATATTCGGCGAAATTTTAAAAATGTTTTCAAAACATACATTTCACGTATAAAAAAAAAAAAAAAAAAAAAAAAAAAAAAAGTATGTTAATAAACGATAAAGAAAAATTTCTCCTCGCAGCATTTTATCAAGCTAAAGCCAAGCAACTTTAATGTTTACCTGTCAAGGTTGGAAATGATTTCATTTGAAAATAAATGTCACGACAAGCTTTTGGCGTGAAAATAAAAGCTTAAAATTCCAAAAAATTCTTTTTTTCCTCCTCCTCATGTCTTTTTTTTTCCTCCTCCCATTGTGTAGAATTTCTTTTTGGCCTGCTAGTTTTGCTCACAATTCGTTTTGCTATTTCTCGCGATTGTTATGCCGAGTTCCAATAAACTCGACCAAGTTTTAAAAGATTTCTTCACTTGAGGATATTTTAATTCTGCGCATGAGCAAAAAGCGCGCAGTACTCTCTCCGAATAACTCGAGTGAAAACAACGAGAACAAGCACACTAGGAGGCGTGGTGAGTTGAGACGCTGGCTGCGAGCATAAGGAAAGCTGGCAGCAGAAACGAGGCTTCCAATGAGACAGGTATTGGACAGTGCGTCACAAGCCATCACGATTCATTCATTCGCTGCTGCTGAAGCAGTGTGTTTGCCTAGGCAGTTTTTGCTCAACCAAGCTCAGGCCAACTGAGTGGGTCTGCCCCC
The DNA here is from genome assembly GCA_023313115.1 of Rhysida immarginata. Classification (NCBI taxonomy): domain Eukaryota; kingdom Metazoa; phylum Arthropoda; class Chilopoda; order Scolopendromorpha; family Scolopendridae; genus Rhysida; species Rhysida immarginata. The sequence goes on from JAHWFO010010123.1 coordinate 3,071,186, forward strand.
CACGATCTATCACACATCGCCGCCTCCTGCCTAGTCTTTCCTCTTGATCGCACGATCCGCAACCTGGTTTAATTAACAGCGAGCTCGAAACCACTTGTCTCACTTTCTCATTGAGAACAACAACAATAGCAATAAACATAAGATGGAGACGGATTGCTAAACGGGTACCAGCGAACTGTAGAGCGTGGGACACGCGTTGCTCAGTTGGGCTATCCTCCTCTACTCGTCGGGTCGATCCGATATGGAGCAGCGGCTCTACTGTCTCGAACGGGATGTTTTACTAAGAGCCTATCAGGACCCTGCTCTACTCGGGGACGAGAGAATCTTGCAGAATCTACTACAAATGGAAGAGAAATATTCTGTCTCTTTCTCATACTTCAAGTGTGTACAGAATGAAGTTAAGGAATATATGAGGAAGATGGTAGCTATGTGGATGCTTGAGGTAAGCAGAAATTTTTTTCTCAATATATTAAATTAACATCTATTTCCTTTCATATTTATAAAATTAACGAAGTTTATATAGCGAAAATGCAGATTTTTTTTTTGAACTTTCATAATGGAAAGAGATGCAAAAAGCTTTATTTTCATTTGAAGCACAAAGATTCCCATAACAAAATTTTTGGAGCCTGAATTTTTAATTTCACAAAATACATGCAAATTTAACTTTTTATGTGAAAAAAGAAAAAAATAATGAATGAATCATAAATAGTAATAATGAAAAGTTTAATGACTTAATGACAGTTCGAAACGAGTGACTATGCATTCCATCCAAATCGTTTTCATAAATTAAGGACTCGTCAAATGTTTTTAATCAGTAAAATTTGATCTGAATTATTTTTTAAAGAGCAGACAAATTAATCGATTTCTACCACCCGAAGTTCATTCATTCCGTTTGACATTGAGAGCTGTTTTGATCGGTCAGGTGTTTCCTGCCTCGGTATCGCCAACCGAGCGCGATTCTTACTCCCACAAGGGGTGCTGAAATGAGTCTCTAACTTTCTAACTTGACTTTACTATTCACCCGTTCAACGACAGGTCAGATTAAATCTATTCAATCTATTGACTTTAATCATATAAACCCAAAGTGAACATACTGATAAGAAACTTACTGATTCGACAGATTTCTTAGTTGATCTATTTATTATTTGAAATTTCCATTGTGTATTTTCTAGGATGCGCCCTATTCTCTTTAAATTAATTAAAACTGCGCATTATTTTGTGTGTACCTAAAGCTGGTTTTACACTAGCAATTTTTCCCGGGAAAGTGGCGAGCTGTACCCGCGAAAGTTGTTTACACTATTCACAAACGAGGCTGTACGCGAGTAAGATGAGCACGCTAACTTTCCCGAGCTGGCTTTCCCGGGTAGTGTCATCACCTTCTAAACTACAGGCCTCACAACAGACGGTGAAAACGTCATCAGTATTAGGCCCAAACAATAGCGCTCTAACAAAAGATAATTTTATGAATACAGGAATCGTTATTTTCCCTTAATATTATTATTTAAAAATATATTAGTTCCAATTTTAATTATATTTTGCAAAATATTTTTAGAATTATGTTGTTTTTGAGTGCATGAAAATTCAGGAAGGAAGAAATCATTTTTTTTACTACATCTTTTGCTAAGAGCGCTGTTGTTTGGGCCTGATGTTGATGACGTTTTCAACGTCTGTTGTGAGGCCTGAAGTTTAGAAGGTGATGGTAGTGTGGCTCGCTTCGCGAAAACGAGGCTCATTTCTGTTGATGCCATTGAAACATAAGAAAAAATGGCGGAAGATAAGCCGGGCAACGAAGCAATGCTGTATGTGAAAAGAATAAAGGTGAAATTCACATTTTTCGAGTTTGTGTTATTGTTACTGATATGTTGGCCTCCATGTTTGTTACAACAGAACAGGAATGACGATTAAAATAAATCTGCCTTCGTTACATACTCGAGAAAACTTTCTCGGGAAAGATGCTTTTAATGTAAACAGTTAAGCGGCTACAGCAGGCTCTAGCAAAGCGAGCGCAGCCCGGGTAGCCTTTCCCGCTAATAAAGCGAGCTAGTGTAAAACCAGCTTAAGTCTTAAGTTACACCAAAGGAAAGAGGAGTGAAGAAAGTGCTTCTAGATTAAAACGACTGCTACAACCTATTTAAAAATATTTAAAAACGTGTTAATTAATGTGCATTTCCGTTGGATATGTCGTTGCCTTTTGGAATGCAAGTAGGGAGGGAGGATCCTTCTTACTCTGCTCCACCCCCCCCCCCCCCCACCATCACCACCCCCAAAAAAAATGAAAGAAAGAAAATAAAAAGTCTAACACTACTTCGTCCGCCGTCTCATCTTCATTTTTTTGATGGACAACAGATTGGCTAATAGACATCTCATCTGCAACTGAAATGATGGGACTTGTATAGCGGGGATGAATGAAAGGAAGAGGATAGGAAGGGTGGGGGGATCGGGGGGTGGGGTAGGGGTGATTGAGTGACTCAGTACTGAGATAGAGTAACAGTGCCACTTAAAGACGGGTTGTAATTTTCTACCACAAAGAATGGTCCACTAATGAGAAATTTTTGTAGAGAGAATTTTTCACAGAGTTCAATATGATAAAAAAAAAATAAAACGCGATGGAAGGAAGAATCACGGTCTCTCGCCTGTCTAGTCGCTGATTCAATGGCACCGGGAGATTTCCATTATCATTCACGAAGTGGAAGACATCAATTAAAAACCTTTCATTCATTGGCGATTGGGTTAAATGTTTGTATCGACCTTGTACGTTTCTCACATGCGTCGTCTAGGGGGTGCTTCTTTTGCCGACCCTCCTCCCTCAGAACCGTTGTCACATGCGAATATGATAAGGATGCGTTAATCTTCATACGACGACATGAAATACTGATGGTCTCTTCAATCTCCATCGCCCTCCCTGAATTCGATAACGAGATGATAAAAAGCGGGGGAAGAGGACCGTGATTGGGCTGGCAGCGAAACAACCCAGATGGAAAATACCGCTACGAAAACCCTTTTTTAGACCTCGGAAATTTTGGAACTAAATTTAGCCTACAAGAAAGTGCACTCAATTCCCCACAAGCGAATAAATGTTAAATGTTTGTTTGGACAAAAAAATTAGAGTTAGGAAAAACCCAAATGCTTATTCAGGGTACGCATATTATGGAACTCGTGGTAATTTACCAAAATAATTCTCAAGTTCACGAAAAAAGAGAGATAATTTATTAAAAATAGAGTTTCCATTAAAATATATGTACACATCCTGATGTTAAACTGGACATTTCTATAAGTCATTTCCAAACAACTCGACCAGCGAATAAACTTCTATTTGAAACCAAACATTAGCCTTATCAGTTGTTGATACAAAAATGTTTAATTATTATAAGGAAATGGCTCGATTTATGCACAAACATTCAATGAATAAATATTCTCCGAAATCGTCTTTGCTAATGATTTTCATAGATTAATCAGAATTGTAAATGTTAAAAATCTACAAGCATATAAAAATATCTTGATTCTTTGAGGTTTGCAGAACGCCTTAACGAATATCCGGACGCAAGCGCCCTTATTATCATTAAGCTTTTTCCTTTTCTCCCCTCATTAAAAAATGAAAGAGAAAGTAAATGATAAGAAAAATTAAAAAAAGAAAAGAGTGGTGAACTATTAATTCAGATATTAGAATCCAACGGAAGAGACGCCACAGCTTTTATATCAAAAAATGTTCGGAAAAATTTAAGGAGCAAACTTTTAATTTAGCGTCTTATCGTAATACATAATTAATTTTTTTTTTATATAAATTGGGATGTACTAATGATATTTAAGTGACATCAAATTGTAATATTAACACCAAAAAAAGTCGTGTAAATTAGATAAAAACTAATCATGAACTTGAATCTTTTTTTTTTTTCCCTATTCTATCCTCGCCCGGAAGGTGTGTGAAGAGCGAAGGTGTCAGGAAGAGGTTTTCCCTTTGGCAATGAACTACATGGACCGATTTCTTTCCATTTTGGAGATTCGCAAGAGTCAGCTGCAACTGTTAGGTGCTGTCTGTCTTTTCCTCTCTTCCAAACTGAAAGAGACGAGACCTCTGACGGCCGAACAACTTTGCGCCTACACCGACAATTCCATCACACTCGAAGAACTCCATGTGAGTAACCCTAAACATTACTCAAATCCTTCTGTCTTTATTATTGCTTGCTGCTTAATATCACTGAAGTACATTTACCCCCTTTTGCTTCCTTTGTACTCTTGGCATTCGTGACACATCCCTCTTTCTGGCGGGAAATATCTCCACTGTAAAGAGTATCTTCCAGTATTTTGTTTATTTTGTTGATCATTTCTTAATAAGAAAATTTTCTAATCCCCCATTTCTTTACTTGAAAGTCCAAAATTTATTTACAGATTCTGTTGGCAAATACTCGAACCTAAATTTAACTTTTTTTTATTTTTTAATAATAACATACTGTATCACGTTTTTATTCAATAAATGCTGCATAAATAATAATTCGGAAATAATTTAAGATCCCGAGTATATTTTCGCTAAATTCAATACTCCTATCAGAAAAGCTAAAAAAAATAATTTAACTCGTTAACAATCTTTTATTATAAATATCAACTTACGTGGATAAGGATAAAAGTTTGAGCTGACCGAAATTAAATTGACCCGCTTAAAATTGCTCTCGGGAAATGAAAGTGAAAAAAAATCTATAGACGGGAACTGATTTCTCTATGATCGATTTCTGAGGTGCATCCTCCCCTCCCTCTCGGTTGGGATATCTTTTTTCAACTGAATTGAACGAGTTCCGTCATTTGCGGCCCATGCGCACTTGACTAGTTCTCGGGCTAGTGAACTCTGTAACCAGCCGGCAATCATTTGTTGTTGGCCGATCATAAAACTTAATCCGATCCGTTAATTGTGTGTAGCGGTGCAATTACGCGCCCCGATGTTAGTCTACTAAATGGGAGTGCGCATGCTCAAACCGATAATATACTCTTCCAACCGAGGGGAAAAAAATAAAAAGAATGAAATAAATAGTCAAATTCCGAATATTTCAATCAATTTTTGTGTGAGTTCCTATTATTCGTTGCCGGAACTTAAAACAGAAAAGAAATTGCAAATTAAAATTAATTGGGGATTAGAAAGCGCTGGGTGCAGTTTTTCTTCAAATTATTTCTTTGAAATGTTTTAATTCATTAACGAAAGGAGTTCAGAAAAATTTAAAAAAATAAAAATTGAAAGGGGAGGAGTGAATAAGGGGGGAAAAAAAACCCCGGCAATTTTTAAAGTGTTTCTCTTTTTTTTTTTTTTTTTTATTTCCTCCCCTCAAAAATAGACACTATGCAGTAATTTTATTTTTCAACATAATTGAATTGATAGCTCGAAACGAGAATTTATATAAGGCAGGAACAACAGCAGCCGTTTAAATATACATGATTTCTAAGGAGAAATAGTTGATAGCCAATTCCCTGAAGTCGTCGGAATGTTAACTTAACCGTATCAAAAAACGAAAAACCCATCTCCCTTGCTCAACTTCGCTTCTCATTTGCAGGCATTTTGTTTCACTGTTAATTTCGAAGTTTTTCATATCTAAAGTGTATCAAAGAAATTTACATTTTTAATTCAAACGATCTGTTAATTGCCCGAAACTAAAATTCGTACCCAACTTTATAATTTGCGTATAAACCTCTGCAAAGATTTTAAAAGTGGTTGATATATTTAGATGTTTGTGAAACAAAATATAATATTTTTTAAATATTATTCATCCACTTTGAATAACTCGAACTAAATTATATTCACGGTGGGATGCTGATATTCAAATGGTTATGAATCTCTTTAGCTGTGATAACTGATCATAATTCTAAGGCTGAGCAAGTTACCGAACATTCTTAATAGAGATAATAAGAGTCCGCATTATAATTACGGTAATAATAGATTACTTCATCTAATCTGTCATTTTGATCATAATTACTTCAGGTCCAGCCATATCTTTGTTTTATCGTTATTCATCCAATTCTATCTCACTATAATAGAATACGTTAGATCGTTTTTATTATACAACATTTTCTGCAAATTGCTTCCAAGATATATGCTGTGTTTCATAATTTATGTGAATTTTAACATTAATCTTCAAATTTTTAAGAGTTATAACATAATATTTTTTTACAAAAAGACCCGATAAATAGCTAGGATAGAGGCAGAAATGGGTATTTGGCTCTCTGTCCCCGAAGCCTCTTCTAATCCCATGTCATCCATGGGGTCTCGACATTCCAGCATGAAATAATTCATTGAAACTGTCATGGAAACTTAAGTTACTGGGAATGCTTAAGCCCTCTTCAAAGATCTCCGATTTTTTTAAATAACAATAGTTTTAAACGAGTACCAAAATAAAATAAAACTGTTTGGTGTTGGTGAAGTGCAAAGCCATTGGATGTTTTCCAAAATTGCCGTTACTGAACCATCAATACCAGCATCAGTTCTGAGAAATTTCTAGTTGTGCATGAGGATAAAATTAAGTAAATAAATTCGAACTTGAAAGTAAAAGAAAATTTTAGTAGTATCAAGATTAAGTGGCACTTTACGCAAGATGGCAGTTCCCATTTTAAAATGGCTGAACTCTGTGAACAACATTTGTTACAAAATCAAATTCATTATACCCTAATTATCTTTATGGCATATCAGTCGTTTGTAGTTTTCATAAACTTTAAGCTAAAAAAAAAAAAGCACTGAAATTTTCTTATTTCGCTTAAATTTTATTTTACAGTAAGTCTCTTACAGTGGTCTTTGTGCTTTTATGTAATCATGATCTGATTTCTTTACAAAATTCTACATAGAAAATATATTTTATATTATAAAATTTGTCTGCTTTTTCCTCTGTCTCTAAGAAATCGGATATTCAACGTACTTGATCATTCTATTTTAAAATCTACGGGTTATCATAAAATTCCTTTATCTGTATAATTCAGAGTACTTACACACTCTTAATGGAATTTTGGTGTAACATTCTCTGCCATATGTTTAACAGGGACTTCATAGAAAGTGTTCAAAATGTCTCCTTCCAATCCTTTGCATAGTTTAAGTCTACGACGCATATTTAAGGTAATGTGGCTTTATGATCACCCTAAATATAATGAACGGAATCACCTTTTAACCACAAAATCTACGAACTTAATCATACATTTGCGTATTTCAATGACTATGCAATCATAAATGTACAAATTTAAACCAATTCCTTAACTTAAAACGTAATTACAATATCTGGGCCAATACGATACCCAAGTCCATAAATATTTATCCAGTTTTTTCTCCTTCATACTGTACATAAGAAAAAAGTTTGGTATATGTGTATTTTAGTATATCAAAGCTCATATTGATTCAGGATTCGTTAAAACTTGCGGAAAATAAAGATAAAACTTAACGAAATGTTAACACACTAGCAGCATTTACTTTCAGTATAATTTCTTATGTACATTCCGCGTTATCCGTCACTAAAGAGTTGGTTATCCGGAACGCTACACTCAAAGCTGACATCTTAAGATGTGAGCTTACAGTGTGGCGGTCCGGATAACCAACTCTTCAGTGACGGATAACGCGGAATGTGCATAAGAAATTATACAGAAAGTATATGCTACTACCGAGTTAACATTTTGTCAAGTTTTATCTTTATTTCCCGCAAGTATTAACAAATCCTGAATTAGTATGAGCCTTGGTAAACTAAAATACACATATACCAAAAGTTTTACCCGTTTTAAACCACTGACTTCTGGGTTTTAGCTCTTATCTCTACCAATTATTCCATGATTGAATTTTTCAAGTGATTCCAATCAGTCTTTATTGTGAAGACTAGTGAAGAAGTAATAAAAAGTTTGACTGATGAAGTTTTCCGTAAGTCAGCAGATGCGATACCAACGAAAGCCGGGAATAGAGAGTTAATGATAATATTGTTGCAATTGCATCCGGGATGGTGTCTTCTCTCATGGTCAGTTTTATGTAGCGCTCTCACGAGTTGGTTCCTTTGATAAATTTCCCATTCTTACGGAAAAAAAGAGACACCCGTACTCTCAATGTTCTTCATAATACTTCCATGTCTGTGATTGGAAGTACATAAGACTTTGGATCCCGGCTTACTAAGAAATAGAAAAAAAATAGACATTCTGGGATTTCGTTTCCAGAAATTTTAAAAATATATCCCGTGAATAAACTGTATGTGATTTCAAATTATACTCATCACAGACATATGTGAACCTTAGGGATATGTTCGATTCCTGTGGGTTCATGAACAGATTTGATTTAAATTAGAGATGGCAGGCCCCGAAGTTCTTTGTCCTAACCGAGAAGAGACCATAAGAAATAAATAAATATATTCCCATACTTCACATTCGCATACATTTTAACAACAACTTTATGTAAGACAATTTCAACATCATTTTTTTAATGATTTACATAAAACCATTATAAAACGATGATGAAATCATTGACGGGACAAAAACCATTGAGAACTAAATCCGCAATGCGGGCCGTTGGTTGCCGACACAAGTTTAAATCATTCATGTACTTCTACGATCTTTATTCCCCTAGCATGTTTCATGTAATCAATAAATTTTCAATGCTTATTAATTTAATAATTTCAAGGACATCATTAAAAACTTTTATAAAAGTTCTTAAAGATTTTCTTGTAAGTTTTTTTATATAGGGTTTATGGTATTTTTCTCTAACCATTTTTTTAATACTTTGATTTTAGAATAAGACTTTAAATTCATTATTTGAATATATAAAGATGTTTGTTATTGCATTGTGTTATTTGTTTTCTAAATGTTAGGCAGTATTTGATGTGTGACGGACTTTTATTGGCAATAACTACTGGAAAAGGTTCTAGAGGAGCTAGACGAACATAAGTTCACAAAAAAAAAAAAAAAAAAAAAGAAAAGCAATTTGTCGGACGAGACACATAAAAACGAAGATTTGAATTTCCCCTCTTTTATTTCCTTTTAAGCACATTAAATTTTCTATCCGTCGTGAAATAATTAACGATTACCAAAAGCTTCGATATACCGTTCCACAAATTTAAATTATTCTATTTATCATTTCCCTCCAAATTTACAATTTTCAAAGTCTCAATGTTTACCGTTTTGCTAAATCTCATTTGTGTAAACTATAAAACAGTATGCTCATAATCCTTTCGGAGATCCCAGACTAATATTCAATGGGAAGTTTAGAATGTACGTAAGATATTTTAATAGATTGTTGGAAAGATATTGCCAATGAATTGGCCGAATATGTATTTTAGGGTTATTTTAAAAGATAAAAATTTTAAAAATGGTTAGAAAATTTTGAAAAATGTAAATAAATCCGTTAATCATGGCTTACAGAAGAAAGTCGTCTGGATTAGCAATATTCCGGATTAATAGAGTGAAACTGCCACTTTAGTACGTAATGACAAAATTATTTCAAACTGCATTAGCAAGAACAACAAAATAAATATTCTTGTATAGTATGTCATTTTTACCTTTTTAAAGGTGGTCTCAGCAGGCATCCTATTATTTATTTATAAAACGAATATTTTTTTCTCAATACGATTCAAAGTACAAAAATTTATAAAATTCTTTAAATTAGAAATTTATTAATATTCAGAATAACAATGGTGATTTTTTCATATTGATTTTGATTGATGATTAACCAATCTCACATAAAAATTTTAATTTCGTTCTTAATTTTAAAAAAAAAAACTGAAGCATTAACATATACATTCTTCTCTTAAATAATATGAATTTAAAATAAAAATATTCTTAAAACTCGCCCCATTTATTAAAAAGATGAGTTGGACTTCAGTTACCCATATTTGGTTGATTATCCCTCGATTGGTCGTAACATTTTCATTTAAATCTAATGAATAAAAATGACTGACTTGCAGAATAGAATATTCGTTGCATTCCTTTCACTTTTTTTAATATATCGAAATTTTTTTCTCCATAGGATAGTGCAGACCTTTGCATTTGCACTTGACCGTGGGATTTCTTTTTAACCCTTTATGGGATGTTGGTACATTTGTACTTTTAAGTCCCACTAGCTCGCTTCGTGTAATTTTAGGAGCTTCTAAACTTGCAAATTGTAATGTTATTAACATTGGAAATGTTGTTAATAATGCTTAAGTATTTAACGGAACTCATTAATCCACTCTAATAAAGGGTTAAAAGGATATATTTTCTTTTACTTCATTTTCTAAAGTCTTTGAGGAATGGTTCTTCTTTCATGATTTAGGTTCTGCAGTTAAAGAAAAACAAAAACGATTTATATTTTTATTCATGTTTCTATATTTGTTATTTATAAATAAAGTGTTTGAAAAGATGTATTTCCGATTGCATAATAATGGAATCACGTTCGAAGCCCAAACAACGGAGTTGTTACATTATTCATTGTTGAGTCGTGTTTTACATGTTCTCAGGTATGATGTCTGTTGGGTTATTTCCACTGGAGCTTATCAGCACCATCGACAGATACATGGACAATAAGGGTTAGGTTGAACAGTTCGTAATTGGGGTTTTTTAATTCCTTATGTAACAGTTTTGGTGCAGTTAATTTCTCCCTTATCCTGTCTTATTCTCACGAAAAGCAATGATGTGCGACGGACGGTGGAGGGTCCGAACGGGGTTTTGCACGTTGCTGCCGCGCATTGTTTCAAATTGCGGCTTCTCTTGATTCGCTTTTGTTACAGGGCGTAGGTAACCTTGAAAGCGCCCCCAGACAGCATTCCAGCCGAATCGAAAGAGAGATAAAAGTTGATAGAGCGAAAAAGAGAGAAAGAGAGAGCGAGCGAAAAGAGACTCAGAAAAACTGACTGATAAGCAGATGGAGATGATGCGTCCTCAACAGAGAAATTTCACTGGAGAAGAAGATTCAAGAGTTTCTTCTATACGGATATTGAAAGACATAAGATTTAATAGATAGCATACTAAACATTTCTTCAAAAATAGAAGAGATGGAAAAGTGGATGTGAGAAAAAAAAATTAAGAAAAAAAACAAAAAAACTTGAATAATGGAGAGAGGGGAAATCCGATTTCGATGTTTTTTAAATAATTACGTAAGTTTGGACCAAAAAAAAAAAAACAAAACTAAAAACACTAATATTACATTAACTTGGTAGTTAAAGAATTAAAAAAAACAAACAAAATTGCGTAATAAAATAGCTAGTAGACGGCTAATATTAACCGACGATCAGGAAACTTAACTGCCACGTGATGCAATGTGTTTTTTAACCCGTTGGGAACCAAAAACATGTGTAGTGAGCACACCGGATGCGGGCAAGCCTTTCGAGGGGCGCGTCGACATTGAACCTCAGTAACGTCTATTTTGGCCTTGGTACTCAAGACTGATTTGCCGTTGCAGTAATAATAAAGGCAATAATGGCTAATTCGCTCTTGAAATCCTCTCTCACTTGAAACACATTTGAATCTTCATTACAAAGTCTTATCCTGTGTTTGCATTGAACCATATTGTTATGAAGTGATCTCCGTATTTTCTAAGACCCAATAATCGAATAGAAACATTCATAATAAACAAGACTGTAGATTTGTATAAGAAATGCCCAATTCCCGACTCCGAGTTGTAGATTAAAAACTTTCTCGATTCTCGCTTTAACTCCAGGCTCACTCTATTTACAACTTCTGCCTAAAGGTTTATTACACGGTCAATTTGGGGATAAATTCGGAGGTATTTCATAAATTTTTGATTTTTATGGTAATGTTTTAGTTTGGAATTGGAAGTCGAAAATTCTATCAACAATCATCTGGCTCAAAATCACATAAATGAAACGGTCTCTACATACCTCTTACAAAGTGATTGAACATATCATTTTGATTAATGATTATTTTTTTTTAAATCTTTAAAATAATATTTAAAGCAACACATAAATTAAAGCTGTATTTGAGTAAAGACGGAAGTTTTAAAATAATAAGAAAAATTCAAATGAGTTACGTAATTATGCGTGAAATTTCCAACAATAAGGAAAAAATATAAGCGACCATATAAATATGCTGTTCCCGACATACTCGGGAATATTTTTTTACGTTTTGAATATTTTGAATTTACATCAAAAAAAAAAAGAATGCGATTATAAATTAATATATAACCGGCAGTTTATAAAAATTCATGAAATATTCATAGCTGAAATCTTCTCAAGGTATTTCGTCCTTGATCGAAGATTTAAAAAAAAATCCCACCATATTAAAAGGACTGGATAATTACAAGTGGAATGGCCGAAAGGATGAGGCCAGTCATCCACGTTCGTGGTACCTGTTGCTGCACCCATCTTCCATCGACTCCTTGATTTTTCGGAGCAGACAGTGGAGAGGCTGAGGAGACTTTTTTTTTCGTCTTCTTTTATTTATTTATTCTCTCTCAATTTTTGAAGAAGGAAATTAAAAAAAAGTATCTCGCATTCTACAACAAGCCAGAATATAATGAATCCTTGCCTCCCTTTCGATTGCTGGTGGCATAAAAACAACGCCAGTAAATCATATTGGAGAGATTTTTGAAGAATCCGGGTTTGCTTTTCATGGGATTAAGGTAGGAGGTCTACGAGAACAGAAACGAAAAGGCGGTAGTTTTTATTTTTCTTTCTTTTTTTTCTTTCCTTCTCTCTCTCTCTCTGACTGTTTTTCCTCCCCTCCCAGCCGAATCAGTTTGGTTAAGCAATGAATCGCCGGATCCATCCTCTGGAAGACTGGTATTGGAGGAATGTGGTATGCTTAGCACGAGTACGGGTGAAGAGCCCGTCAAGGTCTAGCCTCAGTCAAGGTTAAGACTTGGCTGTCTGTTCGTTCTACAAGAAACCGATGATGGTGGGAACAAGGGCAATGGGCAGGCCGCTTCGTAATTAGCCAAGTGCCGCAACAGGAATCAACAGTTTCGGCCTAAACGAGGAAGGGAAACAACAAACCGTGTGGGGGACATTCGGCTGCCGTAATGTAACTAACCCCTCTTTTCTTTTTCGTTACTCCCCTTTTTCTCCTTTTTGCTTTCCCTTGTCACCAATTGCATTCCTAAAGTGCTAGCTAAAGCGACAAGGGGGTCGTCACACGGATTCCTTTCTACAACCACTTGTTGCCTCCCTTTCGCCACAGGCGTCAAGTCAGCTCCGATTTGGTTGTCCATCGCCAATTTACGCTGTTTTTACAACAATTCCAATTCTTATAGACAAAAAATAATGGAAGTCGCAAGTGGGAAAGAAAACAAAATTCAGGGTGGTTGCATTATAAAGTTCTTTTTAAGGTCTCACCAACAGAAATTGATCTTAGCCCTTATAAATGTGTTACATTTTTATTTTTATCCTCACTTGCGAGTAGAAAAGGCACCCCTTTCCAGATCACTTTTTAAACGAAGAAAATAAAATCAAAACATCCAGATGATTTAATAATGACTCAGATAAGTCTATAATGTGTCTTAAGGGCGACATAAGTTGACCATGCAAACATTTCAAATTCATCGATTCCGTATAGATGTAATTCAATTATGAGAACTACTTTGTATTTGAATCCAAGTATTTTAGAAGCAAAACATTTAAATTTTGTCAATTTACAGAGGAGTAATATTACATAAGATTTTATAGAAGGTTCACACTTTGTAAGCACGAAATTCCCTAATAATAGAATGAATCATGTTCAGATTTTTCAGTGTAGGCCTGTACATCTTATTAAATTTACCTTAGAATAAAATCATGCTAACTGTGAATACACCAAACAAAAAATAAAATTGAAAATTTAAGTAAAACTGTGATTAAGGAGATATTCTTTAAGTTTAAATAGCATTTATTAAAGGTGAAATATCGGACCAGAATGGTATTTCTTCACCCGGGGTTGCCAAAAGCAAGTAAATAGGTAAACCTTTAGAAAGAATCAGGTTTCTATTCTAATTTGTACTAGTTTTCCTTTTTCAATTGACACTTAACTGATCCCGTCCACTTAAAGGGAGAGGGTTCGATCGCCCCTATTTTGAAGCTAGAATGAACGATTGCTTCAGTTCCGGTTAGATGGATCATCATTCTTTTGAGGGGATAACCCCTGAACGATTAATAACAACTGCAGCTCATGTATATACGTATTTAGATATTAATTTAAAACACAAAGGAATCCAACTTAACTCCTTATTCCTCAATCTCAATGATAAATACAGTAATAACAGTTTTCAATATCATAGTTGCAGTTTCTTTGCTACGTTGAGCAGAGTGCGTTTTAAGTTATTTTGCCCTTCCATTCATTATTTTTACACACGCCTTTTCGCTCTTGACTGGTCAATGAAAGTTGTCACAGTATGGTCAGGAAAGATGGGGGTGTTGATTGCACTCAATCCCACTCCCATTGGTGTTGAGCTCTTATATCCAGGAAGTTGAAATGGTACTCTCAGGACCAAAAGCAGATGAGGGATATCACCTTTCTGAGGGACGAAAACTACTGCTGCTTTGAACAATTAGTTTTGCTGCTTTATTGGAAGATTGGCTTTTAAAAGTTTCCACAACATTTATTGCAAGCATCTGTTCCCAATTAGTGTTGTGCTACCAAGCAAAACCAGAGGCAATGTCCAACATGTGACAAGAACAAGCACAACAACAATAACAGCAAGGCGGCTTGTACTTTAACAAGTAATAACGACGATAAAGGTGTCCATAAAAAGAAGCTAAAACCGTGTTACATTTGCTTTTAAATTAAATAAACTAAATTTGGTTTTAAGAATTATGCACATAGAAATCTCCAGATAAAGAAACCTTTGATAAAATTTAGAACTCGGGATAGGAGTACGGTCCCCCCCCCCCCCTCCAACAAAGATTTACTACATCATCGTTTTAATCGGTTAATGTTATGTCTCGAAATAAGATTCGGGTGACTTCCTTTTTTTTGAGAAAAAAATACAAATTTCCTAGACAAAGAGATATTGTTGGCAGTTGTAAGTGGGAAAAAATGCTAAGGTTTTATTTATTTCTTCTAAGCAGTGTAAATCGACGGCCTTGCTCATTTCCAACAAATTTTAGGAATCGTCGACATTCTCAACGCAACAGGAGGAAGGAAATAGGATTTTTTTAAATATCTTAATTTTTTTCAATAGCCTTTTTAAAATATTTTTTATTTCGTTCTTTAGCAGTTCATTAGACACTTCCAAGGTCTTGCGAATCGAGGAACAAGTGGCCGCTTTGTTTGGGGGGAATCGCAGATTTGCCCAACACATCAAAAGAGTGCGTGGGCGGGAGACTATAAATGCGCATGCGTCGAGACTCCCACCTGGGCCTCTCGGGATTGCTCACACCAAAATTTCGAAGGAAAATTCCCCAGAGGCATAAAGGTGATGGAAAGACAAGAGGAGGCGAAAAAAAAAAGATTATAAATAAAGGGATTCAAGAACAAAGTTCCCACGATAAAGCCCTTCGTGCAAACTTTTATTATTAAACTGTTGCAGGATTTTAATACAAAACTGAGGTAGATCTTGTATGTCGCTAAAAAAAACGTTATATTTGTTCAACGCACAGGCTTCACTAGTTTCATTTCACTTTAACTTGACAGTTTAAGGTTATAGTTGTTCAGAAGTGATAGTAAATTTGAACTGATTAAACATTGTAGGTGTTAATTTCAACATATAGTAAATGAAGTACCTTTCTGCAAGATGTTTTATGTTTCACTTCGATAGTTTTTAGTTCTGGACTTTTCTTATGACTGGATACAGTCTTAAGGCCCACATCACCAATAATATTCTCAACTGAGTCATCCTTTAGCAGTAACGAACCGATATTGTTGTAACCAAGTGTTCCTTATCTCAACAATATCAGTCATTATTGATAATGCAAGACTAAGTTGTTATTGCCATAATAACGAATTAAATAGTAAAGGAATTGTAGAATCAAACGAAAAACAAAATTTTCATCAGTTTGTAGCTTCTAATTTAATCGCGTAATAATTTACTCATTCAGATAACATTTTGAGTAGAACAAATGTGTTAATTTGCAAGTAAAGAAATTTTGTCATTTCAGGAACAGTAACTCAACAAGTTAGAAAAACAATAGAATTCGTATTATCGGAGTTCTCTTGTAGAATGTACGCTATGATAATTAAAAAAAATCTCTTTCCTTCATAAATATGATTCAAATCTCTGGCCATATTAGGGTAAACTTTATTACATGTAAAGCCATTAGACAGGTGGGTTTCGTTATTATATAACTTCCATGCTGCTTGATGTTACATAATCAACGCGTATCTTGTAGCCAACATTTTAAAGTTTTATCCAAGCGTTAAGACAAAACTCATGAAGTTAAAGTTAAATTTAATTTCTGAATGGCAAAAAATTAAATGCATGACATTAACATTAGTCCGTTTATTATGACCATTCGTCACGAAGGTGGTGAATGAAAAGGAAGAGAGTAGTTATAACTGTAGGACTTCACAAATGGAACAATCCGTACAATTATATAATATCCTTTCCAGGAAGGGATAAATATTTACTACTGTTAACTTTGAAGTTCGCTTCAACCCTGACATTTTGCTGCCAGACAGTGTTTAGTTCTGTTTCATTCACGCTAACTCCTGTACTTCGCACTTTCCGAGCGTGCAGCCGACTTTTATCGTCATCATCATCATCGTCATTATCGTTTTTGTTGTTTCATCGATTCTCCCCCGCTGCATTTGTGTTTTGTTTAGCCATTCTTTCTGTACCTGATGCACCTGGTATTTCGGTTGGGCGTGATTGATAACAGGCGGCGAGCACCAACTTCTGATAAAAACCGTCGGTTCCTTTTTGTCGAGCGTCCGCGTCAACTCCGAATGAGGCTCGCCTCTTCGTAGGCCCCTCCACTGGACTAGATGACTCCATTCATTCGGGGAGTAAGACAATAAATTAGTCTACTGATTGTGACGATCCCCATTCATCAAACGACAAGAATCCACGTGCCATGACCGACCTATCTTCTTTCCTCGAGACGAGATGAGGCGATACATGAGCAATAAGGAGAGCGTGGGTGGCTCCTCCGAAACCTTATCGATTAGCACGATTCGATCTTGTCAACCTAGACGCAACATTCTTCAAATTTCATGCATTTAATCGCTCACCTAACACTAACAATAACAGCAAGATGAGACCATGGAATGAAATATATTTTCGTCCGCTAACAAATAAAATTGGCGGTGAAAACATCCGCTTTACGATAACGTCTGTACACAGATTAAAGCTACTATTGTTCAGTAAGCTCTACAAAATGTTAGGAATTCGATTCAATCCCCAGTTTGTTTGATAAGTCAAAGAAATTCAAAGTAACGCGTAACGATTCGTTTTATTGCTTCTTATTTTAAAATTAGAAGAAAAATATCTTTTCGGTCTCAGACTTTATTAATCTCGATGTCGTTTTTTTTTTTGTTTTTTTTTACTATATTTTAGGGCTGGGAACTATTAGTCTTAAATAAATTAAAATGGGATCTGTCAGCCATTACGGCTCACGATTTCCTGGACCACATCCTACAAAGGTTACCTCACATTAGAGACAACGAGAAAATTAGGACGCATGCGCAAACGTTTATTACTTTCTGCTCGACAGGTTAGTAACTTTTCTTTAATATTTATATACATTATTTTAAACATGTTAGATTTAATGGGAAAACATTTAAAAGTGAATTTTTAAATATGCTTTAAAGTAAATGAAAACAAAACAAAATTCGCTTTTTAAATATTTTCTAATATTCTGTCAAAATAAAAAAAAAAAATGCGACCAGATAACGCATCTTATACAAAATAGTTACATCCAGTAGACACCCAATATCCAAGATGGTTCATATAAAACTTATCCAGTGGTATCTAATAAATCTCCTCTGGACACCCAGATGTCCCTTTATCCAATGGATATCAATCAGTCACCCACCGGAGAATCTACGGGATGCCGTTTATTGGATATCTAAAGGAATGTATGTTTTAGATATTCTGAGGATGCTATTTGTTTTGAACTTGCATACAGTAGAGCGTCAATTATCCCAACCCGTACAAACAAAATTTTCCTCAGCTTAGTACATTATACATGTAAATGGAAATTGTTTACTCATTAATTACTTCTCTGCGTTTATTTTCCTTTTTTATTTACCGTTCCTATTATAAATTGCCTTTGAAAATTTTTAGCCTTTCCTTGATATAAACATACGGATTATTTTATTATGATCTCCATTTCAGAAAGCGTTGGTACGGTAGGAGCGGAAGCGATGTAGGTGGCGCTAACATTGGTCATATTGAAAATGGCATCTATGAGAGAGAAAGCTCAATGCGTTCTCTGGTTTCATGATGTTCGATTAGCCTACAGAGGAGATTTAGAAATGGACGCGGCTTTTCTAATGAAAAGATCAGAGACAGTTGGTGAATTCTCTATTCAAAGTTTCCCAACCGATGGTTTGGAAGAGATGGTCCTAAAGCAAGGCCACCAGGTTCTCCAGACATAACACCCTTAGATTTTTTCTTTTGTGGGGATATGTTAAGGATAAAGTGTTTGCTACGCTGGTTCCCGATGTGAACACATTAGCTTAAAGGCAAGAATAACGGATGCGATATTGATAGTAACAGAAGACATGCTGCCGAATATGTGGCGAGAAATTGAATATCGTCTAGATGTTCTCAGAGCTACGAAAAGTGCACATGTTGAAGTGTACTAACGATGTGAAGAA
Source organism: Rhysida immarginata (assembly GCA_023313115.1). NCBI lineage: Eukaryota > Metazoa > Arthropoda > Chilopoda > Scolopendromorpha > Scolopendridae > Rhysida > Rhysida immarginata. The sequence continues at coordinate 3,089,840 of JAHWFO010010123.1, forward strand.
AAACTTTTTGAGATGAAGATACAAAAACAACATGTATCTATCTGACATGGTTATTTTAATTATAAATTTTCTTTATGAGGGAAAGACTCGGTATATCTGACCTTGTATATCTACGCTCTTTTCTTAGGGTGTAACGGAAAATTAGTACAGATGTATACGTGTTTGATTATCCGAACAAATCGATTTTCCGAATCACCTTGGTTTTAATCGACTAATCGACGCTCTACTGTATTATGATTACAACATTATTTCGATATCCATTGGTTGTTATGGGATTATGAAACACAGTAAGTGAAGACGTCTTTTTATACATCATTGATAGACATCAAATACAAATCAGTAAAATATTATGAAATATTAGCTAACATTTCATATTATCTCAGGAATCACCAATTGGTATATAATAGTGCCAACAGTGTCTGTTATTTATTTTTATTATGTCAGTGCCTTTGTTAATCGATATTTACACTTTATTACTTGTTTATCAATGAAATGAAACCAGTGGAGGGTATTTCTTTGTGTCTCTCCATTTACACAGATGTTATTCATTGGGGGTTTTGTGAAAGATGACGAAGAGGAGAAAAAAAAATTATCCTCTTCCGTTACGTTCAACAGTCTCCATGAATGCTTGGTTGACTTCATAAGAAAGATGGGAAGGAGGCGGAGGGGGAAGGGTGGTTAGGAGGAGAGCAATGTAAAAAAGATAAGAAAGGAAAGGAAGGGGGGGTGGAATAAAGAAAAGAGTGGAAGATAGAGAGTGCACATAACAGATGCTATCGCCCAATAATGAGCATAATTGCAAATGTATTCTTGAGGAGACGCATCCTTGCTTCAACTGATAGCAGCATCGGCACACACACTTCCTGCGTCGCCGCTCCGTGGGGGTATTGTTTCGTGAGACCCCGGGCGTGGGTAGGGAAGAGCCACCGACAAAACGCAAACGCTTCTTTGAATCAAATAACTCTACACCAAGAGAAAGAAAAAGCGTGAAGACCAAGGAGGGAGAAAAAAGATGAACTGGCGATGTGTATGGATGAAAGCGGGGGGAAGGGTATCACAAAAACTCAAGATTCCCCCCACTCGTCTGCTCGTATTCAATAATAAAAAAAATAGGAATTAAAATTATAAAGGGGCATTCATGAAACAAGCCAACTTCGTTGTTCTATAATAGGAACTAAAACTCTAATATTTCATTTTACTGAAATTTTAAATTTAAGAGTTAGTTGGTGTTATGGTAACATGTAAGCGTTCACTGCAAACGATAAACAACTTGTTATTCAGCTACAATTTTGAAACTGTTTCTTAGTTTCATGAGGGCGCTAATTGACCTCACGGCAGAGATGAGAACCCTTGTAGAAGTAATTCAGTTCCCTCTGGCAAAAGGTTTTTTTCTGACCATCAACTCCACCCACAAACGGCGCCGCGGAAATTCCAGCATTAATTCTGTTGCGCGACCCGTGACGCTCTTCATCAAGCACATGTTGTCATGGTAACCACATCCGTCCGAGTGTCATTGCTAGTTAGCAGAAGACGGTGAAGTGTCGACTTCTGCTTGTGTAAAAACCGAAACGGGGGTAGGAGGCGTGATGGACTCTCGCAGTCCCAGGGATCTCAAATGGCTCCTTCCTTCGGCGATAAAGCCATTTCTCCACTTCCTAATTTCAAGTGCACGCAGGAACGACCACCCATTCTAGACTTTTTCTGCAAAATAATTTGCTGACCAATTCCGTACTTTCTTTCCTCTAGTGCTATTTTTTTCTCTCTCTCTCTCTCTCCTCCATCCAAAGCAATAGAGGGGGGGGGGGAAACACAACAAACGACCCCTGTCGACACCCTCTTCATGTTGTGCGGGATTTCCTGAGCGATAAAAAGCGAACAAGTGTCCCGAGAAACAAGTGCAGTTGACAGGAGCACCTCGGGCGATGCTTGGTGCCTCTTCCGCGGCCTCCTTGCAATTACACAGGATGATCTTTTACCAGATCCCCTAGGCACCGTAGAAAGTCTTAATCTCAGTCGCGAGCTTTTGAGCAGAGCAGTCGCCGTCCTCACAATACTATCGTTAATGGGTCCCCGGCGTTATGGCTAGATGGTAGAACGTGGGTGGAATACCGAGCAGCGAATGCCAATCAATCGGTTACTGTTGAAAGATACGCCGAGCTTCCGAAAAACCAGCGTGTCAATGTGCGTTGTTGAGAAGCGTGGAATGGGAGAATATGGAAACAGCGGGAGGGAGTTTGGGTTTGTTGGGATAAAGAGGGGGATAGACAGAAAAGAATGAGGGATTGGAAGGGGATGACCACGAAGGGGAATGAACGGGCTGCTGCGCAAGCGTCTCTCTCTCTCTCGAGTGATCGGAGAAACTGCTCGGCTTCCGCACAGGCTTACAACGGCAGAAGGTTCTCTGGAATGCCGCTCATATGAATGAGAAGAAAGCTTTTGATGCTGCAAATCATACATTACACCATAGCAGCAGTTGAGAAATGAAAGCCAGGTATGCAGAGGCGGGTCGTTGGGTGCTGAGTAGCAAGTGGCCTCGTGGTTCCCCGGTCACCCCTCCTTGTGGGGCTTTTTCTATCCACATTGAATGTCGTCTGCTACTGGCGTTCAAATCAACCGTCGTTGGAGATGGGAAAAAATGCGGAATACAATGCTGGGAACATTGGCCAGTCACTGGTTTGAAGCTTCTTTAGAATTCCATTCGACGCCTGTACAACCTCTCCCGCTGCTAGATAGATTTTGTATTCTAATAACAAGATAGCTTGCGAGGTGACTTACATTTCTACAGTTTCACTCAAGCTCCCACGCTTCTTGGAGATAATGGCTTAGCACCGTTATAACTTGTTCAAGGCGTTATTACCCACAAGAGAATAAAAACCCTCGGCGCTTTATTATTATTATTATTATTATTATTATTATTATTATTATTATTATT
>JAHWFO010010123.1:3092781-3116269 GCA_023313115.1 Rhysida immarginata
TTATTATTATTATTATTATTATTATTATTATTATTATTATTATTATTATTATTTTAAATAAACGTGCCTTCTTCTTCTTCTTAATAATCTTGAAACCGCTCGGGAATCTTTAACGGTATTTGTTTGAAATATTAATGGACAATATTTTCCTCCATGCCCTCCTTCCCTCTCAATCTCTCCAGTATAGTTTATTGAGATCCCGAGAGGAAAAGGGCATCGGGGGCAGTAAAGAGAGGTGCCCTTTGCCAGAGGCAGAATTTTGAAGATAGGAGATCTGTGAGGCAGCTTCTCTCGGTGCCCTGGTTGCTCGGGTTCCCGAGAAGTTTGAAAACCCAGGTCGGGTCGGTGTATTTCTGTTTCCCATCCCTCTTCTCAGTCATCTCACTCCCACCCCGCCAGCGCTGGAATGCAGTCTCTTGTTGGGAGTAAGCACCCGTTCATAATATCCCTTGTGGGGCACCTGCCGACATCACCCCGTATTGGATCCCGGCTCTGGGAACCGAGCGAAACCTCACAGCTCAGACTCTGGTGGAGTTCTTACAACTCGGAAATTATTAACCATCCTGGTATTTGGGCTAGGTCTAAGGTTTTTTGCTCTTAAGAAGGAGAAGGAAGGAAGGAAGAAGACATGAACTGTTCAGGGGAGAGGAGGGAGACGACAGAATTGTAGGGGAAGAATTAGGAGGAGGGAGATGGAAAATAACACTTCTTAACAAGGAAGGAAGCGAAGGAAAGAAAACGATTAGATAATGAAATTTTGAACGGGGAAGGAAGAACGAAAAAAGGGAGGAGGGCATGCGAAGAAGATAAACGTCGCAGAAGCAATGCAAACAAGAACGGATCTTGTGGGTGGATGGGTGGTGCTTTTATTTTTAAATTTATCCCCTCCCTTCCTCCGACGAGGATGGACGGATAAGATGGGAGAAACTTCCAAATGAGGAAAGGATTTATAAATAATGCAGATAATTAGCCAAGCCGATCAATTGGACGACATTAATTAATTAAACTGGGTTCATGGAGCGAGTTCAGAGGGCTCCCTTAAATTGTGATTCGCGAAATACACACTCGACAACGATGATACAATTGATAATTATCTTCTTTGGAGTAACGACAATGAGCTCCTTTCCTCCAACATCATAGCACGTTTCCATTCAAGTCCCTTCATAAACAGTCCCTAATGTAAGAGTGGCGGTGGCCTATGGTTTCATCCACCCCAATTCAACAAATTTTATTTCATTGAAATAAACTTAAACTCGTGATTCGAGAAGATACGCAAGTTGAAATTTTGCAAAAAAAAAAAAAAAAATCTGTTCATATGTATACAATTTTGTGCATCTAATTCCTTCGAAACGGCAATTAACAGAATCACATGAAATTAATATATTCTTAGGGGGTTCCTTAAGTTATGCCTTACCCATTTGTCATAAAAAATATGTCAAACCTTTTAAGAAATATTAATGTTTTTTTTATAAAAATAGAGAATGGTTGTAGCTTTCACACCAGCAACAAAACTCAATATTAATAATGCAAGCGAATAATTTTTATAAACGACTTGGTAAGCCCTGATGAACCATTTTTGAAGTTATTGCGGTTTTTATTTTTAAACTTGTTGAGAATGCATGGTACATGTACACCATTTCCAGAACGATTTAAATTGAAGTTGGTCGTTCCGTCGCCAATGTTTTTCGAATTCTTTTATTTTGATTACAGATTCGGATAAAGCATCAAAAAATAAATAAAATCTAGTTATAATACGCACAGATGCCCTATCTAATCGGGCACATGGCCTAACTATCCGGCTCGAAGGACCTAACTTCAACCACCATTCTGGTCACGTGTGCCTGTTATAACTTTTATTTACTTTTAGACGCTCTATCTGAATCAGAAGTCAACATCAAAAACTTGGGAAAAACTTGACAACGGAACGAGCGACTTTGAGAATTCAGTAACAATGCTATTAAAATCATAGTAAATGTTAAAAACTTGCCCTATCCAACATTTTGAATCATTAATTTATCTGAGCTTCGCGTCCTCCTGGTCAACAACAATGCTCAAATCTATTATTAAAGAAATTTTTTTAACTATCTGTGAAGTAGTAATATTTGTTGTCAAAATGGGAGGCCTCTTTATTATCAATTTATTTAGTTTGTTGTTAATGTGTTTATTGGCCTGTCCTGCTTTCTAAAACCCTCAGTGCACGTGTACATTCGAAAAAGCCAGAAAGTCTGATGTGGTGAATTTTATCTTAAATTAATGGTAATATATTGATTAATGTTATCTTGATTGGCGCGTTGTTTTATTATGATTTCCTAACTATAACACGATTTACCGACTTCTTGACACTTATTTTTGTTATTGGAGAACTATCTTATACTGCTTTCACAGAGTTTGTTTATTTACTTCCTTCCTCACCTAGATACAGTATTTCAAAATGTTTCAATTCTCACATAGAAAGGTATTTCGAATCCCCTTAATTATCATCTGAAAGCATCGCCGCTCTTCAAACAGCCAATCATTTTGTTAGATAAAACAACACTTGAAAGTCCCTGAAAATCAGGCAAAGGGGTCACCTTATTCGAAACTGGGTTATCTCGGACAAATTATACTGGGCTAGAAGAATTTCATTTCAATATAATTGCCAACTAAATGGTGACACACAACAACGTTTTCAACGAGAAATTCACTGATTGTCATAATTCTCACAATTGAAATAAATTTTTCTCCAACACCAATTATCTGAACATAAAAATTAGCGAAGAGAAAGACCTGCGGGGGAGGCATTTAAGTATTGGTGCGTAGTTTGGCGAGTCTACTATTATATTAATTGGAAGGGGGGGAAAGAAAAAAAGTTAGAATCTTTTTTTTTTTAAATATGCATTCATTTAATTATGATGATCTTGAATTCTTCGCCTTCAATTCTTATCGGTGCTTACGTCTTAGCGGAAGTCGCGCCGGAAGTAAATCCGACGCAAAAAGAATCGAAGACTTTGATTTCTCGTTTTGCGAGTAATTTCAAAGAAGTAGTTTTAAGGTTTAATATCAAGTTTATTTACAGCGAATTTTAAAAACAAACAGCACCAAATAGGAACTCTCACGTTACTTATCATTCGCCGGCTCGGGCTGTTTTGACGTCCACGCGATTATCTCCACATACTGAGGTAATGTTTCAGTTTTCGTTCAAGGGAAGCTGCGCCAATCAATAGGTTTCCTTTTCCGGGGCTGTCCGATGCTTCTAGGAAGAAATATCAAGAGTTCCAACCGCTAACAAATGATAAGAAGGCTCCGTCCAAACATCGTCCCTCAACGCCTGGTCACTCACTCACTGCCTGTGGCGCCATGCCACATGTGTTGTGTCTGGACCACAAAACATATTCGAGGGATGACGATAATTTCCGGCAAAATATACACCAGTATCAACTTACTCAACTTCGAATGAAATAAAATTGGCCAATCCAACAAACCGATGTTTTAATTTGAAATTTACTTCGTGACAATTCCTCGAAATTCCTAAAACTGTAAATAATATGTTTCAGCAAATTAAGAGTGGCTAACACCCTCGAGTGTTAAAAGAAACAGAAAAAGTGACCGCTCTGTCACCTCTGACCTCTCAATATTTCACGCTTGGCTATTGAAGTGGACGATGCTGGTCTTTAATTAGAGACGAACTGTCTCTGGTGAGAAAACAAATTGCCTGGCTTTAGAAAATTCCAAAGATAAAGAAGTCCCAAAGTTTAGGATGTCATAGTGTGGGAGAGCGGTCAGTCACTTCCTGCCTCTTTGAAATAGTGATTTCGAGCTCAAGAAGTGGGCAGTAAATCCCCCACCGAGGGAGAAATGGCCCTTGGTTCTTCCCCCTTCGCAGAGTCTCTTGACCACCCTGGTATTTATCAGGATGGGCGGATGATAAAACCCCCCACTGATATATTGCATTAGAAAAATTGATGATGGAACAACAGTGACTGCGCACTCTCTGTTTCCAACATGTGGTCGACGCACCCACCCAAAACTTCTGGGATCTTATTAGTGCAGTCATTCCAACAACCATTTAGTCATTTTTATGGCTCAGCCATTTTCATTCACGCTTCTTTAATCATTTTTGGGTCCATGTCTATTTTCTTTTCCGGCCTTTGATGTCTAACTTCAAGGTTTTCATTAACAGCTTTAAGTCATTAAATGGTCAGATGGTACCCCAATTTCTTGAAAAACACGCTTTAATAGGCTAATATAAATAATTTTGTTTTATTTTCGTTCCATATTGTGACTTTGCAGTTAGGCTTTCTGACTATTCTGTATCTAATGAGCTTTTCTATTTACTTCTGTTAATTAAAAAATAAAATTGAGAAACTAAACCCTTAGAAACAAATGTATCAGGACTTTATAAAGAATGCGGAACCACTTTTTTCTCTTATCGATTAAAGTCAAATACACAGTACAAAAAATCAATAAAAAATTACATTAACATGTTTCTTTTACTTCTACTTTTTAATCTTTTCCCCCCTTGCGTATTGACGCAAATCATTCAGATTTATCTTAACAAAAAATAAATAAATAAACGATGTTGCAAGCTTGTGCAGGATTACGACATTTGATTCTTTAATCGATAAAGAGATGTCTTATCAAATCTCCATTAACTTGCGATTTTAATCCATAGGCACGTTTTAAATAAAAAATTAGGAAAAGTCTCTCCGTCTTTTGACTTTTTCTAAGAAAATACGATTCCTTTTCTCTGGTCTTAAATAAATTTTCTTAAGGTGCTACGAAAGCATTAAGGAAAGCGAGCAAAACGAGCCGGTGAATGAGAAACTCACACCCTTGAAAAACGTGGCGTATCAAATGAATTTTATGGGGAAATGGTTTATCATTTGATTCCATAATTAAAAGAGCGGAATTATCTTCTCAGCTATTTTCTACTCTTCTACTCTTTCATTGCTTTCAGTTCAACGCCTTTTGGGCATTGGGGACGTTGGACTGCCGGTGACACTTCCGCTAGGTCAAGGGTCACGGATGCTTCCTTCTCTCTCAGGATACATTAATGTGGTGACATTTATTGCTACACCGACTCAGCTGATCAGCGACGGTTTCCTAGGTTGGAATAGATATCTGCTCTTTGAACTCTTCTCCTTCAAGATTTTTGAAATGAAAAAAAAAAAACATTTTTAGTTGAAACATATTCTTTATTACATAATATGGTGGATTAAATTTTGTTCATACGGGTTTATTAAGTCGAATGAATAGATTTTGCTGATCTTTACTTTCGGAGGCAAAGCAATAAAACAATTGCCTAGGATCGTAACAATTTAACATTTGTGCATTCTCTCGAATTTGAGGTCTGTCAACTATTTGAACGAGTGATAGAAAACAAAACGAGTGCGACAAAAGCGAAGTTGGTGGTGGAGGAGGAGGTGCGGGTGGTGGTGGTGTGGTAGTCGCGATGGTGGTGATATTGCTTTACGTCTGACGTGATTGTCGTCGTCGTCGCCGCTGGAGGCGTCTCTGAGACCGTCCACGGCCGTCTGTTTGTTGGAAGGCCGGGTGAACGTCTTCTCCGTCTGGAGTTGGCTTCGGTGGCCAGGGTGGGTGGGTGAATCAAGGGGCGTGGGAGGCATTCAAAGGGTTGAGACGGCGTCTACAACTACAGCTGATGTCTTCGGCGGTGACGAATTTGCAACGATTTAAATTTTTAAAGTCCAGAGCAGCCCTAAGCATATGTTAGCAATTGACGGTTTCATCAGGAATAAAACTGAAAATAGTGAAACTTAATTATAGCAGGAATTTGAATACAAAGCATACACATGCCGAGCGAGCTAGCGCGTTTAAATTTTTACGCTTGTTTCTAATGTTATCGTTAACAGATTTCATTCCAATAAAAAATTGTAATAATTTAAGCTGCCGAGAAGAGTATAACCTCCCAGGGCTTTTCCTGCCCTTGTGGGGGTCTTTAGGGTAAAGGGTAAACAACGAAGTTCCCGCATTTAGGGAGGAGGGGATGTAAATCCAAACAAAAAATTATTTTCAAGACCTTGACTGACATCACATTATCGCATCATCACTTAAATGATAGTCTGTGTTTAACATATGGATGCTTTAAATTTAGTTACTGTTTTATTACGTTGGTTAACCCGTCTATTATGCTCTCTTCGAATTTAAATTTTTTATTTAGCGCGACATATGATTAATCTTCCAATGTGTCCTCTGCGACATTCGTTCGCTAATACGAGATGCAAAAAGCGTTTGACGTCATTGGTTTTCACCACGTGAGCCTTCCACGTGCCCGAGCGATAGTGACCCTTATCAGATTCTGTCGTAACGGTGGCCAAAGTGGTGTCGTTCGTGAAGCCCAAATGAATAAATGAATCTCAGTTTCGCCTTGAGTTTCTCGCCTCTTCTTCCGCTCGTCGATTCCGTTCCCTGTCTGAGCCTCCCATGACAGGAATATTCCATTGAAGCCAATAGGGATCGACTGTCTCGTGTGTAGGAGGCCTCATTTCCTTTCTCTTAGTCTGGACTTTCAGTCGGGAATGCACTCTGCTTTCAATACTTTTCTTGTGCACCATGTTCGACGGAAAATCTGAAAGAGGACCCTCCAGTCTCTTTTCTTGTCGACTAGAAGAACCCTTAGCCGTGGCAGCAGCAGTAAGTAGAGTGTCTTAAAGAGAGAACGAGAGAAAAGATTGGCGACTGTCGCCTCCATTCCGTCCCTGTCCTTTTCAGGGGCCTTTAAGACGTTCTCGTTCCCACCAGCTAGAAAAAACAGCCCTGATTTCGATCGTTTGCCTGATAACGATTTTGTGGCCCTGAAAAGGGACAAGAGCGGGCAGAACGAAATTCACCGGGATGAGGGTGGCAAAAAGGGCAGCGCGATTGTTTCCACCTCCTCCTGTCAGGCAAGGCGCCTTGTTTAACCTGATCATCTCGCAAGTCGCCAATGGAATTTGATAGTACGTGGTGGTCAGTGCGTTGTTCTCCCACGTTTCGGTGCAAGCTTTGAAGTTGGGATTAAGTGGATGCCATCTTCCACTTTTGATCAAAGAGCTCTGTTCCCTATTCTGTCGTGTTTGTCTAAGTGGTCGAAATGTTTCTGCGTGAACAACAGGAGGAGTAGAGAAGACGGAGACTACTTCAAAATAAGGAGAAGGGTGTTTATGTTTATCATTGGGGTCATTGTCGCTGGCCGTCACAGTAGCGGGTGGAAGATAAAAAGAAAGAAGGGAACGTTGCCAGATCCCCTTTGTGACCTTGGCATTTTCAGCTGCATTCGACGCCTGGCACTTTTCCAACGTTTTGACGACGGAGTCCACTGACCTAGATGTTACGACATGCAAGAGGCACTCCGTAGAAACTCATTCCTAATATCCAAATAGGAATGAGCAAAGAAAGCAGAAAACTTTCTACGTCTGTCTAGGAGTCACTGGCAGAAGCGAAAAGTGACGTCAGACAGATAGAGGATGTCCATCTTTTGTAACCCAAACAGTCACTGTCCTCATTCCAATACAAACACTGTTCTCTCGTACAAAGCTAGCTTCATGAGTTCAAGCACTTTCTCACAACACCCTTTAGTGTGTGGGTGGGAGTCAAAGGCTATGGAGAGAAATGATTCATTGATCAAACACGTCTCTGGTCAACTACGACTGCTAAATTTAACTGCATCCAGACCATTTTTTCGTCCCTCTAGTAGCTAATAACCCACCCGGTCCTTTCTTTTTTTTTGTAATGAAGTAGCAACTTCTGAACGATTGAATTGACTTTGTTTTTATGTCTTTATTACTCATACATGTTCATCACTTCGGTGCTACAGCATTATTTGTCCCGCTTGAAAAAAACTGTTTTTGCCCTACCAAAAAGTCCGCCTGGAATGTTTTCTGCTTTTAAGTGGGTGGTAGAGGGTGTTCGCATGATTTTAAATTTAAGAGGTGGGAAAAAAAAGCGTCGAACCATTTCATCTTTAAAAGAATCCACCTGTCATTCTTCACGAGAGCGGCTTGCGTTTGATTTACCCGAATCCCTCCCCTTCATTCTCGTAATTTCGCTGTTGTTCCCGCAAATTTTCCCTCCTGGCCCACTTGCTTTCTCCTTCACCACACCCATCTATCATGGCCGCGGCATTCCAACGCGGTCGAGTGCGCCTTCCAGCGATAGCGGTGGTAAACATTCGCCATTGAAAGAAATAATAAACGAGAGAAAAGGGGAGGGATTTAAAAAAAAAAGAGAAGAGAGAGACAGAAAGAAGCCGAGAGCTTTAAAAAACGAAATCGCACCTAAGGAAAATAAAGCAGTCTGAAATGATAGAGGGCTGAGAAATACAAAATAAATACCAGATTAGGAGCCACTTGGTAATCGCTCATTGACCAATGTCACAAGAGACTAGAGCATTTAATTTCGATGTTGACACCTGTTTAATACACCTATATCTAATCTGAAAAGCTGCCGCAACGAACAGTTCGCTTCAATTCGTTGAAAATTTTCTATTGGCACATTCTCGTTTAAATATTCTTTTGGAAAATTAAATTTATATTTTTGAACTTAACATGTATAAATATTTGCATCAGATTTATGAGGTCCTTTAACCTTTCTTCAAAGATAAGATTCATTGCTTAGTCTACAGGTCGTTAACACGAGCCTCATAATAACTATCCTTTTATTTCAAATCAGACGTTCAAATAAATCGTAAATTGCGCATTTATAAAGATCAAGAAGCAAACTCCTTAAAAGAAATAGAAAGGAAAACAATTCCCTTTTTTATAATTTTATTTTAAACACAGCAAGCATTAAGCTATTAAAAATATTTATCCCCATTAACCCCATTTTTAATGCAGAAAGGAACAGGGAGGTCGAGTTATGGGTTCTCATCCTCAAAGGAACCGCCTCCAATTGAAAGCGATTCTTTCCCTGATTTTCTTGTCTCCACTCTCAGTTTGAAATGGTCGCAGACAAAGTCTCTCATCCCTTCCCCTCTCTTCTGCAAATGGCCACTTTGCTCAATTCATGACGTAGTTAAAGGATTTTTAAAGGGGTGAAAGCCTTTTTCTGAACCCCCAGGTAGGTAAGGACAAAGGTAACTATGGACAAGGTCCCTCTAGAAGGTAGAATGTCGTTGAGCCGATGATGTAGCTGAAAGAAGACAAACCTACAGCGAGAGAGTGTTCTTTTAGAAAAGGTTGACAGTCTCTTTCCTCTCTCTATCTCTCTCTTCCCGATTCATCCGGCTGTCGCCTTGGGTTGTCTACTAGTGGAGAAGGACTTCAGGTGTGTGGCCCCAGGTAACGGCTCTCGCAGCTCGATCTCAACGGGGACGGAATGCTTGCACTGCCTTCAACCTCATGAAGGTCAAAAATTGCTGACCATCAGGTGTACAAGGAGGGAGGGAGAAGGATTTCTGTGGGACGTTAACCCTTTCCCTCTCCTCCTTCACTTCAGCCACGAGCAACTTGTTCGCGTTAGCATTAAAGGCTGGTTTGAGTTATCGTAAAATTTATTTAACCTTGTAAGTTATGCTAACCAGACTCAAGGCAATAAGTCTGGCTAGCATAAATACAGGCAAAATGCATTATTTTTTCATTAAACATTGATGTTAAAAATATTTTAATTACACGAGATCCACAAGGGCTTTTCTATCCAATTAAATTTCACAAAAGTGAAATAATTAATTCCAGTGAATAAATTTAGACAAGCCTTGGTTTTTTAAATCCTTTATCTAAGGCGTTTATCTTCGCATTTTTAAATATATTTACTGTCATTTATTTCCGTTATGTGTCAATTAATATTTACTGATAAACACTCAGTTTTATTTGAATACAGTAAGCAAATAAGTATCAGATAAAAAGAAAACAAAAAACTTTCTCGACAGATTAAGTACACTTAGGCATACATTATCGTAAAAATGACTTTTTACACAAAGAATAAAATTCTCTTATAAGCCGTGCAAATTTCCTTATCCATTGAATTGTAAGAACTCCATTGTAAGAACATAGTAAATAACCTAGATAATAAATAAACAGTTAGTGTAAAAAATTTTCATTATTGAGCTGTTTATTAATTTTGAAATTAAAAAAAAACAACTCCTAAATTATTACGACGCCATTAAAAAAAATCATCAAAATAAACCACTTTTTTACATCAGACTTCATTTTCATTTCACGTAGTGAATTTTTTGGTGATTTTTTTTATGGGTCATCTGATTACTTTTTATGAATATCTAACCTCCCCTCCCCATTCAGAAACAAAATAAGTTTTTGTCCCTGAAACGTTCTATATTTCTGTTTTGTTTTGTCTACTTATTTCAAAACAGATTTCAAATTCTCGATGTCACCGGCATCTATGATAGCAGCCGCTTGTATTGGCGCAGCGGTTCTTGGCCTCCTCGTTCCGGACAGGCGGTGGAATGCCATGAACGACCTCCTCACACGGCTGCACGACCTCTTGGGCATCGATATAGTAAGTAGTAATAATATCATATTAAGAAAAAAATAATAAATATCCGTTCTGGATATCTAAATATGCACTGTAAATAGCAGTGCGATCTTAAAGCAAAACCTTAATATGGAATTAAAAATTGGATGTTCTAATTCTGAAATGTCAAATGAATTTCAATTAAAGAAATTACTTTTACTTATTTTATATGAATCTTTAGTTAAAATTATTAAATTTTTGAAAAAAAAATTTTCCGAATGCCCAGTATATTTAAAAATTGGGCGAATCTGAAATTGCAAATATTTATCTACAGATTTGTCCTTGATAATCGTAAAGCATAAAGTTCAAAAGACTATATTACAAGAAATTTTGAATGATTTTGTAGTATAAATATATACGCGTTTATCTTCGTTTTTAAGTGCAATTGACCTTTTTCAAAAATAAATAAACAATAAAATTGTTAACAGAAATCATGAGTAAAGAAAAAAAATGCACGCGTCTAACTAACTAAAACATCAACTTCGTTGAATAAGGAAATGAATACAAAGTAGATAACGCGAGTTAATTAAAGGAAGGAAAACCAAGAGTAGTAGTTGGTAAGTGCATAACGTTCACATTTACCAAGTGAAAAGTTTAACCCACCCCCCCTCCGTAATCAATTAATTGGGCTTTTGGTATCAATCAATGACTTTTGGCTCCGCAATGGGATTCAATCTACAACTGGCGTCATCTTATAATCGGAAGGGAAGGAAATAACTCAATGAAATATTAGCAACATATAATAATACTATGCACACTCTTTGGTAAAATTCATTCATACGAGAGATGAGTCATTCGCTAGCAATGCAATTCGGAGATTGGGAGTTATTCTATATTAGAGCTGGCAAATGCTTATAGGCCTCAGTGTCATTGACATCGACGTAGTAAAGCACAGAGGAAAGGTTTTCAGTTAGAGCCGAGTAATGCGATAAAAGCCGAAGATAAAGTAAATGCTGTGAACGATTGTTACCAAGAGCCCCTGATTGGTTCCTCCACTTCAAATGAGACGTTTTCTTTTTCTTTTTTATTTATGAAACGGATGTGACGTCATCGGCAGGGTGGATTTTAGGGGAGAGAAAGAGGGAAGGTAAACCACTAACGGGAAAAGTCTGGCCAAGTGTTGATTACAACGTTAAAATCTCAATCTACAAATTAAAAATTAGCTAGATGTTCTTAATTGAAATATTACATCATTTATTTTATTTCTCGTTTTATTTTATGTCTTGAATATATTTCCCTTCTTCCTAAATTTTTATTCGATTTATGTTGCCGAATTATCAAAGTTCTTGGAAATTTGAACTTAAGTTGATCTAAGTATGCTTTATTCAAAAAAAGGCTTGGTGCCTGAATGGCAATTATATTAATGATGTCAACTATTGATGTACTTCACAGGCAATTATAATTTCAAATAAAGCTATGGATAATAGACATCTCTAATATTAAACTGACTTTAACTTACAAAAATTTTGTGTGTTACATACCAGAATTACCTAACTCTAAAATTCTTAGGACAAGAATCGTCAAAAGATGGGAAAAGTTTGGACTTTTTGATGATGTTTGAAGCTAATTCTACGTTAAGATGTTTTTTGTGGTATTGTCTCGGAATGTCTTCCAACAGCGCTTATGCCATTCTTCATCTGCCGGTTTATTTCACTCATTTTTTTTTCTTTACCATTTTGTCTTCTCTGTTGCACCGAAGCCGTATTACTGAAGGATATTCATTTGTGGCTTCTTGAAGGCAAGGAACATTAGTCCAGATTCTGAAACAAAAATTATGAACCAAAATGGAAACCTTGGAGAAGATAGGCGGACAATGCCCTCTCAGATGTGTGGGAGTAACAAGGTCATGGGTCGTTGGTAGTCTGGGGTGCATCTGTTGCTAGGAGATCGTCTTCGTTTCCGAATCGTTTGCACAGAGGCCGATTAATCTCGTTCTTCCAAGTTTAGGGTTCAGACATCCATTTCCATTAGCATTCGAAGGGGGGTAAATAAGCAGGATAGACTCATTTAACCTCATTTATTAGGTAATTATCTGTAGAATCTTTTTTTTTCAAATTATTTACCATTTAATACGTTTGTATTCACAGAGAATACAGAGCATATCGTTGAAAGTATCTACTTGGTCACGTCTTGCTTTTTTTGTTTCTTTTTGCTAGTGAAATTCCAATAAATATTTGATCTTCTCCACCCAACTTTCTAACCCTTAATCTTAGAGTATTTTCTCATGTTCAGGCATTCTTTTGAGATGATTATGGTCACAATTAAACCAAATGAGTGAAATGGGAGAGGGGAGGAACTTGGTTCATTTTAATTATTTCAAAAAATTTATTTCGTTAATTATGTAACAAAAAGTATTTTCCATATTTGGAGGGGAGGCTGGTGGATTTTAGCGCCTAAGGGTGGGCTGAAGGTAGAGGGGTAGAAAGGAGCGCCCTTCATTAAGGTCGGAGTTTCACTCAAGCGCCACACGCGGCGTCTGAAGGAATGAAAGAAGGCGCTGCTGAAGCAACCATTCATCGCATCCCGCACGCGGGTCACTCGGAGGAAATGACCGTCGCCCTCCCTTGTCTTGTGTCCCTCCCCTCTCCCCTCCCACAATTTTTCCTTTCCCATACACCTCCCTCCAACAAAGTCCCCATGACTTTGGCGGCGGATTTTCCCAAGCGTTCCAAGACGAGGCCAGTCATTCATGAAATAGAGTTCAGCCTCGGGCTAGTAGTCATCCTCTCTCTCTCTCTTTCTCTCTCTCTCTCTCTCTCTCTCTCTCTCTGTCTTTCGGTCTTATCTCTTCTCTAATTTTATCTCCTTATATCTGTTTGGTTTTAGTTTTTCGCTCTTCAACTTTTTATGTATATTCTGTTACACTAAAAAAAATTAGCTACTCCCTTATATTTTTTAATCCTCAATTTACCCCCCTTGTTATGTCTGTAATGTGCTAACGTTTTTTTGCGCTTCTGCACATTTTTTTTTTATTAAAAGCTCAGTTCACGCACATACAATAACATACACATATGTTTGACTGTGCGTGTGGTGTGGTTCAGATTAATTAATAAGTACTTGTGTATAACCATTACTGCACTCCACTCTTTAAAGATCGCAATCGCAGTAGTAAGTCAACAATTCGATAATGAGTAAAGATATTTAACAAGCTAGTTAATTACATAGTTCCTTAATGTTATAATTACAGCGGTGGTTGCCTCGATAATAAAGCAGCTTGTTAAAATAGAGTACAATGGATGAAACTTACAAAAATAGATGACTTTATCCCTCCGTTCGTCTTTATCCCCATAAGATAGAAAGAAAGACGGAAAGAGAGAGAGAGAGAGGACAGGATGTAAGCCGTGTTTTTTTTCCCCCCTTTGCGTCAGAAACCCTATCCCTTGCAGCAGTGCTTGGGAAAAGAGGCTCGCCCGGGGGCTTCCTTAGTTTTGCCACCCAGTCATTGGGCTCTGATATGTCACCTCTTGTATAACCCAAGCACATTTTTCACTAGACCATCCAATTCTGCGGCGGCCATGACTTCGTTATTTTAGAAGAGCGCCCGCATCTTGTTTACTTAGTCATCGGTGTTTTGTAAAGAAAACAAAACAACGGATTTTGGTACGAAAAAAAGAAGCGAATCATCACAAGAAAAAGAGAAAGGGGTCATTTTCTTCTTCCTTGACCCAGTTTCCTCATTATCACCGCTGAAGACGATGGGCGATTCTCTTAGCAACGGCAGAGATTCTGATCTACGGTCGTTGTTGGAGAGAGAAAGAGAAAGGGAGGGGGGCGAAGGGGTAATAAGCCATGGGGGTTGTGGGTGGAGGAGACTTTGGAATGTGGGCCCGACGAGGGAGCCTCCAGAGCATGGGAATGGTCCTAGCATACCACTAGAGGTTAAAGGGGAGGGGGGGAAAGAAAGTGAGGGTTGTAGTTCTTTCTGTGGAGGGGAGTGTTTTTGCTGGACCCGTGCCGCTTCTCATCAGCCTTGAACCCCCATTGAAGAGTGAACCTGTCGCAGTGAATTGCCTTTAATTACCAACATTCCATCGAAGCTGGCGTTTGCCAACAAAATTATGCGAATCACAGGATACCAGATTGATTTGTTTCGTGTCCAAAATCTGCTTGAAGCTAACTGTAAAGGAACCGCCTTCTTTGTTTTGGTAATCCATTGGCGTCGTGAAATTTTCGAATTAAGAAGAAAAACTGTTTGGCTATAATTTCAACAAAAATTTCATATAAGAGGATTTTCAAAACTAATTTTAAAAACGCGCCCAGTCATTACCTTAATTAAATCAGAGCATGAAATATGTTCCTTCGTGAAGAAGAAGAAAGGAATCCGGATACATTAGTAATTTATATAAGCACCACATTAGAACAAGTACTTTTAAATATACCAAAAGAAAATAAATAATATTTACTAAGGAATAAACAATTTTCTAAAATAATTTTCTATCCAAATCGAATTTAAGTACAAAAGAAATTTCAGCGTGCAGACCGGAATTGCTTAGTTTTGTCGTATTTTAAGCATTACATTAATTAGCGTACTGGGAAACATAATTTCGATGGTATTCGATTAACTAAATTATTTATTAAAGTGCATATACTTATATCGAATACGCTTTATTTGCGATATTAAAAAAATCATAATATCCTGTACATTTTTAACACCAATACCAAAATATTTTTTGAATAAGTTATATACCCTGATTAAACACATGGATAGGTTTACAAGGGCAACTCAAAACTTACCTAATGCTCTCACTGGTATGCATAAACCGGCCACAAGAGGTGGTGCTTTTCGCAAAACTTTCCACAGAGGTGCTATTGGTTAAACAGCCAAAAACCTTAAACCAAGCGTTGCCATCTCCTGGAGTTAGGCAATTACGTAGGAGGGCCTCTGGGGGATTTTTACGTAATAGCCAGCAATTTTTGGATCGAGGTGTCAAAATTGTAAGACCGGTCCTGGAAATTTAAAAAAAAAAAATCAAGCTGTCGTTAAAAGAATGAGCTTATAATTTCTAGATACCGGATTTCCCAAAATATTTTGGAACTTCCGATTTTTATTTGATAAATCATTACAAAATAGGAACATCTTATTGTGGCATTGTTTGGTGCATGCATAGTTCTTTTTTTCATCTCCAAATGTCGACGAATTTCTTTTATTTTTTTAATATTATTTAATTGTGCCATACCTTTCCATGATATTGTAATTTCCGCTTCACTTTATAAATGTTTCTGCAAATATGGCGATTACTCATGAACCGCTGCTACTCAAATGGGTTATTTAACTGCAGTTGAAGAAGTGGCAATGCTAAAAGCTTATTGGCAAATGCAAATCTAAACGTGTACAATCAGCAAAATCGTAGAGGAAAGTGCCTTCTGGGAAAGCCTGTATTGATGCCGTAAAGTGGTGTTAAATAGATAAAAAATTTGTTTATATCACCAGGCTTTATTTTCAGATTGGAATAAATGTTTTGGTGTGAACAATATAATCTTACAATTTAATGGAATCTACCACAAGTGAGATAAAAACGCCTGGCTATGAGATAAATAGATAAATCGATACTAACCTTACTAAAAAGTTAACAGAAAGTATTTTGAATTCGTATTTAGAAAGTATTTAAAATATATTTGGAAGAAAATTCTACGAAGAAAAGTTTAAAACTTCTTCCATATCCTATGCCGTTCAAAACTTCTTCCATACATGCAACTTTCTTTGTAAAATCATTTATATTTTCAAATTTAGTTTTTAAGCGACAAGACAATCAAAGATTTTTAAAACAGAAGAAATTTTTAAATAGTTTATTGCTGTTTTTCCTCGAAACAATCGTTAATCCTAATCTCATCATAAACTTTTTCTTTTGTCTCTTCTCCAGGATTGCCTACGAGAGTGTGTGAAGCAGATAGATGACATGGTAGCTGCGAACATTGCTAATGCCCAATCGTCATCTTCGACTAGTAACGTTTCGTCTCAAGCGAATTCGACCACATCCAAAAACGCACCCGTCATCGAAAACGAATTCCAAGGTTCAGGGACCCCAACCGACCTCATGGATATCCACTTTTAAGCATAGAAGCCATTATAACAATAAAAATGGACGAGCGACGACGCAGTCGGATGGCGGTCTCTATATCTGTGCCTTTAATTTTTCTCCCAACGGAATCGAACAATCCCGACATCCGACTAAACGAAGATGGTGGTTATATGCCTGTGACCATGCTTGTATATAAATATCTAGGATAATATATCTTTATATAAATATATTAAAATATATATATCCCCATCATTGAGTCAACAATCAATGGGGGACTAGTCAACATGTCCAGATGAAACTATAAAAAAATACAAACTAAAGCTTAAAGAAAAATTTAAAGGGGGGGAAAAGGAAAGGAATTTAGTCTCTTTTTGTTTATTTTTAAATATTTTTAGTTTAAAACTAATTGAATTGAAAGAAAAATTAAAAACAAAACTGATTCAAACGAAGCCAAATTACGCTTAGGAGATGATCAAAGTTGGTGAAGCAGTTTGAAAAGGAACTTTTCTGACATTTCTTTTTATTTTCAAACTGTTTTGTGTGCATTTTCTGTGTGTATCGAGTAATGATTCGTCAACGGAAGACAAATCCTATGGGAACTGAAGAGTTCAGCGACTTTTCTTTTAGTGCAAATGCGAGTTTCAATGACTAAATTTTTTTATTTTTTTACCCAAAGTAAGAAGATACAACACTAGTTTTCATCGTGAAATATTTGTATCAGTTAGGGAGCATTTGTTCAGTTTCATTTTCATGTTTACACTTCAAAGACTACTTCAAGTTCATCAATCGCTCATACGCTTTCACCGGATTTTATTTTATTTTTTTATTTTCCGTTTCATAAGCTATACGACAAACACAGATTACAAATATTATTCGACAGTTTCGATTCTGAATCTTTTCTGAAACGAACTCATGAGACAAAGTGTTGCTTCAAAACTGCCGTCAAATTCGTATACATAATTTCTACGACGATTGATATTTCGACCAATAACAAAAGTGCCTTTATTCGACTTACTACTGCCTTAATTTTATTTTTTTACGTTTGTTATACATATATTTGGGTCCACTATTGAGAATTTTTTTATATTAACTGTATACAAGTGCATACCTCATAACGAACATTTATTTTAATTGTCGTATTGTGAACTTCTCTATGAACTAACTATTCCAGTGGAAACTAAAGAGAAGCCTGTATGTAGGGACATTTTATATTCTTTAGACTTCTTTGTATTATATTAAAAAATGTGCATAAGACTACGGATCAATTATCTGCCTGATCGTTTTTACATTATTACTGTTTAAACAGGATGCAAACGTTTTAAGTTCGTATGTTGTTTATTTTTTACTTTTGTTGAATGTGAGACAGCTCGAATGTTTCAAGAGAAATGAATCAACGAATGGATTATTATTATTATTATTATTATTATTATTATTATTATTATTATATAAAGTTTCAAGCTTTCATCATGTCAACAGATTGGGAAAGGGCTAAGTTTATTTTTTTATTTTTAGGCAAAGGGGAAGGGTTAGGGTTGAAGAAATTCTGTAATTCTGTTTGCTTTTAAAACAGCGCAAATGATTACCAATTTTGTGTATATTTGTTCCCATGGGCTTTGTTTCAATGCAGTTTATATTAAAAAAAAATAACTTGTAATAATAGTTACTTTACCTTCAGTATTCTTCTTTTTTTTTATTTGTTATATTTTTTTAAAAAATTATTAAAAAAAAAAAGTTTTTAGTTGTAACGGAAAGAAGTTGGGTTTTTATTTTAAATTTTCTTATAGAATGTTTTCAGCATTTTCAATAATTTTTTTAAATAACCTCCACACAAATATTTTATTTAAAAATAGATTAAAATATGTTTCATATTTCGAATTGAAGGATTTTTTAGTTAAAATATTAATTTATTGTTTATACATTTTTATAATGCTTTTTTAATCTTCAACGAGTATTCTATTTTCCAAATTAGGAACAATTTTTTTTTTATGTGTTCGTTAAAAAAGCAATTTCTGCGTTTATATTCTGGTTCATTAGAAAATGATTGATGCTTGGCAATATTTTTTATAATTTGACCTCAAATTTGACAATGAAAACCCTAATCATTTTTGTATCCAACTAAAAATGTTTAGTTTGACGTAATGGCGTTAACTGTTCTACAATTATTATTAGTGCCTTTTTGTTATGGTGAATTTTTTTCCAGTCTTTGAATATATAAAATATATACAAAAAATGTTGATGTAAAAAAGTATAATTATCTGAAGACTGTGGTTATAGAGAATTTTCTCACATAGTCATTTTTATCCCTTTTAAAAAAAAATACTTTCTTGTACAGTAAGAAATGGTTTTCCAATTTTTATACCTCATCATGAAAACTTTTAGTTCATCTTATTTCATGCCATTTTCTTTTGTGTGTATATTGAATTTTTTGTATACCTATCCTACGATGAAGAGTTTTCTCTCGAGATTATCAAATGACAATGCAAATTGCTTAACATAGGGATGATCTCTAGGAACTGTTCACGATTTTGTGAATATAACGACTGGAAAATGAATCGAATTATAAAGTTTGTTTTTATAAAACATTATGTAATGGATATTGTAACTCGGAGGAAAAAGAACCCCATTCCCCCTATCCTTTTATAATTAATAATATTTCATAAAGAAGAAAATATTGTTTCAATTACATACTGAAATTGTACACATTTGCCTTTTTTATGAAGTTTATTCCTCCCTAAAATGTTTAGTCAACCCAATTTCATTTGAAATGATTGATTTTACTGAAAGACTTTTCCCTCCCAGATATTTTTTCCAAATGCCAACTACAAGGTATTCTTGTAATATATTATTGCTTTCCTGATTTTGTTATTTTTATTTTATTTTTTTTTGCAACCTTTAAATGAGGTGAAACAATGAATAATAAAGCATATCGCTCTTTTTTTTTGTTGAACTTTTTGGTGTTGTCATGATTATGTTTTAAAATTGCGGAAATCCATATGAAAAATTAATTTATGAATACATTAACGAAATATTTTCACTCGTTACATTGCTAACCTGGGAAATTAAAGCTTTAAGGAAAAATTTTTAATTTAAATTAACAAACAAAGAAAGTTCTTGCATAAATTATTAAAGCAACCTCATGATAATCACAGGATAAAAACTGCTTTCAAGCCTAGATAAATAGACCACAAAGAAAAATTCTTTAAAACACAAAGTAAGTCCGCTTTTCCACGAAGGTTCGTTTTTCATTTTAAAGTTTCCATTGAGATATTTCAAGTGTCTTCAAAATATCTAATGGCACAAAGCGTGAAATAATTTTCTCAGATCCCTTCAGAATGACACGGAAAATAAAATATAATTTGGAAATACCAATGGATACCTTAGAAACACAATCAAAACTTTCTTTCTAACAAATAAATTCGATCAAACTGGCTTTAATTTCATCCTAGTCCTTTCTTGTATTTGAAGAGGAAATTTCAAGACAAATGTATGACTGAATTTGGAGTGATGGGATGAACTAGAAAAGGGGTTTCAATGCCACAGTGATCACTCATTGGTCACATGAGCTATGTCCTTCAGAAACTATCAAGGTTCTTCGCAACGAAACCTAAAAACCCCATAAAAATGATAGGCATGTTTAAAACAGTGGGAAAAAGAAGCAATTCAAAGGATTATTAGTTCGGCTGGACATTCCATGACTGTGAATGTATCCACTTTGTCTTCAAGATGCTTATAATACCAGATGAACTTGTTATTTGCTTCTACGATCTTAAGCTATATTCTTAAATGTGTATTATTCATACCTGCAAGTGATCGTACTCGTTATTCTTGATTCAGTTTTTATTGCAAAATAATAAAATGCGATGGCCTTTATTTTATATTTTATAGACTTATTTTACTATTCACATTGAGATGCCTTCTTAAAGGAGTGTAGTTTCTTGTTCCAAAAAGTTTTTTTCTCTGTTTATTTCATACATAGCATATGTTCGATCAAAATGGGCGGTTTGTTTTTTTTAGGTCGTAAACTTTTCATCGTTTAGGATTATGGAAGAGGGAAAACGAGATTTATTTCTCATTTAAGATAATGCTTCTAAATGTCATTTTGACTTTCAACATTAAAAAATTTTCAAGAAATAATCTCAATAGGGATTTTTATTTCGATTTTTAATTTATTGAGTTTAAAAAAGAATTGCATTTAAAAAAAACTGCATTAAATCATTTTCTGTTGAGATAGAATTTTCTTTTCACTTCAACTAAAAGAACAGAATTAATTTATGAAACTTATGGCTGTCAGCTTCTCCATGACTCATTTAATTTTAAACTGTATAATTAAACTCGAAATAGTTTTTTGTAGTTTAAACTGACAACTATCGTTAGAAGGATATAAGGATCTACCTCATTAGAGTGACGAAGTTTAATCAGTGACATATCAAAATTGTAACGGGCCATGGTTCGAACTTTGATAGCAGGGCCCCCTGACCCCATCCAAAACACAAAATCCAGACCCCTTGACAGTCGCAGGCCCTGGTTCATTGAACCACTTGGAACCATGGTAGCTACGCCCCTGAGTTTAATAACAGGGCCATTTATGAATGTGTGTGTGTGGATGCATATACGCATGTCTCAACATAGTATTTAGAAGTCAGATGAATAGTGATTATCTATCGGGATATCCAGTGCATCCTTGTTCAACAATCTCGCTCCGATTCCTGAATTAGTCTCTGGCTCCGCAACCAAATTCGATTCCGACTTTTAACTCTTAACTTCTATATATATGATACTAACTTAGGATACTATACAAGGTAGATTAGAGAATGTTGAATAATATATTATATTATGATGGATATTAAAAAAGGATATAAAGATTGTAACACGAAGCTCATTTCCAAGGACCCGATCGACTGTACGCATGATCTCATCCGCGATGCATTTCAGCACCACATTTTAAAAGTGGCTTTTCTCTGATTAAAAACAATTAAATGTCGGTCCTTTGCTCCATGTAGGAGCCGTGGTGTTCATGTAATCTGAAACAAAAAAATGAGGCGTGGTCACCACCCGACTTTCTTATACATAAATGACCTGGTCCAAATTCAGAAAAAAATTAAACAACTGTCTAAAAAATCTACTTCCGATAGAAATTTTAAAAAAGTTTGTGAATAAAAGTTACTTCAAATTAGCTTCTAAACACTTTGGTATAGATTCCAAATTTGCCTATACCATCTTATTTCGCTTATACCATCTTATTTCGCAAAAAAATGGATTTGACAAGAGTAAAACTGGTACTTCCGGTTGGAATTTTGAAAAATTTTCTTAACAAAAGTTGTTTATAATTGAAATTGGAACACTTTTTAGTCCATACAAAATTTACATAAACGCAATGTTTAACGAGATATTTCAAAATTTATATTTATATTTTGAACTGACACTTCCGGTTCACCTATTCCACTAGAAAACTAATCAGACCTCCAGAGGAAGATTATAATCTTAAGTTTAAAGTTTGGTCTCGATAGCTTTAGCCGTTTGGACGCTATCGTGGACACACACACACACACACACACACAGACACACATACAGACACACAGACATTTTCCAGAAATCACTTTTTCGTAATCTAGGGACCCTAAAACGTGAAGATCAGTGTAAATATGGAGGACGAAATTTTTCGTGATTACAATACTTCCTTATACTATGTATAAGAAAGTAAAAAATTAAATTCACGTGTTGTCACATGTCTGTAACTTCCGTTACCAATGGCAGTACCATTCGTCCAATTTTTCTAATAAATTTTGTATGCATGTAAATACGATAGAGAGATTATCGTAGTTTTATTCAGAAATAGACCTTACTATTAATTTATACTGTATCGTTTTGAGCGTCCCTAAAGTGCCCGGCACGAAAGAAGAAGGAAACTGGCGCATGTGTAAATGAATAAAACTCGTTCAACCAACCAGAAACTGACTGGAAACAAGGTATTACTTATACTTGGCTTCAGTAGTAAGTAATGCCCTGATTCCTGTCCGTTTCTGATTGGTTGAACGAGTTTTATTCATTACACATGCTCCAGTTTCCTTTTTCTTTCGTGCCGGGCACTATAGTTCTATTCAAAATAACGAGCCCCCCCCCCCAAAACAACATTACACGATGATGGCAAAAGCATGTTCAAAGCAGGCACTGTGCCTTTATTCGTTCACCATGATGGAAACGCTTAATTGCGTCCAGCTTTATGTTTAGTGTAACACTTTTTCGAACTATCTTTTGGCTTTTCTCTGATATCTTAGGAGATAAAGCACAATGCTCTTGACAGTTTAAAGTTATAATGGCCTGATGCTAATATACACTGTATAGTTCCCGGTAAAAGAATTTGGCGGACCACTCTCGCTGCTAGCTACCTTTTTCACCCTTTTTCGCAAAGTGAAAATCCTCTTCGGATTTCTTTCGGTTAGAGAAAACGGGTACTATGTAGGGCTTTCGCAAAGGGAGGGACAGCTGATAACTTCGGAAGCATTTAAATTTTTTTTTCTGGTCACGTGCTGGTGGCAAGAAAAAAAATAATATCTGCAATTTGAAATAGGAGAAGGAACAGCCATTAATACTTGCCATAGGATTTGCAATAAAAATAAAATATTTCATATATTGTATTTCATTCCATAAAGGTGTCTTGTTATCTGAGAAATCGAAATAAATTTTGGTGTATAAAATGTAAAAGTTCGACTTCAACAACAAACCTTGCATAGAAAACTGAAATGTTTTGCACATTGCTCTAACGTTTTAAAGTTTATTTTTTGTTATTTTATTGGGCAAAAAAGCCAACATCTAAGAGAAACACAATTTTCTACAATAACTGTCCTGACTTAAATTTGCAAGATTTCGTTCATGAATTTTCGTTCTCATGAAGTTGGTAGTGACCATTACAGATTAACATAAACATTTTAATAATCGTGATAACTGGGTTCAATTGCAACAACGTAGTTTTATTACTAATACGCGTTTCGGTTTTAAACCATCGTCAGTTACGTTTAAAGACT
>JAHWFO010010123.1:3122178-3142863 GCA_023313115.1 Rhysida immarginata
GGGGGGGGGGTAATTTCTTGTTTCTTCGTTATAACAAGACAATACATTTGCTATAGTAAATGATCAAAATGGCCTCCGTTATTTTAAAATGAAGTCTGTGCACGTCAGGAGAACACAATTTTCTTCAGACGTTTCTTTGAATTGTCGTAACTCTTCTTCTACTACAGGACACCTTCAAACCATTATACTAAAGAAAGAGGCGTCTTCGACCCCATGTTCATATGACATTTTCTGCTTGCTTTGGTCCCTGGAACATATCCTAAAAGTTTGTACACACCATCCAGAAACACCCTATATATTCTACAAGCGACAGCTTACAACAACGAAAAGTTGTTTATTATTATTGTTGCAAAGAATATAATGTTTAATTTCTAAATTAGTGGCAAAGCCTACATGAATTAAACCTCTTAATCCATTAGACTTTGTAGATGGTATATAAAATACGCAAAAGTAAAATGTACAACGATATTAGAGGCGCGTTGTGGTGGCATAAGGAGTGGGACCGTCATTGAGCTGGTCAGATGGAAAACGTGGTACGAAACATTATATATATATTTTTAAAATTTAAAAAATAGTACCGATACTATATACCGATACTCATAATTTTTTTCGATACCACGATATTATCGAATAACCGATATCGATACCGACATTGCCAATATCGAAAGGAAAGTATCGATACTTACTCATATCAGTAGTATCGCAACGTCCCTACCCCTGACTTGCAAATCGGGAATCCTCCTTACCCTTCAACTAAATAAATTGAGAAACCATCAAATAAATTGATGAAATTCAACTCGAAGAGAACTTAATAATTAAATTGAAGAAACTCTTCAAACGTAATTACAAAATAGAAAAGGGAAGGAAAAATTCCACCACCTGGACTCGAATCAGGAACAGCGAGAGGTATGGGCCTTGGTTCGAGTCCAGATCGCGGAATGTTTCCTTCTCTTTTCTACTTTGTAATTATGTTTGAAGAGTTTCGTCAGTTTAATTATTATATTCTCATTGGGATGAAAGACAAGTGAAAAGAATATAAAGTGATTAAAATTGTTTTTCAAGGAAATTACGGACATGGACAGAGCCTTAAAAAAGACGGACAGTCTTTCAGAAATCCATATTTATAAATAATATGAGGCTATTCAACAAGTTTCAGGCTACAGGCTTGTACAGACAATTGGTGTTCAGGAGCTTAGCGAATTTTATGGAGGACACACGTAAATATATGGTGAAGAGATGCTGCTAGAGGGTTTAGGCGTCCAGTGGCGGACACAGATTACTTATGATAAGTAATCTGTCGTGCGGATCTAGAACTTAAACAAGAGGGGGGGAAAGGGGCTAATCAGATGGTTTGGCTATATGTTATAAGTTATTTCGAATAACCACATCCCTTCCCCAGGGAAATGATGGTCCTCAGGTCTTTCCTATACTGAAGTTTGTAAATGTAAATAAATTTGTAAAATTATTGCAGTATTAAAAATCTTTACAATTTATCTAACTGGTGCATGTTTAGGATCAATTGGGGGGGGGGGGGGGGCCAGCCCCCCCCCCCCCCCCCCCTTTAAATCCGCCACTGGTGTCGCGCCTGGGGGTGTGATGAGAAGTTACGCAAGGGAACACACAGTCCAATATCGCTGCAGAGGTTGATGTGAGTGTCGGAACTATTCACACCATTATTATGGAAACATTGTAGTACCGCAAAGTGTGTGCGAAATGAGTGCCCCATCATTTGGAACCAGCACAAGAAGCCTTCCGCATAGCCATGTCATTGGACTTTTTGGAGCGCTATCATGATGATGAGGATTTCTTGTCAAGAATTTGTCTCGGAGGACGAGAGCTGGTCCTATCTGAATCCGAGCGTCAAAGTCTCCAATGGAAGCACCCAGGATCATCACCACCCAAAAAATCGAAGTCAGTCCGCAGTATTGGACACAGGGGAAGTCCAAGCGGCGGTTTGGGAATTGGTTCAAACAACAACCCAAAATCTTCTATGAGAAGGGTATTTCGCGCCTTCTCTTGAACCACCACGGTCAAATTTTTGAAATAAATTTACCTGTTTATTCCCCATTGTGTTCTGCCTGTTACTTATTGAATACACCTCATGTTTCTATAAAGAATGGTAATAAAAAACTGATAGCCACAATAACTTGTTTTGAAAGGGACAAAAAAAACACTCTTAATTAAAATAGCCACTTTATTCGGGAAAATGAATCTGATAATCTAATTGCGCCCAGAAACGTGATCATCTGACCTTTTGTTTCCCTTTCATTTGCTTTTTATTTCGGATTCGTAACAAAACGAAACATCTCACAAACAATACCCGGAACAAAAGAAGAAATATGAAACCGAAACTGCTTCATTTTATTTCTCTTTGAATTTTCTTTAAACGATTTTTCTCTGCCGTTCCAAGGTTTTCAGAGATCATAACTTAACCAATAAAAGCGAACAACATAAAACGGCGCTTAATTTCGATAGTTAACGCATACGATTTGCGTTTACTATGTCTTTTTAACAATAGTTTCATATACCTATAAAAACGCGTGTGATAAACGATTTTTATTAGTAACGAGCGTGACATTAAGCGGGCGTTGACATTATATGAAATATATCGAGTCACTATAAAATTTTCCATTAAAAATAAGAAATAAACCATTCCACTCCCGAAAAGAATTAAATTTACTGACGAAAGCAAGAGTTTACGGTGTAGGATGGCGATAGCTATCAGCTTTCACGGTCATGAAACGTCAATAAAATTAATAAAATTCATTTTTTTTCTGTTAATGGAGGGAGCCACATTTTTCTCATCTTACTTTCCACTTAGCACGTCTTGGAAATAAGGCTCTCACTTCCTTTCCTTTCTTGTTCCGCCAATAGGAAAGTGAGCGGAAATCCCATTCCGTAGCCTACGTTCCTGTATATTTTTCGTGAGAGGAGCTGCTTGGCCGAGGGTTGACTTATGCAAATACTGACATTGATGCATATTTTGCGAGGACAATCAACGAAGTAAAAATGTCTAATTGACTCGGAATTTTAATTGGCTCGATTAGAGACAAAAAGGTTTTTCCTTCGTCTCTTCTGCGTTTTCATTAACCAGGAAGGAGCACTCGAGCGTCACTGGGGAGGTAAAGTATCACTTCAAAATTTTTTTAAAAAATCAAAAAAAAAATAATATATAAACTTTTTAATCCGCTATTCGATGTATGTATTCATGTTGTCGCGTGTGTATTAAACGTATGTAGGATAATATAACAATTAACAAGGTTCAGGAATTCAGTTATGATCACACTGATCTGCTTAGGCAATCGAAAAGCGCATATCGTGATTTATAACAACAGCTTTTTTAATCAGATTACGAAGGACAGCAGATTGATATTCAAGGGGAAAGTTTACACTCTTATTATTAATGCATGGGGTAATGTTTATGTGTGCCTTAAAATCCAAATTAACTTCAACTATGCGCGCAAATTAAACGTTAAGAGACCTCATTATTTATACTTGTTGATGAGGGCTGACTCATGGGAATAATATGCAAAAGACGGCGTTGTGTTCGATGACATTTACGATAAAATTTTTAATTTTTAAAAAGGAACTAACGAGATTAACTTTAAATTTGTGAGATTTTCTTTTCCTGTCCGCCTCTTCTGTATTAGAGTAAATCCTAATTCCCAGGAATTTAATTCCTGCTCGGCGAATCGTATAATCGATTCAGTTTCATTGCACATTTGTGCTTTAAACGGCACGTTGGCAATTCTGGGTCAGTGATTGTAGTGGGAGTATATATTAAGCGAAGATCTAATTCTATCTTGGGCGGGAATTTTTTTATTTTTTATTTTTATATTCCTAATTTAATGCTACTATATTCAAAATAGATAAGAGTTTTTGTTTAAATTTTGTGCCAGATACGCCCCTCTGAATAAAAATATTTATAACTCGAATCTCTTTTGTTTCAAGGTGTTTAAATAAGAGGTAATCAGATAGATAAACAAAAGAGAATACAGAGTAAGAGTAATGGTTATGGAAGACTACGTGTGTGTATCGTGTGGCTCGCCGGCTAAGAACCTGTATAAGCAGTTGTCGAAGGACGTTCTCATGTTATTGCATTGTACTCAGTGCGGACTCGTCGTCGACAAATACATCGAGTACGACGCCCCCATCATCACCATCGACGTGATCCTCCAGCAACACGAGGCCTACCGTCACGTACTCTTCAACGCGGGACCCAAACCTTTCTGGAAGCTTGCCGTGATCCTCATGCTGTGCGACGCTTACGCATTGTGGAGCCGCCGTCGCTCGAGCCACGCCCAGCCGTACGAATTCCCGATTCAGCCTGAGTGGGATTTCTACGCCATGACTTTCGTGGCTGTGGTCGAGGCGTGCACTTTCGTCGCCTTCGTCGAGGGAGCTGTCGCCGTGCTCCGACGGTGGCGCAAAATAACGCCCATCGCATCGCCATGGAAACTGGTTCACGCGCTCATCATCGGCGGATGCGGAAAACTCCTCACGCTTCCTGCCTTTGTGTGGGAGATGCAGGACAGCCTCATCTACGTGATCCTCGTCACTCTCTTCATCACCATCAGCGAGATGAACGTGCTGGAAGCTGTCGCCAACATGACGCGATTGGCTGCCCTCGTCACCGTCCTCACAGGACTCACGATTCAATATCTTGTGCGAAGTATGCTTTTGAGTGTTATGCCCTGAGTGACTACTGTCGTTTAAATAAAAGCGCCTTTTCATGCTGTCAGGTGGCGACACCTGTCGGACGAATGGTTGAACTGACTTCTTTATTTGCATCTCTCCGATCACATCAATGTCAATTTGTGGCAGTTCAATTCCTATCCCTGTTAAAAAAAAAAGTGATGACTCAAAGCAAAAAAAAAAAAAAAAAAATTCTCCTTTTATATGAAGCAGTGAAATATCAATAAGGGCTTCCAGTGCCATAATTTTTATAACTTTCTAGTCGTTTTTATAAATTTTTAATGAAAATACTTGATACTATTGAAAACTCGAAAATGCTAATTTTTGGCATGTCACTTATCTTAGAGGACCATTCAGAACATTGCAGTCTAAAAACAGAATGTTCCCAAATTTAAATCTATAAATGGTTTTTAGTGCCATTTTCATAATAATGAATTTAGTAATTTTATTATAATAAATACATTAAAAATCTTTTATAACGACACACTGGGGTTTTGTTGTTATAATCGTTATGTCGTTAATAACCGAAATTTATGTACTCCACTATCAAAACATCGTTTTATGTTAAAACTATTCAGCTCAACAATAGCCATTGAGAAAATCATATTTCTTTGACAAAATCTCTGCATAGAACCATTAAATTCTATGATATTTTAGCAAAGGATGGGACCATTAACGACCATTGTTGGCCCGTTGTATTTTGAACCATCTTAAAAGCGCTTCCTCATTTTCAAAAAAAACCCCAAAAAAACAACAACAACAAAAAAAGTCACGATGATGCCAAGAAGTGGATCATTTCTAATTCCTTTGACAAATCTTTAACTGCTTTCTTATTTACGATACTTTAATAAGTTTTTCTTCTACTGAAAACGACTTTGTATTGTTCTTGCCGTTCTTTAAAAGAACATGCACTTACAATGCCACAAGACATAAATAAATAAACATCACCTTTTCGAAAATAATGATGTCATTATTCTGTACAAGGCTACTTAGTGTCCTAATAACATGAAAAGGACAAAGTCACGTGGAATGACCATATGATGTACTTTTAGTCTCTAATAGAATTTACCCTATGCCTTCTAAAACGTTGCAGAGAGATTTGCCCTCGACGCATTTTACTGGTTTCTTTTTAAATTGTTATAACAGTCTTCCTAAGAAATCCAGACGTAATAGCCGTTATATGTTTCATATAAAACCAGTAGAGTTAAATCGGCACCTTCAGTTTTCGTTGATATGTCGTTATAGACGATATCCACTGTATTTATCAGAAGTTATTTGATTGGTAAACTAAAAATGAATGCACAGGCACTTTACTTATTTCCACTTGAAAGTTTATTTTATTAAGGAAAATTGGTTTCATTTCTTTATAACGAAATAAAATAATATTTAATGTTCATTGTAAATGTTTTTTTGTTAGATTTATTAAATATTAAAAAAAAAAACTTACTTCATCTGCATCCAGTGGCAGAAATCCAAACCATTGTTCATTATTTATTTATTCATTCACAATGTTTAATTTATATGGACCATACATACTTAATTCACCAGCGATTTGATAATTTACTTTTAGATGCAAGTCTTTCCTTTACTAATAAACATTAATATTTTAAAAAGAAACCTTTCAAAAAGAAATTCATTAAAGCATTTTTCGACTTTGTATTATGAAACCAATCCGTGTTCTGGTTCTTCCTTCTCGGGGAAAAATTTATTTAATATTTCATTATTTCGTCATCGCCAGAACCTTTTATCATTTGTGTTCATCGCTCGCAATGGATTTTGGCAAAAGGTCAAAGAGCCTCGAATTGAGGATGGCAACCCCTCTTTGGCGTTCCCCAATTGGCCATTTCGTTTCATTTATATTGTTTAATGGAAAGGGGGGGGGTAGCTATGAACACGTGTTCCATCAGTTGGTGTTGCCGGCGACGACATTTCACATAGTGGAAAAGGTGCGAAATTTTATAATAATTGTAAATTTAATATAATAGATTGTTCTTGCCTAACTATTATTGGCGTTCTCTATTTGAGTTTTTAACTTCATTTAATATTTAGAACGTTCTCCTTCCTAAAATTGCATTACGCAAGAGGGAAAAATCGTTAACAGTAGGGGTTATATGCTAATGGAAGAGCGGGGGTTATTATTCCCTACGTCCTTTACGACGACAATTTCCAAAGTTCCTCTGAAATTTACGCCTCCATCTGGTGCCCAACTATAATATCTGGTCAGTCGTTAATAATTGAACTAAAGCTCATATTCATTTAATAGACCACAACTCAAAATCGAAGTTCGTCGATCAAATCCACTGGAACAAATCCAAATTAATTTTTCGAAGGAGGTTTCGAGCGAAAGATTTTTTATTTTACGTTTTCTTTTCACGAAGATTTTCGACATTCCCCCCTTTAATGTTATTTGCTCTCGGTGTCTTTTTTTTTTATTATTTTCCTTACCTTTTATTTAATAATCCGTATCTAATATCTTTGATCGTTTTTATTCTCACACGGAGGATTGCGTATTTTCAGGAATGAATAGATTGCAACGATGTTGTTGCCGCATTTGCTCACGTGCACCACCGTTCTCGCACTCTCCTGCTTCCTAGCACCGACGGAGTCGAGGGTTCAGTGCCGAGGAGAGATTGTACCCGGTCAAGAGCTCGATATTATAGAATCTAGGAAGAGAAATGCTACGATCGAAACAGTCGGAGCTGCCCACGTGAAGACAGCTGAGGAATGTGCGGACAGATGTTGCAAAGAAGGTACTGGTAATTTAAAGACGACTACTGTATATTTTGTTTTTTAATCAACTTATTCCCTTATTCATTCACTGGTAATAAATCTGGAGTAAATAAAATTGAAATATTAATCAACGAAACCCGACTTTAATTGTGTTTTTCTATGGATACTTAAGTAAAAGAATCATCTCTGATTACAATAAGTTGCATAGAATTGCAGGGTTTTTATTTATTTATTTATTTATTAAATATTACAAAATTATTTATTTATTTTAAAAAAAATAATAAAATTTTCAGTCTTAAATACTTTAATGAAAAGCCATTTCTTAATATTTTAATACATTTAAATCTAAAACAAACTCGGCATAAATTTTGTATTTTTATGATTTACACCAAAATTCAACGAACTTATATATCCGTTGTTGCCTAAATGACAGGCTCGTATCGATTGAGGTAAGAAGACTGTATCGATCGAAGTCCGAAATCTGATTTTTTTCCCCCCGCCTGGATATTCAGTTGTCATCCTTTTATCAGTAAAATAACATTGTAATTTACATACAATACTAAAATAGTTTTGCTAGCTAATAAATATAGGATTTTCAGCGCTGGAATCCTGAAACTAATTTTTTTGGAAAAGGTAAAATTATCCTGAAAATATAGCGAAAATCACTTATTGTGATTGTTTTCAAAAGCATTATTTAAATTCTTTTGGAATAAAAAACAAAGTAATTAAAAACCATAAATCTCATCTAATGAACTTGAACAAATTAATATAATTAAACAGTGGTGAAATTTGATACAATTTAACTACGACAACTGTCATGCAATTCATATTTAGGTATTAAAAGATTAGAAAAGTCCAAAAACATTACATGAATTTTAGTATCTTCCTTTCATGGTAATTCTATGCGAGGAAAAGCATCCATCAAAAAAAATTAATTGGGATATTTATCACAAGACATTTCGTGAAATTTATAAACAAAAATAATTTATGACCTTTACGACTAAATTCTGTAGGCTATAACTCTAACGAATTGAAGAAAACTTCCAAAATTTCTTGTGCATCGGGATTATTGATCGCGGATCTGGAAATTATAATTTTTTTTTTTGCTTTCTTCATAGAAAAACCTTAAACACTAGTATTTTACTAACGTATTTTCAACATCGGAATTTCAAGGAAAAAAAAAGACTTACGTCTATATCATGAGCAAACTTCTCAATGAGTCCTACTTAACAGTAATAGATTGACATTGTTGTAACCAAGTATTCCTTATCTCAACAATCTCGCACTATTTTTTACAAGGAAAGATTAACTTGCAACTACTCGTGATATAGTTATTAATATCATAAAAAATAGTGAGCTCTACTAGTATCAGGTGCAAAGTCATTCTGGAAAATTAAAATTAGTGAGCAGTCGCTAGTAATAGCCAAGTTCCGTAAGCTGAAAGGCAAGTTATTCCATTCAGTGATTGCCCTATAAAGGAAATGACGGTGTAAGAAAGGATACAATTTGATATGTAGTTTGAATTTAAATAGTCTCTCGGCATGGTAATCGGTGAAGGTTATTAGTACTGTCGTATGAAGGAAGCAAGGTGTTTGGGAGATAGGATGACATAGGAGTTCTTTTTGGAAAATCATTAAGAGCGTGAGCTGTCTTTCCATAGGTGTGGGATATTTAAGGTAAAGTATGGTTTAGTAATGAAATGGAAAGAGCTATGAAGCTTTGCAGGAGGGGGGGGGGGGGGAGGTACTATATTTAAATTTACCGTGATTGTTATTTTTTTAGACATTTACTATTAATTTTAAAAGTTGGGCTAAAATATGTATGATAACGAAAACCTTTCTCCAATAGATCAAATATAAAATTTTAATTTTAATATTTGAAAACACAACACCAAAAATAAACTTTAAAAAAATAATAAATTTACAAATTAAATATTAAAAGAACATCCTCCGCTCTCTAAAACACAAGGATTCAAAATTTGATCCTCTCCTCTTATTTGGATTCAAAATTTGGATCCTCTCCTCTTATTTCAAAACTAGCAAAGGTACCCGGCGTTGCCCGGGATAATTCCACTTGGATGTAAACAGAACAATCTCCAAAAATTAAATTAAATTTTGCAATATCTTAAAAATAAACCCATGAAAATGCTTAGAATTAATACAGTAAAAATTCTTAATGAAAATTCGAAAAAAAGGCTCACAATGGCTGGACCTCTCCAATAATTTCTTACTCACGTAATCTTACCTCAGATGTATACTTAGTGTTGTTGCAATTTCCACTCTTCTCTCGATGTGTTGAAGCAAAACTTGGCCATTCATCACTTTGTGCAGTCTAGCGCTCGCCTATTCTTCTATTTACTTGCTTCCCATTTGCTCAATACATCACGGAGCTAACTGTCGTCTTTCAATAATATACAGGTATTTGGGAAATTGTTGAGTATTTTACAAACAAAATACGCCATGCATCACCATATTTCTATGTTTATGGTAGTGGCCTTTTTTATGGATGACTAATTGTTATTTTCTTGAGTTCCATAAAGACCCAACCACTTTCTCTAGCAACTCTAGCTCTCATATAAAGTTGCTGTAAATTATGTAGGGAAAATATCAGAATACGCAATAATATGGCGAATTCCTCTTCTATCTTGACGGGTACAATAGGCTCCGCGCAGATCTGTTTGCTGTGACTTGCAGCCCCTATTATATTCGAAACCTTGTATTTCTTGGTGGAGTTACAATGCGAAACTACAAGTGTAGGTTGTGACCACTCCATGCTTATGAACTGGTTGTTATCAAAAATGTCTGAAACTAAACGAAAAGGTAGCAGTCATGTGAATTGTGTTGTATATGGTTCCACTAATATCAAGAAAAATGCAGCAGAAAAGAACCATGAATTAAATTTCTTGGTAGTAGAAAAAAGTTAAGAAGAATATTTAATAAAAAATTTACCATTATAATCGTGATGAGTCACACATTTCTTTCTTAGATGAATACACCACTGTTTGTAAAAATATTAAGAACAAATTAATCCGGTGGCCGAGAGCGCTAAAGCACAGTTCTTGTCGCTGTAGAAACCAGCGATTCGAGGGTTCGAACTTTGCCCAAGGTATGGATGTTTGTGTTTGTCTCTGTACTAATAAGCTTGAAGACCAAACAAAGCCTACTAGGCTAAATTTCCAAAAGACCCAAAGTTTATTTAACATCTTCGACACCGAAAAGGTAAAAAAAGAATAGAAAAGATAGATTATTTCAATATTTGTTCAGTGACATTTTAAATCACAGTAATGATAAAAGAATG
Source organism: Rhysida immarginata (assembly GCA_023313115.1). Lineage (NCBI taxonomy): Eukaryota > Metazoa > Arthropoda > Chilopoda > Scolopendromorpha > Scolopendridae > Rhysida > Rhysida immarginata. Next base: position 3,132,901 of record JAHWFO010010123.1, read on the forward strand.
CAACCTATTGTGTATGGTGTGGAATTCATTTCGGTTTGAGGAATACAAAAACTGACTCCAAGAGAGTCGAGATTCTGAAAAAAATTTTCAGTTTTCCCACTTTCTGAAGAGTCGAGTCTCGGAAAAAATTAAAAAACTCTACTCTTTTGAAATCGCAAAACTGCCTTTTCTCCATGGTAAACATTCAGTGTAACTCCAGAGAAGAATTACAATGGGAAGCAAAGCTCGGGTGATTTAGTGAAGTCGGATGTAGTTGTAATCAGCGACCCTAGCGATCAGGCCGAAACGACTTTAAGCGAAACCGAGTCTTAGATGAAAAATATAGTTTTAAATAAATGACTGCATGCTAAATAAATTATTAGGTGAACATAAAATTCTAAGTTTGGAGCAGTTATTTTATAATCTCTCTAATCTAGCCTTCTTTAGATAAAATGTAATTTGTATTTAATTTCCTACAAGATAATTGGTTTTCTTCGAAGAGCAGTTTCTGCGCGGCGCATTCATGACAGCTATTCTATTCAACGAATGTCATCAACGCATCCAGCCGCTATCAAATGCCCTATTTTATTCTTTTCTCCAACATGCCAAAGACAGGCGGTGCCAGATACTGTGCTGCGTTAACACGGACCAACTCTACCCTTCAGAACAAGAGCACATTAAAAACATGAAAAGACGCATAGCTAACATTAAATGAACGGAACAAAGTAGCATTTTACGAGAGGGTGGTCAAAAAAACAGAGCGGGTGGGGAGGGAAGGAGAAGCCTGTGGAGCTCCACGACTAAGCCTGGAGGAAGGTTTATCAAGAGCGGAAGTTCCCTTCAGTTCGGCGTGGCCGTTGCAGACCAATGGGATTTCGCTTGAATAGCATTGGATCTGTTACGAGCTGCGCTTCCCGTTAAGTAACTTCTTTCTTGGTAACTCCTCCAAAAATTACAATTTCTTAACACTAGGTGTCTCAGGAGCCACCATAGCGCACGGAGCTTATAATTTGATTCTATTACCACAAGACTGCAACTTTTCATCGTATTCATGCCATTCGCAAAAACGACCGTCCTATAAGGAAGGTTTGTAACCCCCTCTCCTCCACTAGTATTTAGTGTATGAATTTCTTTCGGCTTCTTGTCTCCTGCTCATATATGAAAAGTGCATGTAAAGGTATGATATTCTGAATTGAGCGAATATCCTTTATATTCCTTCTTAATGGCTCTCTTTGCCTATTTCATCCACAGAATAGTGCTATCCCAGAATAGTATTTTGTTAACGCTCCGTGATGATAGTCAAAAGAGGCGGTGGAGCAAGGGACAATATATTTAAAGCTTAGAAAAGTTTTAAATTGAAATTGAAATATGTAGATCGTCTTTAAACTCATAGCCATTAAAATTTTCAAATAAACTATGTTCGTTTAACCACGTAAATGCTTGATTTGCAGGGTTACAAAAGATGTTTAGCTTCTGAAGATGTAGCAAGCAAAGTGATCAGTACAATATCTAAAAACATTGATTTGAAAAGAATCTCGTCGTACATTACGGATTTGGCAAAATACCTTGCTTTTGAAAGAAATAATGAACCTATCCCTGTGAATGCTTTAAATTGTGCAGTTCACCACTGTGAATGAAATGAAGGGTTACGTTTGAATAGCTATTCTATGATTCGATTAATTTATATGCAAGTTTGGTGAACGCTTTAATTGCATTCCAGCTTTTACGAGTTTGGCGATTGGAGATTTAATGATTTTTAACGATTGGAAATTTCGAACTCTTTTCGCTCTCCCCTACGTTAAAGTGAGCTTAGGGGTTCCATCAGCTGAACATTTAGCCAGTGTACTGAAGTTTGGTACAACCTCTATTTGATTTACTCAAAAAGTGTTTGTAAGATCTTAGAATCTAAATTCCAAGTTTAGCATCTTTGTAATTGCTAAGCATTGTGCAGCTAATAGCTTACCTGTCAATACGTAAATGACTTTAGCTATCTCAAATTTGTCATTTTTTTCCTAGATTAATCTGTGTTGGATAAATTGTAGCTCATCTATATATTGTTTAGAACCATATTCTCATTGAGGCAGGCACTTTAAAAACCTCTAAAGTGGCTATTAAAAAGTCACTTCTAAGTTACCGCATAAAAGTTTGTGATAGCTGATCCACCCAATTTCAAGCTAAAAATTGGAACAAACTTGAACAGTGCTAAACGATTAATTGTACTGGAATCTCTAAATTTTGATTGATCTTATAAAAATTAATTCAACCTTTTGACTTTCTGGTTTTGTACTCATCCCGAAATTCTAAGCTTGTTTAATTCGTGCGTGATTCTTTTTTATAGATACAATGTGATAATTTACGACGGCTGTCACTTTTTTAGATTTTCTTTGCTAAAGTGAATGAACCCCCTCCCCTTAATAATCGCTTGTGCTTTCTTTTGAAGAGAATTTGCTTTTCCATTTCATGATAATTTATTGAAAAATCAGTTCACGATTCTTGTCATCAAAAAAGAAATAAAAGCAATTTATTACGAATACGATATTTTAATGAAATGCATGCTTCATGAAATTCAGTTTTAAATTTGAATAGAAACATATTGATTTCTCAGTATTTTATTTATGGCTCTACATAAGCGTATTTAGAAACATGACCCGAGTGGTTAATCATCATCGTTTGTTGCCTAATGGGAATGTCGAAAGATAGATGTTTATGTTGTCAAACATTTAATTCCACTGGAGCTCTGAGTACGTACTTGAGATTCGAGTGACCTTTCGTTTTCGCGACCTTATGTTGGCCATTTTTGATGTCAACACTTCTAGTCAGTTTTTTTTTTCGTCGTCCTTTAATTTTTCTCAAATCCTAATTGATATTCAGGACAAAAATAGCACCAACACGTTTTCTTATTAAAATCTTTTTTAATATTAATTTTAGTTGATTTTTTTTATCTTGCATTACAATTATGTAATCGTACAAACGACATAAATCATATCTGAAACTTAATCGTTCATATTCTATATTTACTGATGGATATCCTGATTAGTGCGATAAAATTTGACACGGCAGTTTCTAACACGAAACGAATTTTTTTTTATATTCAAAATCTTACAAATTTAATATTCTGATTTTTTTTTTTTAATTCTATGTACGATTGCGGTTTTAGTAAAAAAAAATTTAATCAAGTAATTAAATACGTAAGTGATAAGAACGTGGTGCTAACGCCGTGCTCTCGTATTAAAGATCCTATCTAGCCTTTTCTACAAGAAATAATAACTGGACGATTAAGTAATTGCTAAGAATTTTATCAGTCTTATTATAAAACTAATACCGGTTTATACTTTTTTTTAAAAACTTCAACGATTTTCAGAGAGTATTAAAAATAGATGTTATTAATAATATATAATTTAAAAAAACAATATGTAGTTGATTTTTTATGCGTCTAATCTTCATAAATGAAATTATGTATTCTATATGCATCCATAAACGAAGATTGTCAATTTTTTTGTGGCCGATTTTGTCCTTTCTCGTTTAAATATATATGTATATATTTTTTTTTCTTTAATATTTGTTTTATGTCTGATGCTTTAAACAAATATAAACTTTAGAAACGCGTTTCTGAATTCACTTATCCAGATCTGTAAATACTTTAATTTTCATTATTCAGTAAAATTATTAGAATTACAGAGAGCAACCACATTTTTTTTTATAATCACCTATCCAAAACAGCCATAGAATACTGATCTGTCACCACAGTGACATTTCTTAAGTTTGATGTTTGGCATTCGCACTTTAATGCCAAATGGCATTCGCAATCATACGCACTTTAATTGACGTGGAAAAGGGCATGGGTAGGCAATATTTCGGAAATAGCGAACTCTGTGAAATAATAACGTAGACCAGAATCAGTGGACAATCTGACATACCATTTGTGGTGCCCCACATACTATTGATCCCAGAGGTGAACTTCAGCTGAAAAGGTTGGTTAAGACCAATTACCACTTTAAGATTATCAACTGACCGTCGAAATGAACCATGGAGTCAGCAGAAAGGGTCCAAAGGATTTTTCAGTAGATGAACCTTGGATAATTTGTTGAAGGATGAATCCCTTATGATAAAAATTTAATAGCTAATAATAATATTATAAAAATTATTCTGCTCTTGAAATTCTAAAAACACTAATAAGCTTGAATCCATATTTATCACATCAAAACTTTGATGAAATATCTGACAATTACAGATCTCCAATTATCGGTACACGATGTATGAACAGATAAGGTCTTTCAGACTTCTGAATTTTCAAAGGAAATATGCTGTCAGAATTGCGGCTCATATGTCTGTTATAGTTCGTGCATAGAGGTGCAAATCACTTCTAGCGTTATTCCACATAAAACTTCCATCCCGTCTGAGTGTCTCACTATCTATTTATTATCCAAGCGGCATAGCAGGAAATGTGATTCATCGGGCAGTAGATTAGTAGATCGCTCATGAGCTGCTTTCAGCGCCACCAACGCGTCCCCATTTGAAAGCCTGTCGGCCATTGCTTTGGTTGGCAAAAAATGGCCTTAATCGTATGTTTCCGTTTGAAGTTTGCGTAGACAAACACAGTAAAACTCAATGCCGATTTCTTGCCCAGCTTTAAATTGTAGTAACAGATATATTAAAGGTTCACCACTGACCTTTCACAGGTGTGTTTTTATCTTTCTGCGTCTTAGAATGTTTTTCTCATTTAAAAATCCTGGTCGTAGGTGTTGATACATAAAAGATGTCGATATTCAACCATGTTACCGTCGTTTCAGTGATACCAGAATGATTGTTTAGAGGTATTTATGAAATTATATACCGCATTTATTAAAAAGCATCTAAATTTGGGAGAGGTCGCTTAAGAAATTTCAGACTACAAGCACGTTGTTGGTGGGGGGGGGGCTTTCTCAGCTGGCGACAAAGCGGATATATACTAATGGCGCTTTGGCTGGCGATGTTGCTCTGCCAACCACAGTAATGGCGCCTACACTAACAATAGAGATTAGTTCCACTTTTCGCCGCCTTCAAATTGCCCCAAAGATGGCGGCCACATAAGCTCCTTCCATCATCAGGTTAACAAAATAAAATTTCCCGATTATCATTTTATGAAGCGGCCACTGAAGCGAGAGGATGGGCTACCTAGCAGTACTGTCCTGTATATTTTTGCAACACCCTGTAAGTAAGAATAAAGGACAGTAAGTTACCAAAGCTGAAACAGCTGGCCGTATCGTACAATAATTCTAGAAACTGGCCATTCTGACATATTTATTTAGCAAGCACCCCATCTCGAGGTTATGGTATCCGGACAATTGCCACCCGGACAACTGCCACCCGGATAATCGCCACCTAGGATAATTGCCCCTAGGACAATTGCCACCCAAAATGCTCCAGACAAGAGCTCTAATTTAATTAGAATGTTTTACTTTAGATTTTGAACGAAGTTTTAAACTGAAAACTTGAAATTTCAAATTACAATGCAAAATATGAAAAATAAAATTCTTTCACTTAGAGGGTAATAGAGAGATTTAGTGACGAAAATGTTGAGGTAAATATAAATAAAGAAAATAAAATCTTCGGGGGGGGGGGGTGACAACATTCGAATTTCCACCCTCACTGATTATTCGACGGTTTTTAAATATGCTATTGTTCTATTGTGTTTATTTTGTGCTGAATTCTTCATTAAACTCCATTCCTTGTTTTCAATTACATAAAATTATAGCATATAAGTTAACTCCATGAAGGAAGGCGGACCAATTCGAGAGATCTCGAAAAATTGCCATTGGAGTTATACACTGGTGGACAAAAGTTTGGGGTAGGTGTGTTTTCTAAGAAAATCAATTATTTAGAGATTTTATTGTTATGGCACCTTTTAAGTTACTATTGAATATATCAAAATTGACAATTGAAAAATTGATCTTTTAATTTGTTTTCAAGTTACATGCAAAGTATGCAAACTGAACTGGTCAAAAGTTTGGGTAACAGGTAAATAACTGATATTTTTTACAGTAAAGTGCATGAATATTTGTCCATTGATTTTTTGGAATGTGAAGAAGTGTCTTAAGATGATTTCTGATGAGAAACGAAGGAAATTCATGCATTGTATGCTCAACACAAGAACTTCAAGCGAGAAGCTGAAATTGCTGATGTTGGCTACAATACAGTAATCAGGGCAATTAAAAATGAAAACAGGAAGACAGGAAAGAAGATGGGAAACCCATCTGCACTTACAAGACGGACAAAATCTAGCATAAAACGCCATGAGAGAAGAGAAATTGCAGCTGGCCACATTGTAAACAGTATGCGCATCCAAGTAAATCTTGATTTGAAGGCTTCAACCAGAACCATAAGGCGTGAATTGCAGCGTGAGAACTTTCACTATGAAGCTATTGAAAAATCACTGCCATTAATACCAAAAAATAAAATAGCAAGACTTCAATTTGCTCAGAAACATCATGAGAAGACTGGTTTTGGGTTGGTGGTATTTTCTGATGAAAAACGATTTTTCCATGGATGGACCTGATAACATGTGCAGTTATGTTAAAAAACAAGGCCAAAAACCAATTGCTCTGGTCAGAAATAAGCACCAAATGGGAGGAGAAGATGTGATGCCATTAGGTGCCATTTCAAACACGGGTCACCTGAAGATAAAAGTAATTATCTTATAAGAGGGCAAATATACGGCAACCAATACTTAGAAGACCTTCAAAGCACATCCATTCTTTTCTGCAAGAGACACTACAGACAAAAACAATGGGTATGGCAGCAAGACAATGCATCTATCCACACAGCATGGATTATTACTGAATGATTTTCCACTAACAAAGTTCGTACACTAGACTGGCCGGCAAGGAGTCCCGACCTCAACATTATAGAAAATGTTTGGCATCTTATGAGCCAGGATATTTATGCTGACAAACAGTATTCAACTCTTATGCAGCTAATCAATGCAATTGAGGCCTCCGCTGTTAAAATAGCACCAAACACCATCAAGAAGTTATTTTCATCAATGACAAATCGTCTTCTTCAAGTTATAAAGTCAAATAGCGGTCAGATTTCATATTAATTTCCTTTACTTTTGATATCTTGATGATTATTTACCTGTTACCCCAAACTTTTGACCAGTGTAATTTGCATTATTTGGATGTAACTTAAAAACAAATTAAAAGATCAATTATTCAATTGTCAATTTTGATATATTCAATAGTAAGTAAAAAGGTGTCATAACAATAAAATCTCTAAATAATTGTTTTCTTAGAAAACACACTTAGCCCAAACTTTTATCCACCAGTGTACATACTTATTTGTGCTATAACTTCAGCAATTAGATAACGAGACGGAATAAAAAATGTTTCGACTATAATAATAAATAACATTTTTATTATTGTCTTCGGTGGCAATTGTCCTAGGTGGCAGTTGTCCAGGGGGCAGTTGTCCGGGTGGCAGTTGTCCTAGAACCCGAGGTTATGAGGGTAAAGAGGGAGGTTAAAAACTCATGCCAATAGGCAGAAGTCTAAAAAGGAGGCCAGGAACGACAAGTAAGGTATTAACCAAAAAAAGAAAAGGAAAAGCCCAAGGAGGGCCTAAAGCTAACCGTAAGGATCAAACATAAATCGATGATTGAATACTGAGGTAATATTGGTTAAGGCGTCTTTTTAAGTGGACAAATGACGTGCTGCATTGGGCAGAAACGCATAGGTATACCCGTAGACCGTATGTCAAGAGCAAGATATACCAAGATGCGTATAGGGGGGGGGGGGGCAAGATGCGTCACTTTTCAAGTTAAATGAAATTTATAACCCCAAGCACTGTGGCAGCATCTTAATAATTATTGGCATCATTAACCATATGAGTGATGGCCCATGTTTTCGTTTCCCCAATTGAAACTTTCCCTCACTGAAATCGACTTCAAAACTCATAAAATGGATAAGGTTTGTTGAAATTTTGAAAAAAAAAATTCGTATATGACAAATTTTGTGCAGTAAACTTCTCCGAAACGGCAAACGGCAGAACCAGATGGAAGTTAATACCTACTATGAGGGTTCTTTAAACTGTGTCTTGACGTATTTTTATGATAATAGTTAAGCCTTTTAAGAGATTTTTTTAAAATAAAGAAATGGCTGTAGCATTCATACCAGTGAACGAAAGTCAACAAATTGGATATTTACAGACTCGTCTCATTGAGACGAATAATTTTTTGTAAATATATTGTTTGGTTCTGATAAGCCATTTTGCAGTTATTAAGGTTTTTTTGTGTCCCCCCCCCCCCAACTGAATTTTTTTTTTCGTGATTCGCGAAGACATGTAATTTCGCGAAAAAAGTTTCGTCTGTTCGAATAACGTATAAGTCCAAACTTTGTGCAGCTAAGATTCTGGATGAATATATGCATAATTTTTGAATATAAATTGATGGAAGATATACCATTTGCGAGATAGAAGCTTTTATTTTTACAAACTAGTTGAAAATTTATGTCTAATATGCTATTTTGATTATTTCCGTTATTTTAATACAGTTTTTTCATAATTTAAGGGACATTTTCGTTCCAATTTTATTTTTCCTTGTTACTTATATCTTGAATTTACCTTCAAGAAATTTCCCAACCAAAATCTACCAGCTCAGTGATTGTAACCACAACATCCCATCACACGTCCAAAATAGAAAATTGTTCAACAATATCTGAAGACACAACGTCACATCGAGTTCCACCAAAGAATACCTTCTAAAAATGCAATTCATCATACCTACTATCTCCATGATCGAGGGCAACACTGGAACACATCATTTTTTGGCTTCAACAAGTCAATATTTCCAATTTTAATTAAAGCTGAATAATTTTTACATAAACTATGCATCCCATCTTTTAATGTTAATTTTTATATTTTACCTATGTAGAAATCACATCAAAATACACTCACATGACAAAAGTCATGGGATAGCACCTAATAACATCCTCTAACCCGACGAAGTGCCACAGTGTGACGTGGCATTGATTCCAAAGTCGGTGGAAGAGATCTGAAGACTGGAGACTGCCAGAGCTTCCCGCAATTGCCCAGAGCATCCAACCATTCCGACTGGAGAGCTTCCCACAATTGCCCAGTACGGAGCCACCGACGGCTTGCACAGTGCATGCTTGACAACTTGGGTCCACGACCTCATGGGGTCTGCGCCATCCTCGAGCCCTAACATCAGCTCGTTTCAGCTGGAATCGAGACTCATCAGACCAGGTCGCACGTTTCCAGTTGTCAAGTGTCTAATCGATGTGTTCTTGGGCCCAGAAGAAACGTTGCTGACGATGTTTTGTTGTTAGCAAGGGCACCCTCGTGGGTCTTCTGTTTTCATATCCTATGGACACCAGATTTCGTTGCAAAGTTCGCATCGATATAGCTCTAGTCTCACCCCGGTTAAAATCTGATGTCATCTGGCGTAGTTGCCTGTTAGCGGTAACCATTCTACTCAGACGCCGTTGGTCCCGTTCATTGAGAAGGTGTGGTCGACCACTGCGTTGTTCGTGGCAATGCCGTCAAGTTGGGACTCTCGGCAGACTCTTGAAACTGGATCGTGGGATGTTGAATTCTTGAGCCACCTCCGATATTGAATGACCCGTACGTTGTGCTCCACGTACCAGGCCACGTTCGAACTCTGATAGCTCTCGTCGTGTAGCCATTATCATACTGAACACCTCATCCCTTACTCATGACAGTGTAACCATAGAGATAGATATATACCAGAGGTGGAAACGGGACTTGGGATCAAGTGCTCGCCAGGGCAGCGCTTCGATTCGCGTAAAGAATAAGCAGACGACGTTGTTGCTTAATATGGCATTTCCAACGTTCAGTGTCCTTAAATAGAGCGCGCGTTTCATATTAAATTTTATTTTTCACACTATTCTTCTTTTACTCCTGGAGAGTGCTCTTTCAACAACAATAATAATAATAATAATAATAATAATAATAATAATAATAATAATAATA
>JAHWFO010010123.1:3150362-3208962 GCA_023313115.1 Rhysida immarginata
GGGGGGGGGTAGAAAAAATGATGCAAAAGACAAGAAAAAAAGTAAAACGGACAATTCATGTTAAACGAAGCCCGTAGGAGTAATTTTTAATGGCAAACATATAAAAAAATATATGTTATCCTCTTATTCGAGTGCGTTCAAGTTAAAGAGGTTTAAAGTTTCCTAGCAAAAATTTCCTTTATACGATGAACTCTAAAATTACCAAAGAGATAATGACAAGCAGTTATAGCCTCTAGAGTTTTGCCATAAGCAGTCATGATTCTGCACGGGATAAACCGTTTCGAATATTTCATAGTCTTGGAATTTATTCTTTTTTTTTTTATTTTTCAAAATTCTATGAAATTCTTTTCAAGGTCAGTCGGAACCATGACTTTTTCGTCCTTGACTCTATATAAAAAGAATCTCGAAGTAATTGGCATATACACTTAAATATTTACGTAAACTACACACATTATCCATCTTTCTAACAACAAGTGTACGTTTATAATTGTTATTAGAATTAAAAGGATATCCGTAAATTTTTAAATTTAATACTTACAGTTTGTGTTTTATATTTACGAATGAGTAAAGAAAACATTCATGTAAATTTATGATATGTAGGGTCACGTAAAAAAAATAAAAATAAAAAAAAGAAACGCTATCAAAGTGACTTTTTTTTGTTCATGTTTACTCATTATTATTTACAAAACATAAATATTTATTAATTGAAAGGTAACAAAATTTTTAAGCAAGAAATTCAAATAGATAATGGAGATAAGCATCCACCATGAACTTTCAGACCATTTCCTGATTACATAGAAGCTTTAGAAAGGTTTTAATACTCTTATTTTCCCTTTCTTTAAAATAAGTTGAAAGATTCTGCCAGTTTCTCATTCATTTATCTTTCATTGTTTCTGCTAGTTTTTGCAATCTTTCATTGGGAATATCTTCTCAGGCTGAACGTAGTTCCGCAAGTGAATTGTATTGCTTGCCATTAAACAAACTGCCATCACCAAATCACCTCATAGAAAATCTATAGGGTTTAAATCAGGACTGCATGCTGGTGCTGGCTAATCTAAAGTTGTGATATTTTGGTTCACCAAGCATGTTTTTGCTGGATCAGTTGGTCTTCTTTGCTGGAAGATTAGATCATCTGTAAGATTACGTTACATGAATGGAAGAAGGAGAACTTGTCATAATTGTTGATTTGCATTCTTGGTAGTGGGTAGATTTTCCATTTTCTTTATCACTTCAAAGATACTATCGGATCAGTTTCTTCAATCTTGCTCCCATTCAAGGCGAATGGCATTTTGCAGTTCTTTAACTGATGAAAATTGTTTTCCATTCATGTATACTGCTCGCGACACATGCTTCACACATTTTCCATTGGGTTAGATCAGGTGGTCTCGGAGGATGTTCCAGTAATTTAATATTTTCTTTCACACACCAGTCCATTACTATGCGTACTTTATGAATTGCTGCAGTCTCCTGCATGAATATCCAATGAGAATCTCGCATTTTTTCGTCTTTCTCAGGCTTTAAATGAGAATCCAACATGTCTCGGTACCTCTGGGCATTCATGCTATTATGGAGGTTTCCCTTTAAACTGTAATGCCTTCCCAAACCGTGGTTGACCACCACCTATTTGTCTTCAGTTCTTAAATCGTGGAAATAGTATGAGAATCCGTCCAGTGTGAATCATTTCTCATCACTGAAGATGACAAACTTCTCTTCTTTTTGCCAGTGCATATGTTTCCTTGCATATTCTTAATCGATTTGAAATATGGGAAAGTGTAAGTTTCTTCACCACTTTTCATCTCCGAAGATATGTTGCGCTTTAAAACTCGTTGTACAGTTCTTACTCTTTATTTTAACTCCAGTTGTTCTTTGATTTATTTAGCAGATCAAATCGTATTCTGGGTATACACGTCAACGATCATGAGCTCTCAGAACTTTGGGACGACCTCCTAAATTTTTTAAGTCATATTTATTTATTTATTTATTTATTTATTTATTTATGAAAAGAAGAAACTTTTACAATGACCCAGTCCAGAGCCGGTATGGCCTCTAGGCCGACAAGTGCGGTCTCCGTAGGGTAAAGCATAAATAAAAATAGTAGCTTATTAATTATCTGGAATGTTTATAAGAATTAATATTAGTAGATTTTATTATGCAAAATTATGTTAGTATTAGAGTTTGAATAGAGAATTTAATATGTTAGTGGAGATGGGGCATTAGGCGTTAATTGAGTTTAGGAATGATTTTATTTTTTTTTTAAAGGAAGCTGGGTTTGGGACTTGCCTTAGATACTCTGGCAAGATAGCCCACCATTTTGTTCCTGCGTGGGAGATGCACTTACTTTGGTAGTGACGCTTGGCGAATGAGCAACGCATTGAGGAGGCAGATCTAGTGGGGTAAGGGTGAAAATCGCATTGAAACTGTATTATTGGTGGATTAGGGACATATAGATAGCCATTAATTATCTTAAAAATGAATGATAGTAGCTGCTGGATATAAATTTGATTTATTGTTAGTATTCGGAAATGTCTAAAGTAATGAGTTACCGAATATAGATTAGGAATTTTTAAAAGTATTCTAAAAAACCTTTTTTGTATGCGGAAGATTCTGGTTAGGTTAGTATTAGAAGTAGAACCCCAAAATTGAACACCATAACATAGTGATGAATGGATAAGTGTATTGTAAAGTAACAATAATATTTCAGTAGGGAGATATTGGTGTTGTGATATTGTACCTAATCTTTTACTAAGAGTCTTGGATAATTCATTTATGTGGTTATTCCAGGAAAGGTCAGGTGATAAATGTAATCCTAGGTATTTAAAAGTATTAGTAGGAGATAAAAGGACTGAATTATAATAAATTAACAACTTGTGAGGGACAGATTGTTTATTTTTTTGGGCAAAAATCATGTATTTGGTCTTGTTAAGATTTAAAGATAACTGGTTTATTTGGATCCACTTATTTAAAATGGCTAGTGAGTGATTGATAGATTCTTGGATACTTGTAATGGAAGTGTCAGTAAAAGAGAGAGTCACATCGTCCGCATAGAGGATAACAAAAGAAGGCATAAGTATGTATGAAAGGTCATTTATAAAGAGGTTAAAAAGAAGCGGGGATAATATGGAGCCTTGAGGGACACCATGGTTACGTACTAAAGTCGAGGAAGATTTATTTCCAATAGCTAATGTATATTGTCGATCAGATAAAAATTCAATTAACCAATTTAGGGGTGGGCCATGTACGTCTTGTTTTAAAATGTAATTCAATATAACAGTGGCACTTCTACCAATTCCCTTTGTCACTTTTTAGTAGTTTTATGTTGTTTCCACAGCATAGTTATTTTGCCCTTTTCTCTTTCTGTTAAGCGTTTGGTAAGTTCCATGGTGTTAATTGATTTTTTTAGCATATGCAATGAATACTATCCTTCTACTCCTGCATTTAATAATGTAACAGGCCAAAATTTTGCATAATTCAATGTTTTCTTTTCATGGATTTCAAAATTTTGTCGCTAAAATTTTGTTGCATTACTTATAATATTTTTCTCTGTATTAACATTATGAATATTTTTCAAATTCAAAGTTATACGTAGTTTCAAATGAAAAACTGAATATTTATGCAAAATTTGAATTCAGTCGGTTTCATTTAAACAAAACTATGAAAGAAATATTAGTTGTTTAAACTTTTGTCACGATGTGTAATTTTGAATACAGTTGTAGAAAAAAAATATAACATCAGTTGGTAATTTGCAGAAATTAACAAGACCTTGGCAGCCTTTTAAATTATTCAACCTTTTGCTTGGTTAGTTTCTGAAAGAATAAACGAATATTTGAAAATATTTAAAGAAAGCAATGTAACCCTTTGCAAAATGCACTGAACAAAAATGCTTCGAATAGGAAGCCTTCGCGACCGTGAAAGCTGCATGGTATTTAGCACTCGTCCGCATATTCAATGCTTTCATTGCAAAAGTAAAATTTAAGGTTATAAATCATGCTACGCGGTTGCATACCCTTGAAACTTGAGGGAACATTGGTTCACACAGTCTACAAATGAATCATTTACCACAGACGAATTTATCGCCCATTTTCAGTGCATTGCCTTTTGGCAGACAAGCGGAGGCATCGGCAAAGAATGAAACGAAATTGTTTGTGCTCTCACTGTCCATCATCAATTTTCAGCGACATCAGTCAAACGAATATTTCATTTACAAGGTAGCCAAAAAGTTCTTTCCGTTCTTATAAACCATGCTATGTCACAAATGGCAATCATATTTTTGGTTACCTTATATTTTCAAAAATTGCCCTTTTTGTATACGAACGACCAGAGGAGCAGAGTTTGTGATTGAACAAGAAATATTGGAAAACAAACAGCCTTTAACTTTAAATGAATCATTTTTCACAAGAATGAGTATTACTAGTGATTTTTTTTAAAAGAAAATAGGAAAAGCAGAGTTTGAGACTGAAACAAAAACATTATATTTTAGATCCTTCATTTAGATCTTTCAGCGTATTTCTTGTCCCTTTGATTTTCGGTCTATTCCAAGAAAATTTACAAACCAATAAAATTTTTAATAATTAAAGCTGTTAACAATAAATCGTTATTAATAAACAATGATTGTAACATTGAATAAGAAGCAAAGCGCATTATAATATCTAAAGAGGGGATTCTCTTTGAATATACGAAATATCTATACAGAAAATTTTTAATATTCCAAATATTCCATGACAGTTGATATTACAATATTCACTGGAACTTTCATGGCTAGACAGTATGCAGAACTTGTTCAGTGATTCGCCTTGTACTGTTTAACCTTTTTGAGACTTCCAAAATCGGAGGGAACCTCTAATCCACAGGAGATTTGAAATACGTATCCGGTATTTCAAATCTCCTTGTGGATTAGAGGTTCCCTCCGATTTTGGTTGTTCCATTCTACAGTTTTTGCTTAATTAATTTTTGTTTTTGAGATTTTACGAAGCAATTCCTCGGTCAGTCCCTGGAAAAAATTCACGATGGCCGCCGTTGCATTACATTTTATGGTTTATTGCAGTAGACTTCCTTCTTCAGATGTCCCCATAAAGAAGTCGCAGGAGAGATGTGGTGGCCACCCAGAACCTCCTTCAAAACATTTTGGGTATCGATTGGGCATTATACGGAGTCCATGATGTTCATGCAGAAAATCCGATAAAAACGTTTGCTATATAAGGACAAGATGTATGAACCCGCAATGAAACATTTTTTTTTTTTTTTTTTTTTTTTTTTTTTACACATTTTCAGAGCGGTTCAATGTAACCGGCACCCAATCTCGATGTTAATTCCTGCGATTTCTTGTGGTAACATTTAAAGGACAAAGTCTTTCGCATTAAACCAAAAAATGTAATGCGAGCTGACATCGAGATTAATTTATTTTTCAGAGATGACAGAGGAATTACGTCTTAAAGTGGTTAGTTTGCGGTCTTTCATATGACTAATTTCTTAACACAATTCTGCGACAATTCCACATAACTTTTCGCATTCCCGGAACAAATACAAAATTCATGCTCACCCATAATCCAATCATCTCAAAAAGATTCTACTCCGTCAAGCTGCAAAAACTGCATTAAACACGTACTGCATTCTGATTAACTAGAATTTAATAAAAACGCATTTATAAGTTATAAGGAGCCGGTTTTCTTTTTTTTTTAGATATGTGTTTATCATTATAAGATGCTTTAGAAAATGCATAATAATTTGAAATGATAAATAAATTCAATTCAATTCAATTCAATTCAATGCAATTCAATTCATGAAATATGAAATTTTATAATAATTTATTTCGTTTAATATTCATGACTATATGTATATGTCTATTTTCAGATAGTTGCAACGTATCCCAATACTCAGCGATGTACGACTCCAATTGTTTGCTTCTGAGTTGTCTTCCTTTGTCCGCTTGCATTTTCAATACGAGTGACACTGTTTTTCTCGGTTTAGCCGTGAGGGACGAGACAAAGACGACGACAAATCACTCCACAAGCAAGACAGTTGGCTTTTCAAACGGCACAGGCTCTCCTAAATACTCTTCCAACGTCAGTATTGCATCGCCATTGGTTGCAACGAACGAATCGACGACGACCATTGATCCGAATAGAAACGAAACATCATCGACGGCGCTCCCTAAAGAGGTTCCCGTCGTCGAGCTTTCAAATGCAACTGCGCCGAAGGGTTCGACACAAAACGTTTCCATAATCGGAGAAGCTGAGGGAGACGGCGGCAAACATGATCCTCCGCAAACGATTCTTTCTTCGAGCACAAAAAAATCGGTGGAAACCTCATCGGCGCATCAAGAAACCACTTCATCCGTTCCTCCGAACTTCACCACACTCTTGACGAACGCGACCAAGAAGAACACGTTGGATGTTGACAAGACGAAGGGATCGAAACCGAGGAAAGGCGTGGTCTTCGAAAAGGTCGATGGCAACGAGAAGCTGACCAAGGAGCTCTCAAATGCGTTGAGCGACACCGAAGTCGATAACAATCCATCCAAAAGCGTCCCAGCAGGTCGCAAGGAAGAAGAAGAAGAAGAGCATGCCGAAGTTCATCCTAATACAGCTTCGGAACTCTCCATAAATGTCACATCAACGACGACGGCGTCTATCAAAGACGAAACCGCCAATTCATCCACTGTGTTGATCGATCAAATTACGGGGTCGCCAGCAACATCGACAACAACTCAAGTGTCCTTGTCATCGAGTCCATCCCCGAGCACTCCACCAAGTCCGGCTGGCAACAACTCGACGGAGGTTCCTTCAACAACGACCCAAGTCAACTCGTCTCCTTCTAGGGCTTCCTCTCTGCCTCCTCCACTTTCGACTGGGGCTTCCGGTGCCGCAATTTCGTCGGTAGGCGTTGACGGGACGTCTGACGAAGAGGACTTGCACGCCACAGCTAAATTTCACTTGGTGATCGCTCTCGTTCTCGGCTTAATGTTGCTGCTTACTGTCGTCGGCCTCGTCTTACGTCGCATCTACGACGTCTGGCAGCGGCGACATTATCAGCGTATGGACTTCCTTATCGATGGACTCTACAACAGCGTCAATACTTAACACCTTCAGTTTTCATCTGCTTCCGGAAACAGTTGAGATTCCTTACTCAGTACAGAGAACAAAAGAAAAATAGAAAACACATCAACGTTCATGCAAATAAGCTTTCCTACTTAGCGGGGGGACGGGGATACAGTATTCAAATGTCGACAATCCTTTCTCGTTAATGACGAACGTTTCATTCAATAATAAAAACATCCAAAAATAACGAGAGATAAATTATGCAATTTATTTTCAGATATAGTTTTTTACGTTTTTGTAAGTATATCTAAAAATGTTGTATAGAAAGTGTAGAAACTTTGTTTAATAGAAAGTGTTTGTAACTTAAAGCGAAAAATACTTAAAATTTTGTAATCAACCGTTAAGATATTCTGCTATATATTTGTATGCTTATACTAACGCTAGAGGAAACTAGGGGATAAAATTCTCTCCCACAATAACTTAATCATTCTTTTAAAATCTTAACGGTATTTTTTTTTTAATATTTATTTTAAAGAAACACCGGCAATTCCGTTCAAATTGTTTGTTTTGCTGAGATTAAGCTTCAAATAGGAAGTGGTTGCTAGGCGGTCGTACCAAGCGCCTTGTCAAAACGCCCCAACAAGTTTGTGTGTATATAAGCTGTATATCGAATGCTTAAAAAAAAGAGATTCTGTTGTTATCGCGCTCGGATGAATACTTAAATTATTGTTAAAACGTTTTTATTTGAAATTATGATTGAGTGATTAAGGTACATTCGAGATCAATGCAAAGCGCTTAAATATGTCTAACGCTTGTTAGTAACCTACATCTATCTATCTATCTATCTCTCCATTGCCTTAATGCCTTGAGAAGGAATATTATAGCTTGATATCTATTTTTCTCAGCAGGTCAAGAACAATTACTTTACATACAAAGATTAAAGATAAAAAAAAAAAAAACAGACTGCCCGCCATTTGGCTCGGTGTTGTTGTTGCTACCTGGCCGCACCTCCTTTTCTGTTGCTAGCTTATTATGCTCGAGGGCTTCTTGTTTTGTTCCTATGCGTTGCTTGAATACCAATACTGTTGTAGTTCCTGAAGTGCGTAACTTTTTCGTCTGATGAAAAGTTTTCACTTAGTATTATTATTATTATTTGTGAAAAAAGAAAGTTATTTGTTTTTTGGCAGTAAATTATGTATCATGTTATTATATAAAAGAACAAATTCTATCATGTTTTGTAATTGTATAAAATATTATAAATAAATAAATAAAAAAGTTGCTATTTTTTTGTTAAATAAAAAAAAATTAAGAATGCAAATGAAACTGAAGGCGTAGTTTTGTTTCTATTTCTTTCATTAGTAATTAGTTCAAATTTTTATTTTCAAATATTTCACAAACAAAAAAAGTTTTCTCTCGCTGATCAAATAAGGTCAGAACCACGTTAATTCCTCGTCGGACAGGTTTTTCTTGAACGAGATCACGTGACAAACGAGAACATTTTTTTTCTTTCTCCTTCTCATTTTTTTTCTTCATCCTATTCGCCTCCTTTCCTCCTTCCATGGCTGCCGCCTCTCTTTCTATCTATCTTTTCCTCCTCCCAGCTTCCCCCGTGCCTGCGTGCGTTATTCACTCCACGTCCCTTTCGAGCAGAACGCTTATCGAGTGTACGCTCCAGAGCGATCCAGAGCGAGGCTCCTGTTCTTCCGGTTTGTTCACCTGTGGAATGAAGGCAGCGAGCGGCTCGACGGACGGATCGCAGAGCGAATCGACGCCGACGTCTCGTTTTGGCCGCCGGAGTCCGTAAAGCACCATGCGGCCGCCACTGCCGCCGTTTCGGCTACGTTTGGCGAGAAGGACCGTCGATCAGCGGTGACACTCGACCGGCGACACAAGGGAAGGGATCTCCCGCTTCCCTTCTTCCCCGTCTCTGGATTAAGATACGATCGGCAATGATCATCGGTGCTGCCCGTCTCCTATGCGCTCTCTATGTGTACGCATCCATGATCCAGGTAACGTGGAACGAAAAAAAAAACAAAAATAATAATAGCGTAACAGTAACAATACTCGCTCACTACTAAAAACATTGCTCCTTTTCCTTGTGTCTTGTCTTCTATTCCCCTTCCCCTTCATCGATCGTTTTGGTGGTGGTTGGGAGAGGGAAAACTATATAAATTTAAGCCAGTGTAATAGAAGAGCTCGTACCGGTTTCGTCCACAGTTTTCCTTCTCTCCCCGGAGGCTGAGACCTCTCGCCAAGTCTTCCGAGGAAACCGTTTATTTTCACCGCGGAAGTAGTTGAAACAGTGCGCCTATTTATTCGTGCAAGCCCTCGTTCTAAGAGAATTTTTCACCTGATTTCTTTAGAACCAGGTGCATGTAGAGAGACATTATTTTACGTATTTAGTCTCGGTAACAGGAAGCACCTGCTCTCTTTCAATTATCGTTTCAAACTCTTTCTTCTCAATATAAGTCAAATTCTGCCATTGGATTGCTGTGTCATTCTATGCATTTGTTATATTTTTAAAAAACATAGCCAAAATCCTGAGTACTTGTAACACTTCAGGTGCATAGGGCCATTTAATTCATTTTAAAACATTTTATTAATCGTGCTACCTTAAAACCTTAAACCGCTCTCCAAATTTTCCAGAATTTTACAAAATCCAAAAAACACATTCATTGTCACGATTCTTGTACGTAGGCAGATAAAAAATGATTCTACAAGTACTCACGGTTATAAATTCGATAATACTCACGGTTAAAATACCGCGAAGATAAATTGAAAAAGAACGATGGAGAGCATAGCCAAGCAGGTAACATTTTTGAGGGGGTATTAAGAGACCAGTAAGAAATAAACGTTCACAAAAGGTAACCTATATATTAGCATTGAAGATTTAAGAGAACGCTAGGAAAGGTAGTCGAAATTAATAATTACTCCGAAACATTCCAACTATTCATATTCGAGATTGCATAAATTTTGTAGAGTGAATTAGTACAAACGAGAGAGTATTGGTATGTATAAAGAAGGAGGACTCCTTTGCTGCGACTGAATTTCAAATTTCCTAGCTCCAAAGAGCAAATATATTATTCAAACTATCTCCAACTCTTAATCAGGTGTTGTTGAGAGAAGGGAAGAGAGGGAAAAAAAGCGCGTGAACTGGAGTCGTATGTAACCTGTTGAAGTAGGACGGAGGAGATAAAAGATGCCAGAGCACGACAACATTTACAAGAAGGAGCATAAAAAAAAGGAGCGGAGAAGGAAAATAAATTGCACCGACATTTTGTCGGAAGCCATATGTATGTATGAATGAATGTTCGTTTGGACGTCGACAACGACAAGTGCTGCGCATACGGAAATCATTTGGAGAAAAAGGAGGGGGTAGAAAAGAGAAAGGAGGCCCTACCGAATTAAACGTCAAAGGAAAGGGAGGTGGGATGGAAATAGTTTTCAACCACAGGAACTAGGGTCCCCTTCATCCGCTTCATCTAATATCGAAGGGGAGGTGAGAGACTGACTCCTCGCTTTTTTAAGTGTAAATCCTGTTTTCCTTGAAGATCCCACTCATAAATATCTTTTGCTCTAAGCGAAAACGGACTTAAACTGGCTCTTACGTATTTCATCCCAAGAATTCTGTCACGTTTGTTCCTTCTAGAAGCTTTCCTCTGTATGTGTTGTGGCACCTCCATGTGACATCGAAGCTATTTCCTTTCACTCTTATTACTTTTTGTTCTTCTGTAAATTTATTCGAAAATCAAGCTTATTCTGACTTAGTACCAAAGTAAATACGAATTGTGGTTTCTGTTCGTATTTAATTTGTTACTATCAATTTCCCACAGTTTTTGATATTTTGCCTTTTATACTGTTATCCTGGCGTTTTCTGCTTATTAGAATTTAAGAAATAATTTGATCTGGTAAATCCATATTCTTTTAATTGAAAATTACTTGTTTTAAATATTGGATTCCTGTCCCATTAATTAAGAATTTGCATGAAATTTAATAAAAATTATTACAGAAAAAAATAAGATTAAGTAAATTTAAAACATATATTCTTTAAAGCTTAGTACGATGGTGTAAACCGAAACATACATTTGCTTCTCAACTTTAGAATAATCTTATTTAAAAGAAAGGAAAATAATTTATAAGAAAGTGATATATTTGTGAATAAATAATTTTTAATGAATTTTTACCTTTTGGAAGTTAATTACTGATGGAAAACAACAATTTTAATAACTTCAGGTTATAAAAATCATCAAGGTATCAATCTATTAGCCAACATATTTTTATAATAATTTTTTATAATTTTAACTAAAATACTTAGCATATACATTTTCTATATTGGTACATTTTCTATACTGATAAATATTTTTTTTCTATCTTGATACATTGATTGGTACCTTAATGCTTTTTACAACTTAGTTATTAAAATAGTTGTTTTCCATCAATAATTAATTTCCAAAAGGTAAAAATTCATTAAAAATTTTTTATTCAAATGCATGCACTTTCTTATTAAATATTTTCCTTTCTTTTAAATATGTTTATTCTAAAGTTGAGAAGCGAATGTATGTTTAAATTTACTTGTCATTAACTGTATCTTAGGTTAAAATAAGATTAAATTTCCAAACAGTTTTGAATTTTTTCTTTTGCACAAGAATGTGCCTGGTTGCCTCTTACTTTCTTTTTGAAATTCTTCAGAAGACAAAGCCCACTCGAATTAATTTAAATCGCTCATTAAAATGAAAAAAAAATTTCTTTGTTGTTTTAATGAATTCCTTTTTTTTAAGAATAAAATTAAAATTATTTACTGAAGAAGAAACAATAAGACAAAGAAAAGTTCTTCCAAGTTGGGGAAGATTTTTTTCTCTTCTCTGCTTAACTTTACTCCCTGTTGACTGCGATTAAAGCGAGATGATCATCGATGTGTATGGGTGTAAGAGGGCGGTTCATACTCGGCTGAATGGTCCTGGTAGTTCACCCTTCTATAGCCGCCAAGTGGATGGATTCGGAGGCGAGTCTCCAACCCAAGGCTAAATACCCGAAGGCCGACCGCTCCCCTCGTGACCCTCGAACACAATCTTCCCACACCTGCCTGCCTTGCCTTCCACCGACATACTGTTCACCCCACTCTCTTCCGTCACTCTTTTTTTATTGTCGTTAATATTATTAGTATGTCTTCTCCTAACTTCTTCCAAGTTGTTTTTATTCCGTCCTAGGCACGGAGAAGGTGAAACTTTTCCTCGTTTTTGGGGCCCTGAGGGTAATGAGCGCTCTTGTTGCGCAAGCTCAGTGAGCTTGACTTGACCGCAAACGTTGATTAGCCGAAGGGCTTATCAGCTGTTGAGAGGAATGATGGCTTTCATCAAAATCATAGCACGATTTTTTCCCATCCTCTGTGAATTATTTGACAAGTGTGTTGGGCCTTTTTCTAAGGACATAGGGTTTAAAGATTCAGCCAATCGAAAGAGTTGGTATTTTTTTTTGTCGTACTTTGCTTTGATTCTTTTATAAGCTCAACCCCAGTTTAACAGTACAACATGGCTATCCGTTTAATCGATTAACCAACAGCTATGCACTGCTCGTTTTTTTTTTTTGAAAATTTAGAAATCACATTTTGATTTTCAGAACTTAAAAAACAAGATTTATGAATGTTTTGTATATACAGTACTCTAAAAATAACGCTCAAAGTTAATAGTCCATAAAGTCATATATAATTCATCTAAATTGTTTGTAAAAATGCTGTTGGCAGTGTTGCTGCAAATTACCAAGACACTGAATCATTAAATTTGTTTTTAAAGAAGAAAAATTTGGTTTGACTTCATGACGTCAGCAATGATATTTTAAGAAAATCTTTTTCATGCTTACTCACCTTTTTCTTATTAAACAATTCCGTCCTTAACCAATAATTTTTCATATGTTTATCTTTTCACTGCTAACTTACGAGCAACTTCACTCTTGTTATTTATACATTTTCTTAACAATTCCTACATTTGGTCTTTCTTTCTGCCTCTTTGGGAATAGTAAAAATCTGGACATCATTAAGGAGAGAACTTCCGGGTTGAGTAAGATGAAGCCAGTACGCACTTTAGATATCGTCAAAAGAAAACGTGCTCATACTTGGAAAGTATGTGCATATACTATTAAGAGTTTGTATAGTTAAAATACTATTACCAAAGCTACAAAACTCAGTTCCTTTCTATGGATTATAATCGTATAAATTCTAAAAATTAAGCTGAAATCTCTTTACTAAGAAGATTTTCGATTACTAAAGTTCTCATTAAAAGGTGACATAATTGTTTTTATTTTGTTTATATTTACCAAAACAAGTAAAAAAAAAATTATAAAAGCTTTGGCTAAACAAGTATGCATTTTGAAATTTTCGCATTAAAAATTCATGTTTCATTTATTTAGACCCTAAACTGTTAAACCTCCGCCTCAATTGGAACGATCGCTCAATATTTTCACATAATTAGGAAACGGCAAAGGAAGGAGGCGAAAAAAAGGTTTTTAATTAATTCAGTCATGCTGGAAAGAAACAACACCTGCTTATCTTGAGTTCGTTAATTTTTAGTGCCTGTTTATTGTTTTAGTCCGAAATTCCACCAACAAATCAGTACAAAACGCAGATCCGTTTATGCAACGTGTCTTTCCCGAGCCCCGACACTGTAATAATCGCATTACGCGAACGAACAATTATTATCTCATGTGTTATGTTTGCCATTAAAGCGGAAGCCCCCGGTCGCTCACTCTTCGACCCGAACAATAAGAAGAGACCTCGCTCGGATTAAGTCGTTCTCACAGGAGAAAGAAGGAGGAGAAGAGATGAAAGAAAAAAATTACTGTTTTTTTAACTGCCTCACAAGATTAAAACAAAGGCAAGAAAAAAGAAAAGATAACGCTTCCAACATTCGCAGGAATATTGCGTTCTAAAGCGTCGAGAATCGTCGTCGTCTCTCCCTTCTCTCTCGTCCTTATAAAAATATTACATTCCTATAGAGATACAACGCACAACGCTTCATTTCTCTTCCCTTTGACATACATTCCTTTAGAATGAATGTCTTGAATTATTCATCGTACACGTAGAGAAATGTTTTATTTTGCAACCACATCGAGGAAGGACACAAAGGAATAGAATGTAATGCTGTAAAGAGAAAATATGGTGGAGAGGTAAAAATAAAAAAATGATAATAACAAGAAAAAGAACAGAGGATTATATACACGGGGGAGTCACATGCTATAGTTATCCCACCCAATGTCATTTGGGGATTGGTGACAAACGATTTCTGTGAGATTCGATCAGCTCCTCTCTGCACGAGACAGACTCCCCAATGAATAAGTAAAATCCTTCCATTCCAAGTCTTTCAAAATAGATGAAGACAGGAGAAGAGGGGCATTACAGTGTCAAAAATTTATTCAAATTTCTTGTAGTTTCTTTATGAAAGTGAAACTTCAGACACAAATAATGAAGTTCATGTATGGCATCGATGTCTTTACTTGCAGAATTGATATTTTAGCATAATCAATTCGCAAACGGAGAAAAAACACCATACATGTAAACCTTTTCCGTGCACTGTTTTTGGAGTAATCGTCTCATATTTCTAGGAATCTAATATGAATATATCCTTCAAGATATTAACTCATCTATAGCTTGAAATGCACGTCATTAATATTAATGAAAAAGACATGCCTGGGCACTAAAAAGTCACCTGACCAAAGGAGTCTATAGTTAATCCAGATGTGATGGACATGTCAATTATTACGTATTGTTTAATTTTTGCTGTAACAATGTCCATGTTTTTTCGTTTGTTGGAAACAATGAAAGTTGGATTGTTGCTCAGACTATTATTGCCAGATGACTTCTCAGTGTCGTACCAACACAATACCTTCTAGAGAGAAGGCCTGCGGACATAAGGTGTATACATTGTTACATCATCATCAAGCGGCCAAATTTAGGGCTTATTATTGGTAGAAATACGATTAACAATAGCCGCTTGATGATGATTTAACAATGTATACACCTTTTGTCCGCAGGCCTTTTCTCTAGGTGGTGTTGGCCAACACCACTAAAATAAATGATTTCTCTTTAGGTGGTGTTGGCCATGCTCTATCTTTCTTGTCGGCTGCATATAACGCATTATTCTACTTCACAGTCTTTAATAAAGATGGCATCACGAGGCTTGGCCAGAGCCTAGGAATTGGCTTTATTAGTTGAAAAGTGCCTGGACTCCAAACATATTAATTCAGTTTAAAAAGTGAAAAGCTCTATAAACACCTATCTGTCACTTATTTTCTAAGATGCTATGCTCAATCATCGCAAACGGTATAGGAATCTCGGGAAAGAAAAGGCATTTGCATTACGATCAATATAAGGATGCGTATATAAATTGACTCTAACAAGTAAAAAACCTGAGATAATTTACTTTTTTGATTATGGTGGCAATGCGTTAACAAAAAATTTCCATTTTATACATTCATCCACAAACCTCATTTTAACCACTCGTGATATGGATAAATGCCCCATGACTTCAGTAACAGTTGCTTAGGAGTTAATTAAATCTTTATTTAATTACTATTCAAGAGGTTTTTCCTCCTTCGCCAGCCTTATCTCCTCCCATTTCCAACAATACAACAAGAACAAGAATTGCCTTCTCACGAGATCGGTTTTATTTTCTGATGACACAACCATATCCGTTTTCCCTCCCTGTCCGCGGTCGAATGGTTTCTACCATCGAGAGGAGGTGGTGGAAGAGGATGTCAAATGGTTTCGTGGCCGTGGCTCCCACCAAGTTCCGCTACAATACCCACCTGGTGGGGGATGGATCTCTCGCTCGAAATACCTGGGCGATTGTGATGCTAATGCGCGTCCAAAGTCGCGAGTCTCGAGGCCAAGCGATGACTGATAACCCTCTTCGCTTTTGACGTTGAAGGTTCGCCTTTGATGTAAAAATTCTTCTATTGTAAACTAAGAGCTTAACCTTGTCAACTGATGAGCAGAGCATCTCAAAATTAATCACTGTTTTCGCGATACAACCCCTTTTGTTCATGTGTTCCAAGAGTGATGTTAAAATTATCGATTTTTCGGTCCTCCCACGTACTGATGAGACTCGCGTGAAAGAAGATGAGAAGAGCTTGAGCCTTAATTTTCTTAAGACTTCCACTCTCATTCCTCCTTTTCCTCCTTCTTATAGGTTAAACATTGATGTTTTAAATTTACTAGGGCGTTGTAAGACTGTCTTTGTCAAGATGAGCAGAATCAATAGACAGCCTCTTCCTGAGAGATGCTGTCATTTAAGGAATGCAAGAATGAGCGCATTTCAAGAATAAAAAGAATGTTTCAGTTGCTTTTAATTAAAGGAGACATAATGAAGGCAAATCTAGGAATTACAAAAATTCTTCATTAATATTAAAAGAAAATCTTGCATCCCCCTTCCAGAAACAATTGCTTAATAGTCACAGAATATTTTCTTTGCTTTATTACATTGTTGCGTATTCACATATGTTAATCATTACTTAATGACGCTTTGAAACATGTAATCATAATTCAAGTTTAATGCATCCCATCATCATAATTTATCATTCTTTGTTAATCATTAGGAACTCCTCCATTGAGTATTGCATCACTATTCTCCTTCGCCCATATTTCTTTTTCTTTCTTTATCTCGGTTCTTAATGATAATAGTCATCTCAAAATCAAAGTAGATGGAAATCAAATCAATATATTCTCCTAAAGCTCATTGGCCCTCAGGAGAGGCGTGCGATTTGCATAGCGTGATAGAAAATCCATTCCATTTTGAAACGTTAACGTTGCCGTGGTTTGAAATCTGATCAAAACGAATTCATAATGCGCAGTAGGTAAATGGCTGGGGAAACTCGACCCTTAGAACCAAAAGAATAAAGAGATAGCAAAGCCCAGATACAATATGTGTATACAATCTAGGCTTTACGTTATTGGAAATCTTTAAAAACGGAGCAGAATTTATGTTTTCGGTGAAATGCCTCCTCCTGCGCTCATTCAAATGGAATCAACCCTAGTAGATGTTGACGTGTTCAAAACATAAAGGCAACAGCAGCCATGATTTTCAAAGATAAATTTAAAGTAATGCAAATCTTTCCGGAAAACTTTATAGCTATTCCTCATCCTTACGACTTTTACTTAAGGCGTTACAATGAACATTTACTTAGTGGAACGATTTGGAACCATGTCGGAAAAGTCTGGCTCTGCAATTTCAAGTCTTCAACTCGCGAAAGAAGTCGACGAAGCCCACACACTATGAAGATTAAAACAATAAATTCACTTTTTCTTAGGCAAATTAAATGAGTGATTTATTACGCTCGCTTCTTTACAGTGTGCCTTTGATAGACGGCGCTCTTGGCCCTCGTTTACGGTTGGCAACTGATAGCTACGAATCCTACCGAAAATGAGGAACGCGTTCAAGAAAAGTTTTATTTAAAGGAGGCGTAAAAAATTTTTTTATGAAATATTCCTTCATGCGTTATAAACCCCGAAAAATATATCCCCCTTTCCTTCATTTATCTTGCCAGGGATTTTCTTTTGCTATCCTCTTAGTGTCGACGTCATTTCATTGGCGCACTGTCCAATTGACTTTGGCGCGAGAAGGGGGAACGTTCCTTCGAAGACGATACCTCTCTTCTTCGGCAATTTTGTCATTTACTTCACGGAGCTTGACGCTCCAATTGCACCCGGGAGTGAACCCGGGGCTTCGACTGTAGTCGTAACCTAGACATCCTATTCCATAGACCTCTTTTTCTTTTTCCTTCATTTTTTTTTATTCCCTTCAAATGGTACCCAGAGTCGTTCTTTTCAAGTTGAAAGGCGGCCTAGAAGGAAGAACGACGTAAAAACGCGAACTGAATAGTAATTTCCGACTTATTTTCTTTTTTTTTCTTTTCTCCTCCCTTTTCATATCGTGTAATTGTGTTCCGTTCTGTGTTTTATTCCGCGGCCAACATTTAAACAGCGTAATTGAAGAGGGAGAGAAAATGGCCGCTTTATGTATGGAAAACCCTATTTTTAAATTCTACGACATAAAAGGTTTCCCGCTTCTTTTTCTGCTCTTTCTTCCATTACTTTTTTCCCGTTTTTCTTTCAAAAGGAAGGTCCAGAAGAAAATAGGCAGTAAAGCAAGCAGTTATATAATAGTAGAAATTCTTATTTCAAAACAACCTTTCATACCGTTTTAAAAAAGAACGCAGCTTTTATATTTTAACAAAAACTACAAAATAAAAGTAACAAATTATTAAAACTTATTTACTAGTAGCAAGATTTCCTGCCAATCTATATTTTCTTTCACTGTAAAAAAACAATTAAATAGTGGATATCCGCCGCTATTACAAAGTTTTTTTCCTTTTACTAAACTAATTTAGTAGAAAAGTTGATAAACTTACTAATTAAGCTTACTACTTTCATTTGATTTTCGTTGCTTAACGTCAAATCTTAATGTTAAATATCGAATTTTTATTTAGCAAGCACTAACGACTTTCGCTTAATCCATTAAGAAATGTTGTTGTTGTCTATAATTGAAAGTCACATGTGGAAAACTACTCTGTCTAACGAAAGAAAAACTGGCGTGTTCAATTAAATTTCCCGTTTCATTTGTTAAGCAATGCCAATTTTACTTTGCAACAATATTTAACAATTTATACAACAAGTTAACAGGACACGCCTAGTTTTTCTATCGTTAGATAGAGTATAGGTAGTGGATGTGATGGATTTTTTTCCTAGATAATATCATCCAACATATCATCCTAGTATCCTAATGACTGCTAAGCAGTGATAGTGAAAGCCCAATAATAGGGCAAGTACTTGGCTCGCAGAAGAGGAATTTCTCCTTTCTCTAGCTCAAAGTCCAGTTGATAGAGGCGACGAGCTAGAGACTCGTAGTCCCAGGTTCAATCCAGGTTGCGGAATTTTTCCCTTTCCTTTTTCATCTGAACAGCAATACATGCCTCACACCTTCTTGTCATTGAATTTCTAACACGGTCAAAAATCCTTGCCGTGTCTCTTACATGGTCACTTACAGCCATAATTCACGCTACTAGCTCCTCTTCCGAATTCATATTACATGTAATACCGTACACCACATTCTTCAAATGTCTCCAGAATAAGAAAACTAAAGAATTAGGACTCATGGTTAACAGTTTGAACACTTGTAGTTTTACAAAGGTGTAGTATTTGGTTATTAAAAACGCTGTAACCATCTGTATCAAATTTTCTCATTTCTCCGTTTTCTGGAAATACATTAACGAGAGAGACAATATTATGAGGTGGTCTCAGACAGCCATTGTATGAATGATGTTTGACAATTTATTTATGATTTCAAGAATTCATTTGCGACCCCAGTTTATTGCCAAAATAAACATGTATTTAAAATAAGGTCCTCTACCACCCCAAAAGTTTGTATACAGAGTTCGTAAATACACTCTATATTCAAACTTATATTTTGAAGCATAGCTTGAGCATTTCTATCCTCACTTCATAACATAAGAACCTAAAAATTAATATAAGAAAATGCATAAATATAATTCAATCTTTTGATACTGTTCTTACTGAATATTTTTACCATGACAAAATTTGCATATTATTCTTAATTATAATTATAAATAAGGGATATTCGGGTGAAATGTATTTATTTTATTAGATTTTTCGTTTATACAGTAAATCTTATAAACAAGGATAAACAAGGACATTTAATCTTTAAAGATATTGGGAATTCTATCGCGATGAATTTCGTTATCGGATGATTCTAGCTTTATGACCTCTCAAATTGAATAAACGGCAAAGCTATCGTCATAAGATTTTGTCAATACTGAGTATGATTACACTTTAAAGAATGGTTATCAGCCAATAGGGGCACTCGTACAGAATATTCCCATAATGGTTCTCCAGAAACGAAAATCTAATCAGGTACAGGCAATCCCTAAATCTAATTTAGAAACTTCATCGATTACTGCTTAGTGGATCAAGTTTAAACCAAATCGATAATTGAACTTTGTCTAATAAGACTTAGACAATACATATACCTATAAAAGTGATATAATGCTTTAAGCGTCTCTAAGCTTTATTGCTTTTAAATTATTCCCATCTTACTAATGTCTACCATACACACTTCTTGACTCATATACAGTACATCAATTAGACATTATATTGTTTTCTTATTTCTACATATAGATATTGCTGAAACCAGTTTTATTATTACTTTACTTTTGCCACAAGTTTTATGCAACTTTAGTGAAGAAAGTGAGAATAGCTTTCAAAATTTTGAAAATATTGATGAATATAGTCTATCTCGTAATAATATTGTGACATCCAACTTGATTTAGTAAGAAAGAGCTAACATGTTTACAAAACATTAGGAATAAAAAGACGGACTGCTAAATTTCTTGCCGTACACATAAACTTTAAAAAAACAATGTTATTTGAACTTTTGCCCACCTAAAAATAAATGAGCTAATAAATTTTCTTTTGGTGATTTATATTTCTAATTTCTTCCCCTTAGTGATTTTTGATTCCTTTTTTCTTGATCTTAATTTATTTTAAAAGGGCCCCCTTGAGCGTTGATTAGCCATTACATAAAAATAATAGAGCAGAAAGATGACTATAAAAACGGATTTTTGAGCATCTGTGAGAACTGGGTCGTCTCGGAGCAAAATAAAAACACCGTGAAAACGAATGATATTTTCGATGGAAAGTGATCGCCTCCATAGTAAAGGGGGAGAGGAAAGGAACTAGTTTGCAACGAGTAAAAAAAAACAAAAACAAAAAAAAAACAGATCGAGTAAAATGAGACGAATTCTAATGAGAAAAATAAAACCTCCCCGCTCGAGTCGTGGTCAAATCAGAACGAAGAAGGAAGAGACAGAGCAAAACGATTTCGGGGAAAACCGTCATTTAATTAAGATTTGTTTTCGCTGATGAAGATCGAAACATAAGCGCGTCCAAAACTGAAAAGGAAGAAGCCAAAACCCTTTCCCCCGCCCGCTTCTCTCTTCTCTCTCTCTCTTCCTTCTATTTCTATTCTGATAGCGAATTTGTACGCTTGTCTCGTCATTTGGGGAAAATTTAAGAGCCCAGACGGGAAAATATGTTATAGGTGCTTTTAATTCCAGTGGATAGCAAAGCACACACAAAGACAAATTGTTATCTCCTTATTCCCTCGTAATGAAACTACATAATTTACAACGGGCGCCATTGATCGAGGTGGAAAGAGCTACCGACACTGCCGCCGCCGTGTGCAATTTAATCTGGAAGGGGAAAAAGATACATCCCAAGACCACACCCCGGAAAGGTGCTCTTTTTTTTATTTAGTCGCTGTTTTAAGAGCAAAAGAGGTATTGGAGGGAAAAGTGTTGTGCTAATAATTCACATAATTGCTTTATACTGTAATATCATCTTTAAAGTAATCGCCTATATGTAACCATGTACTTCAATCGTCAAGAAGCAAAGATGGAATTTTTTAAATTCATGTTGATTATAACGTCTTCGAAGATGGGAAATAAAATTTTGTTAAAGGACAGTACTACTTATAAGAGGGCTAAATTATTTATCAGACAAACATTAGGGGGAGGGCTGAACTAAAAAAAGTACTCGGTCTAATGAGATCAATTAGCGCGATGTTAATCTGAAACCACGCTGGGGAGAAAGTACAATAAATATCCTTTGACCCTTTAAACGAATTACGAATAAAACCATAGCAAGTTCAACCTACATTTGTCTCATGTAAAAGGTATTAAAAAGAAAAGCCTACTAAGGTATATTACGTATTCATTTTAACAAACGTCCGTTCGTCTTCGAAAATTTTTGACTCATTCTTCTGTAACATTAAGAAGGAACGCGTGAGGTGCAGAAAAATTTTCTTTTCCTTTCCCTCCGTCCCAAGTTCAAACACACATACACACCCATATTCGATTTCCCAATTGCTTTTTTTGAGTATTTTCTGTCGAGTTGTGTTGGTGACTCATTTATGACCTAAAATTTGAAAGGAAAAAAAATAGAAATGAAGTCAACCGTTCGTCGCGTTTTATTCAAGCGCAGAATCTCATTGGATAATGGAATAAGGAGGGAAGGTGGGGTAAAAAAAATTTCATTCTTTTTAATTAAGATTTTTCTAGTTTTTCCCTCGGTTTCCACCTAATTCCTTGTGAAGAATTGCTTGACTCGAGCTTTTCTTTTCCCTCCGCCGTTTTCCATCGTCATCGAATATAAGAAGCGAAACGAACCGAGACAATTAGTCACTGAAAGGAAAATTGCTAATCATTCGTGAGAAGAATGGATTTCTCTTTATTACATTATTTTGCTTTTTACGATTATTCTCACCTTTAATCCCTATTTATCACCTTTCATCAACTGCATATATTATTCTTAAAATACCATTAGCTTTTTAAGAAAGAACTAAAGTACTTACCGCCATGTTATTTTTTATACAGATTGATCAAGAAATACAATTTTTTTTTCGTTTTCGGCCGATTCTTCCGACCATTCTTAAAAAGTTTGCTCCCCAACAAGAGACTTCCATTAAGTTATGTATGTGGCTTGGTGGAGGGACTGAATCTATTCTTAGAGGTGGAGAGCAATCAAATCCCACGCTATTCATCATGGTGTTAAGCGCCACCTACGAGGAGGGTTATAATGAGGGGGTAATTAGAAGAAAAGCCTTTTTAATGATTTTTTTAACGCTAACGAATCCTGGAAGAGTATAGTGTGAAAATAAGAAATTATAGTTGTTATAATGAGCATCGCTCATGTCAAAGATCAATATAAATTTAAATAAATCAATAATCGATTGTCATCAAGCCTTTCAATTTCATTACCGCCCCTTATCGCTTCAACGAAATAGCTTTCCGATAATTCTACTTTTGTGTCTTTTCAGTAGAGAATCACTATTTTCTATGGAGATTTTCATTGTTAGTTGTCATTATAAAAAGGTGTTCTTAACAAATTGCTTTTTTGCGATGGCGCGTATATCCACTATTTTAATCACCGAGCTTATTATTCTTATATTATTCACTGATGGAGAGAAAAGAGAGAGAGGAAAAAAACCCAGCAATTTTCTTCTAGTATTCTTCTTGGAGCATCGTTTTGTCCTTGAACTTCAGAACTTTTGCGTTGTTGACATCATCAGAGAAAATTTGAAACGCTGAATGGAGCTTTATTGCATCACGTCAAAACTAAATGACAGGGTCAGGCAAATAAGTAAATCAAACTCGGTGAAGTAAATCTTTTGTTTACGATCTTCAATGTCTTTAGGAATTGATGAAACGATCTTGTTATTGTCTTTTCTTAGAAATCGAATTGTTGTCATTTTTTTTTATTTCCATTGCCGTTTCCTTAATTCACTTTCCTTTCTTCAAGTAAGAAGCTGACGCGATGGTTTATTGCAAAACTCAAAGAAATAATAAATTAGTCTTTGCAGAAAAGGAAAATAAAATATTGACATTGAGGAATGGATAAAAATCAATATTGCTTCTCAGCATTTTTCGATAATCAAAACATAAACCATGGAAACTTCCGTTTTAATCTTTCATGTAACATAGATTTTCTTTTCTTATTCTGAAGGTCACCGTATGTTGGATTTCTTTTATAACCTTGAAAAAAATATGTAAATATATTTTGATAAAGCATATGATCGGAATAACTGTTTCTAGGAATCACCTATTCGTTATTACGAAATAACACGCTTGCGAACGTATATAAAAAAAATAATTAACTTTTTTTATCCGTTCATCATTTCACAAGAAAACATATCTTAAACTTTAGTACTCAAATTCTTCTAACTTTGAGACAACTTAGCTTCTAACTTAATGAGTATCTATTGGAATTTCGGAGTAAATAGAATCATATTTAGGAAGTTAGAAGAAACCAGGAGCAAAAGCCACTTTGGGCCGAATGCGTATTAAGACAATTACAAAGCCATCATTCTATTAAGCAGCACTCAGCTATTCCATTAAGAGAAAATATTGATTTTCAGGGGATATAAATTGTAAAAACTAGACAATAGGATATAAGGTATATTCAGAAGCGCCACTCCTATTTCTTCGCAAGCTTTCCATTGAAGTTGACTTCCTCATTAACACTTAGTGAAATTAGCATTCGACAATCCGATTAAGATTTAATAGTTCATTAACCCAAAAAAAAAAGAAACAACATGCACTGATTAAACTCTTCCTTTACATTTCTTTAAATTACATGAATAGCTTTTTTTCCTATTCTTTTGAATTTTTTAAAATAAACTTCATTTAAAAAAAAAAAAAAAAAAAAAAGTTGGGCGCGGCCACCTTTAATGTTTGATTTATTGTTGCAATTATTTATGATTGAATCATAAATAAAACAATGTGAAACAAAAGTAATGAGCAAATTAATTAGACACGCCCAATATTTTTCTTTTTGAAAAACACTAAATATTTATTAAATATATTTTATTACACTTTTCTTTTAAGTGTGCTCATCAAATTTTCTTATATCCTGTTAACTTCTTATATCCTGGCATGACTTTTTGCAAATAAAAGACACAAGTCAAAAAATTAAGCATACGAATACATTTTACCTTCAAATCTAATTTTTGATTCGTTACTCACCTAGATGCATGTCATTTTTAATCGACTACAAAGATAAATTCCCGCTTTTACTTTGTTTATAATTTTTTTTTAATTATGTCAATATAAGTAAAATTGCTGAGAGATTTGGTTTTTTGGTATTGATACGTTATTGTAAATTTCAAATCAGAAACAACGAAATTGCAAAGTTAGAAAACTCTTTGCCGTCTTTTTCGCTATTTTTATTCCTATTTTATTAGAGAATTTTCATTTTTAAGTTCTTCATAAATTCTTTATGGTAAAGCTTCATTTCCGTTTATTTTACATTCCTTTAACTTTGTAATATCTGCCTGTTTGTATTTTTTTTTTTTTTTTTTTTACACGTCAAGGTAGTTCACATTTAAAAACTTATTTAAAATTAATGACTATAATTTTTCATTAAAACTTTTATGAACTTTAGGATTACACAAAAGATTTTGTGTTATGGAATGCATAAAAACTAGTTTCAATTACTTATACATTTAATAAAGGAATTTTACAAAGCAAGATCTATTCTTGAAAGGACAGTGGTTTTCTTTCATTAGTTATCATGGTTGTCTCGTTTGGGTTAGTCTTGTTCTTGTTTAAATAAATATATGGCCTAAGTATCAAACACAATTGTCAGTTTCAATTAAACGCATTTTCGGGGCAAAATCTCAGAAAGAGAAGCACTAGTGGTTTAGTTTAAAATGCGTACATACTCATTAAATTCCGAAACAAATGTGACATTGAACGATAATTATTTGCAAGGGCTTGTAGATTTTAATTAGTCTCGTTTTTCATATTTATAATAACAGTAATCGGATGCAAACAAATGAAAACCAAAAACCTTGTCGGACTCGCAAGCAAATGGAAATAATGGAGTCGAGTCCTCGGGACTTGGCCAAAGTCTTACTCTATTGGAATTTAGGTTAAAGAGCGTAAAGAGTATTTGGTACGGCGTTCGGTCAATCAATGGAGGGAAAATTGTTTCTGATGCAAATAAATTGCTTCGTACCTAGTCGCTTTTGAGGTCAGTGCTTAACTATGCAGCCAGGGAAATGGAATTTCCTATTGATTTTACAAACTAAGCTTTAACCACGTCTGCGGTTTTTACTCACTCCATTGGCCGTGGTTAACTGCTTCATATATAAAATGCACTTAGCAATAAATTTACTTAGATAAGATAAGCCAAACGAATGGGCATACCAATTGCTTAATTATTTATAGGAAATTAAATACATAGATTAGAATTAGAGCTTTTAATTCTATGCAAATGAAATTTGTCTGTCTCTCTCTCTCTCTCTCTCGCATGGTAACAACCTTTTTTAGGTCCCAGCAATCGGTCGAAGATTTTATTTACTCTACATTCCATTTCGTAGTTGTGCCTGAAGCAAACGTTGAACTGAAGTAAACAAATGAGATAAAGTTGAATTGCTTTTATTAGATATTCTGTGCGCTGTAAATTTGGAAAATAGTGTACAAAAAAGCTCATTAAATTTGAAAATGAATAGAATTTCTAATTTAATATTTTAGCTACTAGACGCCTCTGCGCATTAGTCTTTGAAAAACTTGTTCTAAGACGTTGAAACAAAAATAAATTACCATAAAAGTTTTTTTATTTTTAAGAAAAAGAATAAATGCCATCTTTCTTCGACTATATTTACTACACCTGGAATGTCAGCTATGGAAAAAATATATTATATTTATGGAAATCTTTTTTAAAGTCAAACGAGATGAAACCCTTTTTTTTCCTCCCCCTTTTTTTTACTCCGACTTTGTAATTGGACCGTTACAAGGTGATAAGGAATAGGAAGGTTGCTCGTCTGTTTATTTGTTTCTCGCGAGTGCTTCAGGGTTTCATATTCGACGGTTTTATTAGTTACACTTTTCATATCCAAGGATATGTGGAGCACTCCTCACCCATGGGCGGTTGGAGAGAGAAATTCTCGCGGATCATTGAGATAAAAATTTTCAGAGCACCGTTCATCATCAATGGACGGAGGTTGAACGGTCACGTCGCTTCCTAAGTCAAAGGGAAAAGAGAGATCAAGATAGGGATCGGAAACGGAAGAATGAGGGCACTCTTAAAAACCGAACGAGGTTAACCTCACACCAGTTCTCCGAATTTTATTTTTTCTCCACAGTATCGTCCAGGAAGTCGGTGACAGAGAATGAGACATTGTTTGATGGGGTGCCAGCGACGCATCTGTCAAAAGGGGGAGGCGGCGGCGAAATTATTTGCGTTCAAATCAAGGGAATGTGATTCGTAAATGGAGAATGGATGAAAACCATCGTCCTCTCGACTGTTGTTGAGAAATCCTGAGCGGAAGCTACTCGAATCCACATTCCTTCCTTCCGTTGTCTTTTAGTCCCGCCACCCATCTCGAGCTAATTTTAGGTATGAAATGATGTTCAACGAGCAAAACCTCCCGCCATCTTGGCACTCAATTTCATTGCTCAGGGAACATCTTTCATTGACGTCGGGACGCTTTTGGGGGTTTCTTTCTTCTTCTTCCTTTTTTTTCATTTTAATGTTCACTTAAATAAAATGAAAACCTCAATAAAAGGGGGTCAAGTAACAGTCTGGCGTCACCCAAGGCGAAACTGACACAGTTGAGTAACTGAATGATTCTCTGGGTCAGAATTGTAAACAACGAACACTTGTAATAAAAATTTTAGGACAATTCCTATGAAACTTTACCCTTTTTAATATATATATTTATATTGTATACAAATATATAAATTTTATTCAATCATAGATCTCTCTTTCGATCGCCCTTCGCAAACTCGCCCCTTGTAAAGGAATGAATATTGAACGAAACTATGCGTGTCATGGGCATCGAATTGCATGTCTATGTTAATGAATAACACAACAACTTTCAATATGATCACTAAGTAATTAGTAAAGAATTTAATTCATGAGGCCCAATCTTTACTACTGAGTAATTAACGAACACAAAAATTTTTATGACGAAGAAGGCATTTCTTTTTCATATACAGTACTTCAAATTTTGATTACAGACAAGTTTAAAGTTTGATTACTTTAAGTTTTTATTACATCCCCTTAAAGTTCATTTGTGCTCATATTTTGAAATGGGCAGCTGATTCGTTTAATTATAAAGGTGCACATTAAAATGACCCTCAATACATAGATTCTAGGAATTGCTTTAATTTCATTAATAAATTGACAATCCATACAAATCACGTGATTCAGATTCTATATAAAGAGCCCCTCAATGAAATATCTTTACTGGACAATAAACGTCAGATTAATGGTAGATAGTTTTTAAATCTAGAAATAGCATTGAACTGATGTTTCTATTTTTTAATCCGTTCTATTTATTTTTTTTTTCTTATTTTTCTAAATAAAATTTGAAGCTGTTAGCATCAATTCGAACGGAAGCATTATTTTTAAAAACGAAATTAATCTTTTGAAATATAGAACTTCATCATGTTTAATGTCTGAAAAACAAATAAAAATTTTTTTTTTTAATTGCGATGATTTCATGGATCAGGGAATTTCGTTGCTCAGTTTTATTCTTCTGAAGGACAACGACCTTTTCATCCCTGTTCGTCGAAAGTTACCTCTTGAGAGGAGCGGTCGCCTGCTCCCTATAATTAATCATAGGAAATGAAAATAGAACGTTTTCCCGTTTAATTGGATTTAAATATTTTTATTTGAGCATTACTTTTAAAGTAAAGTTTGTGCGAATATTTTATTTTCTCCAGTGTCTATGTATGTTCAACCGAAATACGCGTCCCTATAATGCTTTGTATTTTAATAGTTTTGTTCCTTTCATACGTGTTGTATTTTCGCTTTCATCTCATTCATGTTACATAAGTATTCATTTAAATATGAAAATAAATGATTGATGAGAAATGTAGGAAAAAATGCCACGCATGCTTGTCGGAATAGTTTTTATTTTTATGAAAATATTTCCTTATGCAATACATTGTGTTCAGGATGCGCCGGTATGTTTAATTTTTTTTTTAAAAAACTTTCGATTTTGGCCGACTTTTCACTAAGAGGGCCTATGTTTCTGTTTACCCAACTCAATTTTTTAAAAAATTTCTCATGATTCGAGAAGATATGTTGAAATTTTGTAAAAAAAAAAATAAAAATAAACATCCGTATGTGCTTATATGACCAATTTTGTGCAGCTAATTCCTCGGAAACGGCAAAAAGTAGAACCAAATAAAATTAATGCACTGTTAGAGGATATCTTAAACTGTGCCTTGACGTATTTTTTTCATGGCAACTGGTTAAGCCGTTTAAATTAATTTTTTTCTAAATTAAGCTGTTAATGCCCCTCCCCAGAATTTTTTTTTCATAAAATAATACATACTTAAGAGTGTTCTTAAACTATTCCTTGATGCATTTTTCATGAAAATTGGTTAAGTTTTTTTTAGAGATAATTTTTTTCTTAACTTTTAGAAATGGCTGAAGCATTCATCCCAGCGCACCAAAGTCAATAAATTCGATATGAACAGACTCCTTTC
The DNA here is from genome assembly GCA_023313115.1 of Rhysida immarginata. Lineage (NCBI taxonomy): Eukaryota > Metazoa > Arthropoda > Chilopoda > Scolopendromorpha > Scolopendridae > Rhysida > Rhysida immarginata. Next base: position 3,179,459 of record JAHWFO010010123.1, read on the forward strand.
TCAGAGACCAATTATTTTTGTACATAAAATGTTTGTTTCTAATGATCAATTTTGAGTTGTAAAGTTTTTTGGGGCCCCAAAGTATATATGATATAAGTCTTATCTTAAGGCATATCATATCTACACGGAGAGAAATGCTTTGAATGTAGCAACAATAAAGCAGTAAGCTTTTATCTTATTATCAAATTGATTACAATTCACCATTACAATTCACTATTAATACGTAGTTTATTTATGTAACATCAACTAAATATTAATGCAGTGCCAGAAGAAGACTATTTCAAATATTATTCCGTCATCAATATATGTATGCCCATGCAACCAAAAGAATTGATCTCTGATCAAAACACTATCAAAACAGTTTTGTCCCCACAACATATTGATGGGACAGGAGTAAGTATGAAATATTGTTACAGTAACCATAGATAAGGTTGTCACAACAATTCATTTCTCTCCGTGTACCCTCACCTGAGGAAAGTACCATTCAGTTCAGTTCAAAGGTTTTTTTTATAACCCCCCCTCCAAATTTTTTTTCATGATAAAGTGCGAAAGTGCAAATTTTTTTTTTCAATTTATTTTAATACTTTTACCTGAGAAAATGGCTATAATGCAGCCAAAAACTCAGATACACTCTAAACATGAAAGTTTCTATTTATTGTCTTTATAAACGAAACTCTGAATTGATGTGTATATATACTAAATATTTATAAATAAAGCAAAATACTAAAATATTGTTCTTAAGTTGTTGTTTTTTTTTTGCGGAACTAATTGTTAAGACATTGTGACAAATTTGCAAAATACCTAAGTAAAGGTTATTTACAGTGATTATAAAACTTGCTGATATTCTTCATGATATTGCATGAGATCATACATTTTGAAATTATCGAATGTGTACATTAGAAAAAAAAAATGAAAACTTATTCTGTTTTCTTTTGTGTTTGAAACAACATAATTGCTAATAATTTCCCAATAATAGAGCACAATTGTTAATAAAAAAAAACAAAAAAAAAAACAAAAAAAAACAAAGGCTAGGGTGTTTTAACCTCAATGTAAGACGACGAAACAAGAGGATATTGTATCGCAGATGTTTGATTAAGGATCGTATCCGTCTATGATGAGTGTCGCGGAAGTAGATGGAACCACGTGTTTCCGGTTGAGGGGAAGAAGAACGGTCGACCGAATCAGAATTGAACTCAGTTGACAGCTACTGTCAGCTTAAAATGAATAGAGACACAAAAGGTCGTAAACATTTAAAGATTCTCAGAGTTCTTTTTTTTTCATCTTTGGTTCTTCTCTACTTCATTGTCAGATCAAAGATCACATGACACACTCGACCGAATCATACACTATTCATAGGCAGCAGGGGCGTTTATCCTTTAGGCAACGCTTGCCGTTTGTACTAGTAATTTTCTAAAAGAAGAATTTATGCTGTTATATAACTTTTATTTATTATTTTGGATGCGCACAATCTTTATTTTTTCGTTCTTAGAATTTAGGTTCATTTTTTTTTACAAACTTTAGTAGAGAAAAGGTAGCTATGCTTTTTGAATAAAATATTTGCAATGCCTTTCTATAAGGTTTTGTCAGGTGGAAATAATTATGTAATTACTTTGAGCGTACTCTCATACATGTAATATGTAAAAAGGAAAAAGAATTGAATAAAAAAAGCAGCAGCAGCTTCCTTCCGAGAGAAAATTAATTGGCTCTCTGAATATGCGGTAAAGTAGGTGCTGAGGGCTGCAATTTAAATTTTTTTTAATATAACTTTGTTCTGTTACATTTTAAACCCAATGTTTTGTAATGAATTTCAATTTTATGAATACGTTGAATGGGAATGGCATGTTTTGGGTGGGTAAGGCGCATTTTATGTTCAAAGGGGACTTAGTTGTTAGAGAAACGAAAAGGAAATATCAGATGTTACTATGGAGGCATGGAAGCTCAATCTGCTTAGACTGAAGAAAGTTCGAGGAGCAAAAGAGAAAATCGAACTTGTTTTTGAAAGGGAGCATTTTGAAGCTTAAGATAAATTTTGAATGTCGCGATCCATTCTTTCCGTTGAGTGAACGCGCCCTCGACATAAAGGCTACGCTCGTTTGAGTATACAAAAAAAAAAAAAAAAAAAAGAATTCACCTTTGTCGGAAACATTAAAAAAGCGGGAAACATCATCTCGCTTTCTTCTTCTCCTCCACCTCTTTCTAATTTTATTTTTCGCAACTGTAGTGTTATGTTGTTTTTTTTTCTTCATGAGTCGGGGGGGGAAAGGAAAAATGGCAGCAGTGGAGTCAGTCAATAAAAGGGACGACGTAGAAAGCGTTTGCTTATTCCATGCTTGATGAGTCCACAGTCGGTTGGTTCCACAATGACCTCAAAGGGTTTCCTGGCCACCTGCCATATCCAACGTTCCGAGGATTGCTAGTGAACAAAGATTACACACGCTCGTGAGCTGTAAAACGCCCCCTGGGTGCCAGCCAGTGTACTTCATCCGCCCACAATGGCCTCCGTATTTCTCTCTCTTACTCCTTCTACCTAAGACGTTAGGCACCAGTGGTGCCAGTTTCTCTTCTTCCACAATGTAATCGGCGAAGAATACAGCCAGCGTAAAGTCCTCCTATTCGAATTCCTCTAAAAGGGAGTCCAGACTGAAAGTGTTTCAGAATTTATCAGCCACCAAAGTGAAAACGAACGACTTGGCTCTTCAGGGACTCACTTTACCCCATCTCCTCTTAACGCGAAATAAAAGTCAACTGAAAAAAAAAATTAATATTTTATAGAAATTGGACTTTATTTTAACTTTAAATTTAATTGCGCTGTAAAAGAAGGGGGAGGGGAATCGTGGAAGTGATTTAAATTTGATGACGAAGCTTCTCTAAAGATGGGCCTTTGTCTCAACATGTTAGCGAAGCATTAAGTTCTATTTATTAAATGCAACTCATCTGTTCTTTTTATGTTAAATTGCGTTGGCCTGATGCTTGTCAGCACTGGAACTTTTACTCTATCCAATGCCCCCCGCGAACACATAACACAACATATAGGTTAAAAATAAATTTTAAAGAAATTTAGGTTAAATTTATATAGGAAATAATGATGTTTAGAATAACACTGGCTGTTTTATAAGCACTTAATAAAAACTGAGGAATTCTTATTGTAATGATAGAACAATACAGAATATCATTTTAGATTTAAATAGACGATATTAATCTTCATCTAACATGATATTTTAATATCTAATAAGAAACGCACAGTAAACCGAAAACTAATGATTTCCCTATTTTCGGTGGGAAATTCGCGAATTGGAAACTTTTTTTCTTCATCTGAACGGAAGTGGAAATCCGGAAATTCTTTTATATTAACGAAAACACATACAAAAAACAGTATTTAAAATAGAAAAAAAAGAAGGGGGGGGGGGGGAAGCGAAGAAAATAATACGTTTGAAACTCACGCAAAAACGATGTTGCCTTGCTATCTGTTGATTTGTTGGAAATTGCATTTCACCGCCATTCCAGGGGGAAATGTAAATAAATAAATAAATAAAAACACCCAAAAAACAAACCTCGTAATTGATTATATGAAAAGCAATTTAATTTTGCATATTTTCATTTAAACTCAAAACAAATTTAATTTCTTACGAAAACACAGAAAAAAAAAAATCATAATTTCCTTCGATTGAAGGTAAATTTGAAAAATAACTTTCGAGCGATAGAAACGAAAAAACGATTTTTTTTAATCATTAATGAAATATTCTTTTAAAAAATTACTTTATTTGACGTTTTATTTATTATGTTAAAGTTTATTATATCTTACACAATTTTTGTTAAACTCTTTCAAAAGAGACATCTCAAATATGATTCTAATTCATTTTTTTTAATATTCTAGTATGTTGTTTCTATTAAGTCATCAAGTTGACCATTTAAAAAAATGATTTTCTACTAGTTATAATATGAATAAACATTCAATTCACTTTTTAAAATTGATATACGATACAGCCTATTAAATCACCTGCTGCGAACCCACCATCCTATGCTAACTCATTAAAAACAGCTAAATTGGAATTGACAGAGGACTCTCATTGCCTTTAATAGAGGATGTGATTGTTTCGTAAAGGGTGGATTTCCCTATTACTAAATTATAGAGGACACATCATTGAAGCATCAGGGTCCCATTCCTAAAAGTGAACTGGGTCAGGAAAAAGTTACTATAGTCGGAAAATGTTAAATATAATAAACTTAAAACAGAAAAGTACGTAACGAAATCTAGTCTTGAATGAGGACTCGGAGCATTTCTCTAATGATAATAATTAGTAATAATTAGCCGAATAATCTGCCTCTTCTAATCCTCTTAACATAACAACTGCCTTTCGTGGGTATTTTCTTGTCTCATTGGTCGGTGAGGGTTTCCCAGCCGTCTTCCATTGCATAAGTTTCCTTCTAAAGTTGAATTAAGTAATCCTTTAAAGTTATTTTCTTCCAAAAATTTGTTTTACGGAAATTGTTTCTGCGATTCTCTGAAATAATCGGCAGGTTTTTTTTTCTTCTTCTTCTTTCTTTCTTCTTTGAGGTTCTTTTTCCTACACTCCGATGGTTCTCGTCAATTTGAAGTTGTATATCACTTCTCAATTAACGTCGACGCCAATTTAAAAAAAAAGGAAAAGATAAATATAAGAGGAGGAAACAAAATCTAGGCGATAAACTTTCACAGCTGGAGAAAATCTTTTCTTTTTTTTTTCTTTTTTTTTCCTCTCCTTCTGAAATAGTTCTTTAAAAATTAATTAATAATTTAGAGAAAAGAACAGAAAAAAAAATCTTAAGACGTCTTTCAAACTGGAAAACGAACTCGTTTTCCATCATCAAAAATCACAGCTGGTTCCGGTGAGACCTTGCATTTGGCTGAATACACTTTCTGTTTTTGATTTAATCAGCAGGAAATTTTTAAATATGAAAAAAAAAACAAACGAGAATTTAATTTCGAGAAATCGCTGCTTTAATGACAAAGTAATTTTCCAATCGGTGTAACTAATCTTTCAAATGCAATTTAGTCTGTGAATAGCTTTTCATTAAATCCAATTAATTCTAGAAATGATGTAGCAAGATTGAAATATAAAATGACAAATTGTAAATATTATTAAAAAAAAAAAAGAAACAATTCAATATATTAAATTTTGAAGTGATATAATAAAAGTAAAGGAAGGGGATTCATATTGAATAATTGCGGTCATTTCCTGCCATCAACAATTTTTTTTGTAATCCTTGTTTGTTTAATTCGCTACTTTGATGGCTTGTGACCTTATGATCATATTTCATACGATTTTCTTGGAGTTTTTATTACATGTAACGTAAACGTGCGATTAACCCTTCAGAAATATCAGAAATTGTGAATAGGAAAAAAGCTTCTTCGTGCTTAACCTGGACTAGAATTTTTAGATAGCAACTGAAATTAATAAAAAAAAAAAAATAAAGATGAGTTAACTTGATTTTTCCCGCGCTACAGGAAATCACAACTTCCGCATTGTACATTTTTATATTCGTAAGGATTAATAATCTACGAAGTCATTCAGAGTTGATGAAAAAAACTATAGGAAGTATTATTTTGTATTTAAATTGCGTTTGTTTTTTGCTAATAACTTCCAGGATCTAATCATAATGGTTTCATTCCGGTAACAAATGTGAAAAATTAAAGGAAACAACTGTAACATAAAAACTTTTTCTCAAATAAATTTTAAATTTTAATAAATTATCAAAAAAAATCTTCTTGTGTAATTTCAAATGTATAAGCCTTTAAATTTTATGATAAATTAATTTAATAAATTTATCAATAAACTTCATTTGCATTAAGTTACGTTCGTTTTATCAATTATGACTAAATGAGTGTTGACTACGTGCTAGTGATCAAAGTACAATTTCAAGAAGTATCTACCTCTACTGAGTTATTTTCTTTATTCTGAACTAAGTTTAAATTAATAATATTGACGAATTATAATCGATTTCCGGATATCAAGAAAAGAACAGCGAATAATTGTACTGTAATTTCGAGCTATATAGCTCTTCGAGGAGAGATAGGTAGGATAGATCACTTTCATATTACTTGCTGGATAAAAACAAAAGTTTTAATTACGCTTTGAAGCGTCGGTTCCGATTTCAGAGCCCTTATATTAATAATTTAACATGTTGCATCTGAACTGTTCGCGCCTTAAAAGCTTTCGTTTTAAAAGGTATAATTCCAAAGTGACGATGGTTTTCCTTCGTTTCCCTTAACTGAATTCATTTCAGAGAGCATTTTAATTATTTACAGAGCAATTAGCATTCTTAAATCCACGGCTAAATGCATTACAAAATAGTAAGACCCAACCGCAATGAGACGATGCTATTTTTCTGTCTAGGAGCCTGCATCTGAGATGACATTTCCAAGGAGGTTTGCCAGACGTCCCACTTTGTGCTTTAAAAATGAGTTTAATGTCTTAAGCTATTAATTTTGCTGGAGCAAAAGTGCTTTATGTCATTAACAAGGAGTTTCTTTCCAAACGAGTTAAATAAACGGGAATCCCATAGACATTTGGCAACCTCGTAGGCAAATCATTATCAGTTATGGGAAAAAAAACAGACACTATTTTTCTCCATAAAAAGAGTAGGACTTGCTGCAGAAAAAATATAAAGAATCTGCTCACTGAATTCAAGAATTGACTCACCTAAAAAATTATAGCAAGTCACATAAATGTATTCTGAAAAAACGCCATTATTTACCGTACTTGCAATGGTTCGTTTGTTTTATTCTTCATTGGTTTATATTTTAATGATTGGATGCAATTGACAGATCTCAATTTTTATTGCTTGTTAAATATTTTAAAAACAGCATTCTCGTTAAATACAACATTCCTGAAATAATAGGTTATTCTAAGTAAAAGGTTCTAATATTTTTTTTAACATTCATAATAAATAATATTTTTTATGCATGAACGAGTTCAGGCTTTTCAATGAAAAGTATTATTTATCAATGAAATTACATTAATGAAAGTAATTTTTAATGATAAAAATAATAAAAAACATTAAAAAACTTTTCAGACCGCGTTTTACACGTACTTTTCATCAAGATATAAAGTTTAAATGGCTAGGCTATTTGATGCACCTTTAAAAATGACGAGAAATGTTTTCGCCATTAAATCATCACATATTTGCGCATATTTCGCTAGTTATAAAGGTTTTAAAGCGAAGTCTAATACTATGAGTATGTATTAGACAATGATAAAATGTCAAAGATAAAATGACAATGCTAAATCTTGCAATAGAAATAATTTTCGTGATATAAATCACTTAAAGTGCTTCTTTCGTAAATTATTGTTTCAACATAAATAAAAGATTGGATTGTTCTCTCTGCTAAATTCAAAATTACAATCACTAAAGTAAGCAAGAAGACAAACCTCGGAAGATTTCTTAATGTGCTCCCAATAAAGATAAGACAATGAACATTTTGAGATCTGTCAAACAAAAGTTCTATAGACATACTGTCAGGCTGTAATATTTTTGTTAAAATATAGATAAAAAGAAGAAAAAAAAATCCATATAAACAATATAACTAGTTTTATTGACGCGTTTCGAAGCAAGTGCTGACACTACCGATAGCTCTATTGCCAAAACTGTATAAGATTGGATCCAATTCTCAGTTAAGTATTTGGAAATCGAATTACTTTAGAGCAAATAAATGAATGGAATTGTCATGGGATCTTTAGAGTAGAGGGGAATATTAAAAAAATAAACCACCAATTGTCATTATAATATCCCTCCCCCAACATTTGTTCACATCACCTACTTCCCCACCTTACAACACACGTCACTCTTACTTTCTACGATTCCCACGCATTAAGCGGAACTACCAACTAAAAAGTATATCAAATTCTGGCAACAAACTTTGGTCCACATTACCCCGCGATCTTCGCCTTGCACCCAACATCTACACCTTTAAAAACCTCATTAAGAGATACTACACATCCCCAACCAGCTGTTACCCTATTCTCCCCCACCCTCACTGTCATACTTCATTACCAATTATATAATATTCTTTCTTTATTTCATTCTGCCTCCATTCTCCATTCTGATAAATTTAAATTTTACTTGTATTCGTTTAATGATAACTCCAAAATTTTATCCTTTGTTACTAATTATATGTTTTATCAATTACAATGTATAATATATTATTTTGTACTGTTACAATTTGTCTGCATCTCCCGGGGACCAAACTCGTCGGTCCATACTGGCCCCGGGCAGATGCTATTGTATTTCCTTACCAAATAAATAAATAAATAAATAAATAAATAAATAAATAAAACAAGAAATTTTAAAAGACAAAACTAAAACATGGAACATGTGATATGTATTATTTGAGATGTACTAAAAAATCAGTAAATAAACCAGGGGAAGTCAGTAAATAAGTTACAAATTGCTATAGAAATGAAACAAATAAGAGTACTGACTTGAAAACTACTTTTATTTCTCCACATAATCTCCCTGCACAATAGCATTTGTCCCATTGTTACACAAGTCCCTCAAAATTAGCAGTAAAAAAGAATCTTTGGGTTGCTGTCTGAACCAGGTGGTGAATTCCCTTTGTACATTTTCATCGCCGGGAGTGTTGCTCACAGTCTTCTGTGATCACTAGAGTAAATTGCGGCAGCGAGAGTAAATTGTTAATGCCGACACCTACTATAACAACCTCATGAAACTTCGTAATGTCATTCGACGGAAGCGACCAGAACTCCTCATCAAAGGCGTGTTGTTATTGAATGATAACGCGCGTTCTCATATTGCCAACAAAACAACTGAGATGCTAAGAAAATTCAACTTGGAAGTTTTCGAGCATCCTCCGTATAGCCCTTGCTCCAAGCGACTTCCATTTGTTCGGCTCCAAGCTGTACAAAGTTAATTCACCGCCTGTTTCAAACAACAGCTCAAAAATTTTATGCTGCTGGTTTTGGGGTGATTGTAAAACGGTGGGACAAGTGCCTCAATATACAGGAAGATTATATGATGAAATAAAAGTAGCTTTCAAATCAGTATTCTTATTTGTTTTATTTCTACAGGGTGGCCCAAACTTATCCAGCAATGCTAGATAAGTATGGATTACCCTGTGTATACATTTGTAACTTACTTACTGACTTCCCCTCGTAATTGATACAACCATTAAAGGTATCTTAGAATAATAACTCCAAATGCAATAACACTCCACTGAATTTACTAATCATGAATCAACATTATTCAATGCATTTCAAATATTGTTACCTGATATATTGATCTATTTAAATTATTATTATGTTGTTCTATATTCGATATGACGTTGAATTGCAACATAAGCTCTTGTTTAATCATTTTTATTATACTTGAACAATATATGATTCAAAATTGTATCTTCACAACCTTACAGTATACGAGATCTGTTTAAAAAGTAATGAAGCTAATGTTCAAATACACCTGGGACGCCAAAAGTTGGTCATTAGGCGGACACTCTGACTCTCAAACCACTGATTGTCCAAGTGTCTTGCTGAAGAAGCTGACGTAGTCAGCAAAATGTACATACAAGTTTGTATTAAACTCTTTTTGTGGATTTGCGTTTTCTTTCTTCTTTTTATTTTTTCAGTAATGAGACTGTTCCAGTAAAACTCCTTATTTAATTCTTATTTACAAATCAACCATATCACCTTCAAAATAGTTCCCATGAGAGATCCACAGCGGCGTGGACGTTGCTCCCAACCCTCTTAGCAGTTCTGGAAGTCATGGCCTTCTGAATTACTTCCACAGAGGCAAAATGTCGTCCTTTGAGGTAACGTTTCCTCAAACTTAGGAAAGAGGGAAAAAAATCACACGGTGCAAAATCAGGGAAGTAGGGAGGCTGAGGTACCACTGAAATTTCTTTTTGGGCCAGAAATTGCCTAACAGGTGACAAGGTGCATTGCCGTGATTGGTTTCAGCGATGCTTAGTCTCAATCGAAAAACTCTTTTCTTCAGTTCTTAGGTCTCAGTTCGAAGTTTACAAATTTCGAGATATCCATTTCCGTAACACACTAAAGAAACTCTTCACGCGAACGTTTCGTATCAATAATGTAGTAACAGTAGGAAGTTGAAATACACTGAAAATCGAGCAGATGTTTGTCTAAACTACCACTAGGGGGAGAGCCTCCTGAGTTGCCAGATAGCACGCTGTGCATGCATTCTCATTACTTTTTAAAGAGACTTCGTATCCTAACTAAAGATGTCTCATTACCAAAACGACTTTTAACGCCGCTATATATATGTATTATTAATACAAAATGGACAGCACAACTTCAGTGAATGTAAACCCAGTTAATATTCCATCTTCGGTTCCAGATTAAATACAAAAGGTAAAATTTTCTTGAAAAGATACCTTACTTTGGAGAAAAGAAAAAACAAAAACGGGCCTAACAATAATTATGGACACGTATATTTACAGTTTTTACAATATCATTTAATATCTTTGGGTTTTATGAGGGCGTTGAATTCTCATGGATACTCAGCATTTTTTGTAGACATCAAAGATATACGTTTCTCAATTCGGCCTTTAACGCAGCCAATAGTGTTTGGTCTTGTTCCCTAGATAGCATTGGCGTGCACGTACTCGACGATTCAGTTCTTCGGTGGTAGGGTTGAGATCAGAATTTGAAACAAATGACATTATGTAGGGTCTTGTATCGCTGCTTTAACAGTAATAAAAACTAAAATGAGGTTCTAAAGTTAAGCAATACTTAATTTAACGTCGTGGCTTACACGTTTAATGGGTTACATCATCAATAAAGATAACAATGACAGTATGAGAAGCACAGTAATTGAATTTAAGCTAGCTTTTTTTTAGTATTCAACAAAGCCAAACATTAATATAAAACGAGGCAACTATGAAATGTGGATACTTTCAATAGTGACAAATAATTCGGGACACCACTTCTACAATGATAATTTATTACCATGGATGTGCACTTCGGCTGCAACGCAACCTTCTTTCGGCGTGAAATCAGCTGAAAGAAGGTTGCGTTGCAGTCGAAATGCGCATCCGTGGTAATAAATTATCATTGTGGAAGTGGTGTCCCCAATTCTTTGTCACTAAATTCAAACCTGTATAAAAGTTGTAATACTAAACTCACACAGAAATTAGGGGGAGAATATAAATCACCTCCGACTTCTACATTATAAAAGTTAAACCTGGAAGGGAAAATCTCTAACCACAAAAACTTGGCCAATCCAACACTACAGTTTCTTCGTTTACTTTTTTATTAATTACAACAGTTGTTCAGAATGGTTATCATAAGCGTACAAATACTTCTGATTACGGCAAAGTACTGCTCCTATCCATTGCCCTACCAAACTCTGATTGAGTTAATCTCCCAAGCCTAACTGGCAGTGTAATCTTCTTCGATCGGGGTCGCCTTCATTCAATGCAAGTAATAATTTTAAGATGTAAATTTTCCATTTTAATATTATGGAAAAAAAAAGTCATAGGTAGCATCTATTAAAGTGGTTAAATCTTTCTTGGGCAAGGTATATGCCTCTATATTTGTGCTCGATGTTGCAAGCAGTTTACAACTGCGGATTACATACACAAAGGTAAATCACCATAGAGGCATCCATGTCCGAAGAAACAGTTGAGGGCATGCGGACCGTTTGCATGCATAATCCATATAAGTCAAGACGCAGAAGAAAAAGCGAATTAGCTAAACAACCCTTTGCAAACTGTTATGTGAATGATTAAGCAGAGCTATACCATTTGCCGTTGCGGCAAGCATTGATTCCTGAAATTAACGTATGTATGCGCTTTGAGTTTTGCACAGCATTGAAAGAGCTTATGGAGCAGAATGTGTTCTCTGAAAAACTTAAATACAGTGATGAGGCAGCCTTTCATTTGAGTGAATAAAACAGGCTTAATGTGCATTTTTGGGAACCTGCAACCCCGAATTCCTTTGGAGCATCTCCGGCCGTCCAAAAAAAATCAATGTTTGGCGCCATTTTAAAATTAAGAATTTATGGCCCGTTTTACTTTGAGGAAGAAACTGTGACAGTACATTTTTCTGGGCATGCTTAAAAACTGGCTCATGCCACGCTCCAACCTGACAGTGTGGCTCATGCCACGCTCCAACTTGACTCTTCATCTTTCAGCAGTATGGCGCTCCGCCACATTTCCATCGCCAAGACCGTGACTTCTTGAACTACATGTTGCCAAACCGATGGATTTGTCGAGTCAGAAATGAAAATCACCGACTGTCTCACGGTCTCATAAGCCATTCACATATAAATAAGATAAGGAAGATAAAAAATTCCAATTGCACACGATATCTCTGCTATTAGACTATCTGACATAAGTTAGTTATAAAGTCTATAACATTTAGTTATAGAATCAAATTTCTTGAGTCTAAATATAGCAATATGGATAATTCGGCTATAAATAGCAGTTACCCTTTATTAAGTTAAGGATGGAACGGTAAGTTATCACTTTACTGTCCATTTTCATAGTAAAATGAACCGTGTACATTTGAATAAAGCTTTTCGGTGGAATATACTAATCATATATCAATATGTTGATAGCAACATAAATGGGTAATTAAGATTTTATGGTTTTATTTGCAAAACAATGAGCTTATTAATTTTGATTCTACCGTATTTATCGTAATTTTTTGAAATCACAAGCATACTATAAAAAGTTACCATCAACATAATTTTATATGTCAAAATTAAACCGATGTCAACAAAAAAGAAGTCGCAACGGGAAAAAGTAAAGGACCTATTCCCTTGAATTATGACACGAATAGATTGGGCAGTGAGAGTAGGTTTATTTTTGATGATTTTTATTGGTTCGTCAAAATAATCATTAATTAATATTAATTAATGATCCATGGTACCCAAGGCCTATACATGGCTAATTAACAGCACGTCAATTTATATTAGCAGAAAGTTTCCATACGTTGGGAAGTAATATACTTGGCTGTTTGGGCCCCTAAAATATATATAGGACACTGTAATGTACAAGGTGTTTTTGAATTGAGTACAGATTTTTTGGGAGATGATAGAAGAGGTCCTTAGAAGTATATTTTGTCATATGAACATGGGGTCCCCGCAGCTCCGTTTACTTGCAATACTGCATTGAACAATCAAATGACACCGGGACGCAGTGTGAGTTGGTAGGCCTAGATTATTTTATTTTTAACAATTAACTTTTTAAAACAAATCTTTACCTACTGCTTTCCCAGAATGCGATTAGTTCATTTACATATGGACTAATCGTATTTTACAAAGGGGTTGGATACCATGGAATCTCCTTGACGAAGTTTGTCCTAAGACTTTTCAACAAACAAGCACGTGCACCTTGAAATTTCTTTGCAAACAATTACTTTAAAAGTTATTACAGTAGATTGCTTGTGTTAATTGTTAAAAATAAAATAATCTAGGCCTACAACGCACACTGCGTCCCGGTGTCATTTGATTGTTCAATGCAGTATTATAAGTAAACGGAGCTGCGGGGACCCCATGTTCATGTGACATAAAATACTTCTAAGGACCTCTTCTATCATCTCCCAAAAAATCTGTACTCAATTCAAAAACACCTTGTATATAGACTTTCATTTTACCTGATTGGAATCGTGTCTTGCATCAATTCCAACGAGATGAAGTACCAACTTGAGGGCAAGTTTGCAAAATCTGGAAAAGCGGTTCAAAATCGATGAATGGGCAGGAGCAGTCTATTCCCATTACCCCGTAAATTACCTAACATTCGTCTGATACCATTTTGCTGCGGGAGGAGAGCTTGAAAACGTATTAGATATCAATAATTTTCGAGAATGAAACTGTTATCGATCAATTCTTCCACAATTAAAAATATAATATTAAAAATTTTTTAGTTTCATTTGACAATATAGTTACTGGCTACTGGCTACACTTGCGCCTTTACAAAAGAAAATCTTAGTAAAATAGTATAGTTTATTAATAACAAATAATGTTAGAGAAAGCCAATTTGTATGGAAATTCTATTATAAATATATATTAAAGGTTTACCTTTTTAAATCTATATGATTTATCTTAATGATGATACGTCAGAGAATTTTAAAAATATTGTAAAACTCACAGTCGTCAAGTTATACGAGCACCGTGCTTAAGGCTTAAATACAATTATTAATTAATCTTCCTTCAAGGAACAAACTTGTTAATTAATAACAGTGAACCTGGTAACCCTGCCTTATTATTGTGGGGGAAAGTATGATGATTAATGATGACGATTCCCTTTCGCCCTCAGGTGTCGCGGTTGGCTGACGTTGTCATCCAATTCCCGGCGTACGTATCGACGCTCGGCTCCGATGTCTCCATGCGGCTCAACTACCGGCCTCCCGTGGGAAACCCACCGGCCAACTATACCTTCCACCCGGCCGATATCGACCATACCAGCGTCGCCATTAGGGAAGCCATCCCTGGTACCGACTACGTCTTCGAACTTTACTTCACGAATCGAACAGTCACCGATTTGCTCACCTGGACCGACACGTTTTATACAGGTATGCTCATTCGACCTTTTTATAACTAAGAGTTCAACATTAGAACTCAAAATTATCTTGGAAGAGAACCTCTTGTCATGTGTTCATTGGAAGAGTTTTTAATGAAATTTTTAACTCGTGGCAAAAAAGCTGCATAATTATCAATCAGATATATTAAATTTAACCTAATTTAATTTTTCTTTCTACTTAATGCATTAAGGGAACCGTTAGATTTGCGGATTTTATTTTTATACTTTTTAATTTACCTTAAGATCTGAGCTTGTTTTAATATCACCCGACGAATTCAGAAATTCAATGACTCTTAAAAATTATACATGGTAGTCGCTGCATTGCATACATGTCCCATATCGGCAATCATGTGATCGAAATACAAGAATATTCGGTTGAAAATAACACAAACTTATAGCACCCGGAAGTGTTAAGCGAGCAAGATAGGCAGAACCCAGAGTGGATGGTATGGTGGTCCTTGCTGAATCCAACATTTCAGCAACTGCCAATATCTTGGGGTTTTCTCGTACAAATGTTCTTCGTGTTTAGCGAAAAGGGTGCAACGCCCAAAATGCGTCGAGCCAGGGAAAATCCTATACCCGACAACCACTTCCATGTCACCAAGGATAGGGGCCAAACGGCAGACAATAATTCTCAATAAACGAGGGTCACTTCTGAAGTAATGTACAATATTTTATTTTTTAAATTTATTTTATATTCTACACCCTTACAACTTATGGAGGTCATATATACATTCTTTAGAAACAACATGTTATTTTTTCACATAATTCCCGTCCTTTTCAACTGCCTTACGTCACCTTGGAACGGTAAAGTCGTTTTTACCTGCACGAATATTAGAGTGGCCTCTTTCACCTGATAATCTGCTTGCCCGCCGACTAATCGTACTGCGATCGACAGCTGCATCTCCATACACTTGTTTCAACCTTTTGCAATTGTTTCCCACTGTCTCGTTCTCACAGCAAGGGAACTCGATCACAGCACGTTGTTTCTGATGAATGTCCATTACAGCAGCCATTTGAAGGAGTGCTATCATGGCGCCACCCACGGGAACGACTTAAACTGCATTTGAATATAAGCGGGAAATATGTATCTATGACCTCCATAAAATGCAAAGATGTAAAATACAATATAAATTTTAAAATAATTATTGTGCATTACTTTTGGAGTTACCCTAGTATCAGTGACTACAGAGGACAATTTTGGGAACACACTATGAGCCAAACATTCTCTAACATTCTAACAACCATATAGCAGGCAATGACCCGAACGATTACCAGGCATTTCAGGACAAAACAAGAAGTTGCGATTGCAATGGATTCTTAATCACCAACTGGACTGTCGCTGATAAGAAAAATGTGTCATGGTCTGATGAATTATGCTTTCTTTCACCACTTGGTAGTAATGTGAGGATTTGGAATTACATACTGGTAGCGGTTCTGTCATGGTCTTGAGAATGTTCTCATGGGAGAAATTAGATCCTCTGATCCATATTCATAGTATTGGAACATTGTTGCTAACTACTTCCAGTCTTTTATTCCAGGATACGTTCTCTTTTATCACGACAATGCTGCAGACCACAAGGCTCAGTGAATGCCTGAGGGTCTCCATAGTATAATTTGCCGTATTTCCATTGCGCGAACTTCAGATCTTAATCTTAAAGAGAAGCTGTGGGATGAAATTGAACGAGTTATTCGGATCGATAACAACCATCTACCATTTTCTTGCAGTTACAGGCCGCTATCCTTGAGGCGTGGGGAGATTTCCCGTACAAGGTTTCGAACGTTGTTAAATTCGCAAATGAGCTACAATAGTGGCTAGGAGAACTCTAAACCAATACTATCAGCGCTTCTGCTTGGCTAATTCCTCACTTCCTGCGTCACACAGATTTTCTCTTGTTGTCCAGACCATAGGAATAACTATCTAATAAAGATCCATTCATGGCAGTGAGTCTATTTTTCTCATATAATTAAACATTATATTGACTCTAATATATGCCTTTATTACATTGAGGAAAATCAATTGAAGGAATTACGATTTCCAAGATTTTAAAAAATATATTTGACCTCGAATTTTGCAAATAAATAATTAGAGAAATAAATACCTCCAAACTTAATAAAATCTCGTCAGTTTTATACAAGCACATTACCACTTAAGCTAGTCACGTCATTTTTTCTCTGTGACCCAAGATTTGGCCGTGCGTGAAAATACTAATGGGATGGATGTTTTTAAGATACAGATAATGGACTCCCTGTCTTTACGTTCGTTCAACCTTAAAAGGTCAACAGCGCAAGTCCACTTAACCTTAAAGTCATGCCAAAAGATGACATCGCTAAATGGTGACTCTCGTCTTAACTTTTTTTCCATTATGAATATGGCATACTAGTTAAAAGGTGCTCCACGTATTAGTTTTATTATCAGATTAAATTTACTGATAATGATTTCGGCACCTCGGCATCTACGGTCTCGTATTTGCAACATATCTTTGAATTTTCACGTAAAAAACAATCAATACAAGATCCTCAAATGAAAGTTCTTAATATGGTACAAGAGTACTATGATACTGCCGAATGTTTCACATACTACCTAGCCGAACGCAGTGCAGCAACAGCGATAGAGTACGAGGTGAAATAAAAAAAAAAATCCGAACTCTGGCTTTCGCGTGGGAATGGAGAAAATTTCCGAACTTAGGCATAGCTTTCATTTTGCTGTCGGATGTCACTACTTGACTGTTCTAACAAGTAAGAGTCAGTATGCTAAGCAACATTGGCGTGGTTTTACATGGTAAGGCACATCACTGCTTTGTTTGTGATGAGTTGCAAAGCTATTTTGCCGCTGAAAGTGAATGAGAAACTTTAACAATGTGCGTGCATCAAATTCTGTTAAACTCACAAGGAAAGTACACCGAACATTTACGAGGCCGAGAAAAATATCCGACCTATTTTTTTTTTTTTGCGAAAACCTGATGGATTTGGATCGCGCGCGCTTGCATGAGCCGACCTTGAACCTTTGTGCGTATGCGTGAATTTTTTCCCGCCTCTCAATAGGTTGATTTAAGTATAGATGGCAGCGCTTACGCTTTATGAATCTGAGGCTATGACGCTATGGCCGAAATGAGGAGAAAATCTCGGCAATGTTAAGAATACTCTATAAGAACATGCATGTAAATTGTTTAGTTCCACAGTGTTCGAACAACAATGTTAAAAACAAAAATCTCAAGTTTCATGGATTTGGATGGATGGATGGATGGATGGATTTCCAGCTCGCATCTCCCCCTTCCAGGAGACTAGCTGATTGGGATGAAAGGATGGTGGTGAAAATGGACAAACACAAACATCCATGTCCATGGCGGGATTCGAACCCGCAACTCGCTGGTTACGAGAGCGGCAAGACCTGCGCCTCAACGCTCTCGGCCACCGAGCCGACAAGTTTCATGGATTTCCTACAGATCGAAAAATTCAGTGAGGTTAAATGAGATGTCGTAGCCTAGCCCAATATTTAGCATCGTCACTTTCGTAAATCGTAATTCATTATAAAATTTCTCACTGTTAGTCAATACTTGTTTATTTCCGTCAGTTTTCGCTCCTATTAACTGAAGCTTTTCTTTCAAGTCTTTAACTTTCATCTTCACTAAACTTTTGTAAATAAACTAGAACAAAATTCATAAACCGTAGCGGATGCCATCTGGCGGATAGATTTGGCATTTAAATCAACTTATAGCGTCAGTTGCTGGCAATCAGCATTAGAGGGAGGTAGTGTGTTGTGCTCTCGTCGGTTTTTGATTTGAAGGAAAATGACGGAACGACTGGAACAGCGTTACTGCATCAAATTTTGCCAGAAACTGCAGCCAGGTGGAAACCATCAGTCGTCACAGTGGAAGCATTCCTCGTCACCACGACCAAAGAAGGCCCGCCAAGTGCGCAGCAATGTGAAAGTGATGCTGACTGCTTTCTTTGACTCTCGGTGTGGTACACCACGAGTACGCATCACAGGGTCAAAAAATCACCAAAGAGTACTACAGGGATGTCCTCCGTCGCCTACGTAATGCAGTGCGGCGCAAGAGACCGCAGTTGTGGTCAACAGGCAATTGGTGCCTCAAAAACCAAACTTGATTCAGACTTTTTTGGCGAAAAACCAGACTCCCGTGGTACAACAGGCTCCTTACTCTCCTGACCTGGCCCCCTGCGACTTTTGGCTGTTCCCCAAACTCAAGAGACCATTGAAAGGAACGTGATTTCAGACAAGAGAGGACATTATGGCTGCAACTCCATTCCGAAAGACGCTTTCCAGGAATGCTTTCAACAATGGCGGCACCGCTGGGAGCAATGTGTGGAGTCCCAAGGAGACTACTTTGAGGGTGATTAGGTTTCCAATGCTCCAGGTGTGTAATTTTTTTTTTTCCCGGCCGAAGGTCGGATACTTTTCTCACAGGCCTCGTACCTTACAGATTCATACAAAATTGAAATATGTTACACATCTAAATCTACTATAGATAATTGCAAAATAGAAAATCACTAAATTTTGTTTCTTTCAAACTAAACCGCGAAAACGAAAAAAAATATGAGCACACTCACATAATCATACAAAAATCCATAGTTAAAGGCGGTGTGTTTGTGTATTAATGCGCTTGACGGAACTTCTTTCCTCCACCACTCAACAATAAGCACGAATCCACTTCATATGAAAGTAGCATATTGAACGGATTCTCAAGTTTCTAAACAAACTTAATTTTTAAAAATAGATTATTAAAATATGCTAATTGCCTTCCAGTAAAAAATCCGTATAGTAATTAAGAACCATTTCCTTAATTTATTATTTCATTTTATTAATAAATTCGGTAATCTTTGTAAATTTTCCGGGACTAAGATCATGTGAAACGATGTCAAGGCTGTCGAGTGAAACGTTGGGTATGTATCGCGGTGCTTTATAATTTTAAATAAAAGTAGTATTCATAAATGCTTACCTCTTCTTATAAATTATGTTGAGATGAACAATTGTACAGCAAAATTAAAGTTTTGTGCTTAATAACACTGCTCTAACTACAATTCTTTGGCGACCGCTGTTAACGATTTTGCTCCCCCCCCCCCCCTTAACGCCATATTTTTTTAACTTTTCACTTCGTCAACGCTGTCGCTTCCAAGGCTGCTTGCGCGCAAACAAAGAGTGCATCGTACACATTCGTGTACTTCCTTTCTCAGTAAAACACTTGGATAGGCATTTTGTGATTGTGTTCTAGGTACAACACAACTTTGCGAATTGCGTGGATGTTTCAAATGTGGCCAAGAATCAGTGGATGGCCTATAGTGAATGTAAACTATTCTAAAATTACAATTTATTAGCTCATAAACAAAGAGGAAACACCTTTAGTCGTTTATTTTTGAGCGCTGTTGTGAATACTGTAACGGAAATTTATTATTCAATAATCCTTACAATTTTTGTTTTATTATTTGCTTTATTGCTTTGTTAACTTTTTATGTCAGACATAGAAGATAGAATGAGCTCGTAACATAGACAATTTCTGAATAATCGAATAAATCGCAGTTCACTCAAACGTTGGTAATAGGGTTGACTCGATCGGATGCGCCAGAATTCTCCAATTGTGCTTAAAGCAGCCGGCAGCCTGGCCAAGTAATGAGGTTAGGCAGGAATAAATAAGTTTAAAGATTATTCAGGGTGCGTATCGCACATTCAGGGAGAAAAGCATGCTAAGGTTTTTCCCCATATTTAAACTGCGTAGCCTCTAAGCTTAACGCTTGTTTGTTTGTTTTTTAACATTGAAAACGTCACTCTTAACGATCGAGCTTATTATAAGAATAAAAAAAATCAAATACCCGTTTTTGATTGGCCGAGTCTTTAGTACGTGAATTTAAGTTTCATTACGTTCATTATTGAAAGCAAACATCCTTGGGCTCAGAAAATAAAGGCACGAGCATCATTTCATGCAATAAACAATTCGTATCGATCGTGGTTTTATATCCCGATAGCTAATAAAGTATTCGGCTGCCCATAAAAGGCAACAACATCATAAAGCACGGTCGCTTTGCAATGAAGTGAACGGGCGCCGAAAATTTTTACGATTTTACAGTTCACTGCTAAAGATAAAAGCATAGTTGTTTTTATTTATAATTTATTAGAACTGTACATACAGCAAAAGCGACATTGGTTTTATCAGAGAAAACGAGTTATTTAAGTCAAAATCGAATTTCCGGATTCTGAATGACCAAAAATTTCAATTTTCGCCGAAGCTGCTTCAAAGCCAGACGATGGCGTCCATTCTTCCGCCCATTTCAATGTCGCAGCTAATGAAATCATTACCATGAATCCCACAACCATTAGTTTCCTGGTTTCTCGTTTATTGAATAATAAATGCATTTTCTAACACTTTTTTAATGAAAATTTTACAACGACATGAAGCTTTAATCTCGTCACCAATCAATAGTTCCCTTCTCTTAATTCTCTGAGTGGGTGGCACAGTCAGAAGGCAAAGCAAATAAACCACAGTTTTGGGAATTCCTTTTAACTAGATTCTTTATACAATTGCACTCGCAATTTAAAATTTAAAATTATCTCTTTATTGGAAAAGTTGATATAATTTTTGTGAATTGTGCGAAAAGAGAAATCA
The DNA here is from genome assembly GCA_023313115.1 of Rhysida immarginata. NCBI lineage: Eukaryota > Metazoa > Arthropoda > Chilopoda > Scolopendromorpha > Scolopendridae > Rhysida > Rhysida immarginata. The sequence goes on from JAHWFO010010123.1 coordinate 3,200,615, forward strand.
GCATCATCGCCCTGGTCCCTAGACATTGCTTGTTCGTTCATATAATCAAATACAATGCGATATGCTAAAGACTTTATGTTTAGTATTCATGTTATTACTCCAATTTATTGAAACATATAATAGCAGCTAAAATGTCTCAAATGTAAAATTGGATATTTTCCTGGTTATTTTAAGGAATATTCTGCAATTTTTCCTGTCCCTAATGCATTCTTTTTTATTAAATTATTTACATTATATCAGAGTAAAAAAAAAAATCCGTTGACAAGGTCAATTTCCTGTTTATTAAATATGGGTAATTCAAAAGTTTATGTAAATAATTTCCATTAACATTTAAAAAGTCAGCTTCTAGCATGGCCCACTAGATCATAGATCTATAATCTAGTGGGCCATGCGTCTAGTCAAGTATTTCTCAAAGTATCCGAAGAGATTGCTAGATGCGCACCATGGATATTAACCAGACTTACAAGGAAAATACCATACAAGGAAAACTGCCAGACCTGATGAAGGTGGGAATAAAAGCCGAAACCAGTCGATGCCAAATGGTTTCTCTAATGTTGTACTGTAAGGCCTCCATTAATATCGTTAATATATTATGCTGAATTCCACGAATAGTTTCGGTATAAGTATTTTCCTGATCTTATGATCTTACTAATTTTATGATCTTACTATCGAATATTTGTTCCTGTCCTCTGTTAATGTTGTTTTCCGTTAATTCTCAGTTTTAAGTGCATTTTTCCTCATGTTTCTAAGAATGAAAATGGAATCTAGTCCCTAATGTTGGAATTCAGAATTTTTTTAAACGGTTCCTATATCTAAGACAAATGAAGATTGGTGAGAACTTGTAAAGGAAAAAAAAACACAAAATTAATTTCATATGACTGATATATTTGTTTATTTTATAAGTATTGGCCGAATTTGATGGAAAAGAAAAAGACACCAGAAACAAGGAAGAGAATACATTTTATTAAGTGAAATATCTGCCCTCAGCAGCTATACACTGTGCCCAACGTATTGGCAATAAAAAAATACCATGGTGAAAGAAGTTGGCATTACAACGTTCCAAAAACTGGTGACAGCCGTAATCAGTGAACCGTTTGTCCCGCAAAAAATTGTTCAAATGACGAAACATATGGAAATCGGTTGAGGCCAAGTCTGATGAATACTCAAGATGAGGGAGAACCTCGTACCCCAACGCATTAATTTTTTGCAGGGTTGTAAATGAGCGCCATCTTGGAGGAGCATTGGACCTGCACGATTCACCAGTGACGGTTGTTTTGTTCGCTATTTCTGCACGATTCAACAGTAACGATGCAATGCAGAAACGGTGTTAGAGCTTGACGATGTTTGAGGACAAGACATGTTTGCAAGGGCATGTGGAACCCTCGTGTCCAGTTTCGACTAAGCCATTTTTGCCAGGTATCGGGTTACGATTGCCGGTGATACAGTAAGTTCGTTGGACAGCTCGCGTATAGTGGAAGTCGTATTTTTTTCCACTTTCTGCCGTAATTGTTCGGTATCGCACTTTACCAGACGCCGGCCTACTGGCTTACGATTAAAGTCCATATCACCAGCACCAAACTTCGCAAATAATCTAGGACAGTTCTGTCACTCGTCGTGCACCCACCTCATGCTCCGTTAATATTAGCAACGGTTTCCCGCACATTACGTCAACTGCACATAAGTTTGTATTCGTGCAAAATCTAACATCGTGCTGCTCCAAGACGTTAATGTCTGCACTGTTACACGTGCAACTACTGGAAAAATTTCTGGACCAGTCCTACCTATTTTGTATAAGGTTGTCGTAATTCCTGCTATAATGTTACACACCGTAAGGCTCATGCAAAATAGCCTAAGCGAAATCAGCCAATACTTATGAAACAATCGAATACATTTCTGCGACAAAGTCATATAAATACGTGATATGAAAATAATTTTGTAGATTGTATAGTTTTTCCTTTTAGAAGTTCTCACCATATCTAGATCTCCAGAGTTTCCTGGCTGCATTGGAATATTTTTACAAATAAAGATTGATTTAATAGTGGAAGTTTTGGGGTTTTTTTTTTGTTTTTTTGTAAACTATACAGGATCGACAAAATTTAAAAAATTAAGGAAACGTTCGATTGAATCGGCTGAATCCCAATACTGTATGTAGTACTTAATATTTAAGCGTTACTTTAAAGAGAGTAATACAGTACTTCTGTATTACTTACTGTAATTCGAATTAGACCAATTTTATTTTAGGCACACGATTTATATTGCAATGAATGATTTGATTTTTGTTACAATGTTAAGAAGTGTAGCATTGAAGAGTTAATTTTTTGTTGGCATTTTGGCTAAATTATAATTCTCATTCCTAATGTCAGTAATTATGTAATTTAGTGGTTAGTTAAATCTAATGAAGTAGCTTATCTAGCGGTTCCAAATGATGCTTTTGTTGTTCGGTTGAATTACAACCACCCACTGAAAAGTAAGTTTCCTTCTACAACTAAAGTTGTTCCTTACAAGCCGCCATAATCCACTTAATCCTAGCATTGCATTTCCTTGCACTTTCCGCCCATTAGTTGGCTTTGCTTTAAACTTTTAATGTCCTTTGTTTGCAGTTCCCAATGAACCGGCTAATTTTTCGGTCGTGGCTCGCTCCACTAAAACGGCCCAAATTGCGTGGTTGCCGCCCCTCAAAGGAGGCTACTCCGAATTCAAACTCAGGGTAAGTCTGAGCGAGACCATTCCAGCCCCTCGTGTCGTCTTTTGGCCCCTTTGTCGAATCCGACCTTTGCCCCATTGAAACGTTTCTGCTCGTTTCGTCTTTGCAGGTGTTGCCTAAGACGGAAGCGTCCAAGACGAGCGTTCGTATTATCCAAGTGGAGAAGGATAAGAACCCTTTCACCCTGAAGGACCTCACACCCGGGGCCACATACGAACTGCAGTTGGTGACTGTCTACAACAAGAAAGAATCGCGGAGTTTCATTTCGACTTCGTTGACCACCAGTAAGCCCCAAACCTCACGAACGCCCCCTTTGTCAATTAAATGTGGAATCAAAATGAATGTCTTCATAAAGAGATAGAGAGCTTCTAAATTGAGTTGTTGCTTTGGGTTTATTTTCCCCTTCTTTTTTTCTTCTTCTATTTAGAACCGAATGCTCCCGGGCGATTCATCGTTTGGTTTCGAAATGAGACAACCCTCCTCGTGCTTTGGCAACCTCCATATCCTCCTGGTAAGTTTGGGGATGGGGGGGGGGGGGGAGAAAAAATATATATAGAAAATAAATGAAAGCTGGGAAATAAGAGCGGGTAATTGAGGAAGAAAACGAGATTGCAACACAAAGAGCAAGAGGTGAAGCTGGAAATACAAATGGCAAAGGGAATCAATCATTAAAACCGAACGAAAATGGAATCATAAAAAAACAATAAAAAATAAAGGAATAGAATATTTCTAAAACCTATTTTAATATTAAAGATTTATTATTATAAATTAATAAAATAAGATTTTAATCCAAGTGTTTCTCCCTCCGTTGGAAAGGTATTTTCGATCAATACAAGGCGAGCATCGAACCGAGGGATGCGGTCCATTCGGAGGTCTATGTGGAGAAGGAGCCTCCTGGTCCAGCCCAGGCTGACTTCAACGAACTCATTCCCGGTCGAAATTACAATATCACCGTGCAGACGGTGAGCGGAGGCCAGTTGAGTGCGGGCACTTCGGCTCAATATCGAACGGGTCAGTTTACTATGGAATGGACAAACATACATTATCAAAAACTTGTTTCTATTTGCTTACTACATTGTTATTTCTTTTTATCATATAGTACCATCAGCGCCTCGAAATATCAGTTTCAACAAAAACCTCATTCGGCCGGACAGTTTCACCGTAACGTGGGAACTTCCTAAGATGCCCTGGTGTGCATTTATTCTTTCTTAATAGAATTCTTATAAAAAGATATTAATTTTCATTTAAAGGACAACTCTACCCAAAAATTCGATTATAATTTTTTTACAGAATTTCAATTTTTGATATAAATTTAACACGAGTCCGTTGAAATTTTTAATTTTGGTCCATAATTTCTATATAAAAAATGCTTTGGAAAGCGAAAAATAGCGCGTTTGCACTCGCCTCGCGCTAGCCATTATTTTTTCGGAAGTGACGTAGTGCGAGGTTAGCTGCTGGGGTCGATTTAATGTTTTAATGCTAATCCCAGTTGTTTGTAAGCTTCCACAGCATGATTTTTTTAAGTAAAAAAAAAAAAAAACTAGAAAGAGTTACCAAATATTACTTCGGTTATAATAACATAAATGTGAATCTCCTTTTTGAATGAAAATAAAATTAAAATAAAATAAAATAAATAAATGAAAGGGACCAATGTAAGTTCTAATGAAGGAGGGGATTAAAAAAGGTGAGTCGCATGTTATTGAAATATTATCAAACCATTCCTTTTATTATATAATAATTATTTCGGTCATTTTAATTCATTTAATGTACTCTATGTAAATGAATATTTATTGAAATGTGTGTGGCTTTTAAAGCGAAGTCACGAATGGATGATTTTAAAAAACGATACGTTACATGAATGACACTGAATGAATTTTGAAACTTTTTTAGTTTGTTTACTAAAAAATCACACTATGAAAGCTTTCAAACAATAATTAATGCTAATTATTTCTCTAATTCACTATATTGACATGGATTTTACCGCCATGCCCCAGCATTAAAAATTAGCTTTCTCTCTCTCTCTCTCTCTCTCTCTCTCTCTCTCTCTCTCTCTCTGTCTCCTGATATTTTCTCACTGAGTAGATATTTACGATCAATCTTCCTGAATGGTAAATCTCATATTCGTCATGCCTCATTCTTATATATTTTTTGACTATAAGAATAGAGGTACTAATAATAATTTATCATTTCTTCAGTTTCCTAAGTAAGAATTAGGAAGAAATGGATAATTTTTGATCGAAGAAATAACTGGCTTCCGACCGCGAACTAGTCGACTCTGCTCTGTTCACTTTGAAAAGTTTTGTTTTGATCCCGTCGTATTAATGTACGAAGGTATTAATTAAGCTCACTATCTATTTGCGCAAGGCTATGTAAAGAGGTATCCGGATAAAACGCAACCGGACAAAATGCAACTACACGTTTTGAAGTGTTCAGATGGCCACATTCGATTGAAAATGATGAGAAACATAAGAACATAGAGCTCGTTTTCATTTCTAAATACTACATTCGAAAAATTCAATTTTTCAAAAAATAGACGAACTCAGAGCTCCTGCTACTTCGTCAAGGGGAATTATTTTGTCCATTGAAACATTTAATGGAAGCCAACCAAAAATAGAGAGGGGAGGGAGGAGGCTGCCAATTGATTATGATTTGAAGCCACTTTTTTGGTTAAAATTCACAAATAGAAAAGGGGAGGGGGGACTAGTTATTGACTATTGCTTTTAACGTTTGACTAAGACCCCATTAAAATTATATTAGGTAATCTAGTTAAATAAGAAAATGGTGCTAACAGTAGCAAACTTTTGTTTAATGTTTTGAAGCTAATACATTTGTCATTTAAACTGGCTGAAATAGTTTATATTTAGTGATGAACGTAAATTAAAATATATCAGTGTAACAAAATACATTTGATAACCTGAAATTTAGTTCGTTTTTCCATAAATTTTAGTTTTGATCAAATAAACAAAGAAAATTGCTTGAGAGAATTTTAATTAGTTTTAATAAAATTTTACAGTATTTGAAACCACAATGTTCTTGTGAAGGAAAGATTTTTCGAATGGCTGTCACAACGTAATGGGGAAGAACTTTTCTTTTATTTCTTCCCATGTGCACCAAATCTAATGGATAAATTAGATTGTTGGTATATCTAATCCAGGCAGATTTTTGAAAAGACGGAATTTTGGGTGATGCACGCCGAACCACTGGGCATATGCTGATCGATCTCGGCATAATCACGACAGCATACGTTCGCACTTGTGATGTCGGCATATCTTCACATATTGTGCACTGATACCTAATTTGAAAATTAATATCATGAAATTGTTCACATTTAAATAATATATGTATTAATTATATTTGATAATTTGTTGCGGGTGGTACATTTTCCGTCGATTCGGCGACACTGGATTCCTCGTCTAATGACGGGTGATCGCGCAGGAGAGGTTCTAAACTATATGATTCCACATCACCCACAAGGTTCTCCAAATCGTTGTCCAATTCATTATATAGATAGTTGTTAAAATAAGCCTCCATATCTTCGTAAGTCTCAAAACTGACATCTGAATCGCTGCTTTCATGTCCAGACATTGTGAAAATTGTAGTGAACACAGTACTGAGTGAATGTAGATGTATAGTGAATGTTAAAGCTTCCCTGCAAAGCTGACTGGGAGCAATCCTCGCACTACGTCACGCCTTCCTTCAAATCGCTTCGTTTTTCACACATTTAGGATTCCAATTTAAAATAATTAAATATGCTATGATGTTATTAATAGGTTAGTCTTTCGATTTAAGTAAAGTTGTATGTGACCGTAGAGTTGTCCTTTAAGTCAATTCCTTTTGAAATCCATAGAGACAAACATTTCTTAAATCGTTTCAGTTTTTTGTTTGCTTATCAGCAATACGAAGATGGTTCAATACGTAAAGTAACAAGATCTCTCACTGCGTAAATCTATTCTGTATGTTCGTCTAAACATTCAGTTTTAGTGGTACAATCTGCTTCGGCCTGGCGGGATAAACTTGTATAACGATGTAGGGGATATTTACACCTTTTTACTTTATTATTGAACCACCCTATTGTATAATAATAAGAAAAATTCTTTAAGATTTGCGCAAAAATGAAATGTGAAATTACAGAGTGAACATAAATTCTTTACCTGATAAAACAAATTTAAAAAAAAAAATATCGGATAGATATATACAGGGTGGTCCATAAGTCTGTCCCCCCCTTTTATTTTTTGAACCGAAGCAGATATGTCAATTTTGATAAATCCAATGAATAGGAAGTTGTGGGTGGCCTATCCCATGGTGCACTTTTCATCATCCCAAATATGCAAATTAGGACACATTCAAAATTTATCTCAAAAACCGTAAGGGATAGAGAAAAAAACCCAATTGCAAACTTGTTCAGCATAAAAAAACAAACAAAACAAAAAAAAATCATCCAAATCGGACCAACAGTTCCCAAAAAAAGCTAAAAAAAGTAAATAACCATCTCAAACTAAAAAAAGCCAACTGGGCATTTTGATAACACCCTAAAGGGTATGTTCCACATGATGCCCTTCAGCACCAATGCACAACTGAGCACGTAGTTTCAAAGATGCCATCACTCTTGTTACCATGTCAGATGTAATGGATTGGCAGGCAGTCTGAATTCTCTGTTGCAAATCCAGCATAGAAGTTGGCTGAGTGGCATAAACATTGTCCTTAAGGTAACCGTACAAAAAGAAGTCATTAGGGGAAAGATCTGGTGAGCGTGCAGCCAATGAATTGGGCCACCCCGGCCGATCCACTGACCTGGAAACATTGCATCGAGATGATCACAAGTAGCTGCCGCTGAATGAGTTGGAGCCCCATCATGTTGATACTATACCCTTCGAAGTGATGCTAAAGGAAGCTCATCTGCAAATTCTGCCACTACAACATTTATTATCATGTCTCTGTATCGTGCAGCTGTCAACGTCCCTTCGTAGAACAATGGACCAACCAATCCACCATTGATGATTCCACACCAGACATTCACTCTCCAATTCACCTGGTGCACAGTTTCTCGTAACCATCTAGGGTTTTCTGTTGCCCAATAATGGAGATTGTGTTTATTAACCAGACCATCTCGAGAGAAGCTGGCTTCGTCTGACCACAAGACCCAATTGAGAAAGCCTGGGTCATCGTCGATGCGATTTAGCAGCCAGTTGCAGAACTCAAGACGAAAATCGTAGTCTGTTGGCTTCAATCCTTGGTGAAATCCATGTATATGAAGTAATCTTAATACTGATTGATGACTGCAGCCAGCTTCTTCAGCAACTGATCGAGTACTACAATGAGGATTAGCATAAACAGCAGCTAAAATGGCTGTGCTGCATTCCTCTGATGTGACAGTTGTTGGTCTACCTTGCCGGGTCTGATGACTGACACTTTCTGTTTGCTGAAATCGTTGAACAACCTGGCGAATTGTCTTAGAAGTGGGAACTCTAGCATTGGGATATCTAACTTGGTATTCCCTGGCTGCACCTTTGTAATTATGTGCAAATCCAAAACATAAAACCATACCAACCATTTCTTCTCTACTGTATTCTGCCATTTTTCAGACCTGATTGGCAGTTTCTTCCCCATTCATCAAAAAGCTTCAGCATTTAAAGGGCTAGTGGAT